>OX451389.1:16808259-17408259 GCA_949629135.1 Eremobia ochroleuca
TTGCATCATCTTAACACTGTTTAGACGGTGCAACATTATTTTATTGGGAGAATGAAAGAAAGAAAAATTATTTATTATTATTAGGACACATGAATATTACAAACTAAACACACTCTTAACAACATAAAAAATAAAATAAAAGTAATATGAAAATAATTAGGACAGAAAGTCCTGTTCAAGGCCTAAAGGTTGTTGTTAGTGCTTTGACGTATGGTCCGCCACGGGCAGACATAAATTCGTAACGTGTTTAATGAGATCTAACGTAAGATGGAATATTTTTTTTTTATTTTTTATTATTATTATTATAGTATTGTATTTGTGATAATTTTGTATGTATGTATTAGTTTATAATTATGTTTTTAGTAGTATGTATTGTTTTTTCTATGGGCCTTAGTTGCCTGAAATAAAGGAATAAATAAATAAACCAATATTTATTTGTATCCACCGCGAGACGAAACAGTTATTCACCAGCATCACTCGTAACTTCAGTCTACTCTCTATGGTTTTGCAGCCGCTGTGAGAACAGCTGACGTCTCATTAGCCCATGAGTTTTCTTTTAATAATGGTAGATAAGCAAACAGCTATCGTATCGACAAGCATAGTGTGGTACGCTCCCGAGCAAGATGGGCCGACGACCTTAAGTACGTAGCTGGGACAGATTGGATGCGGAACGCGTAGGACAGGGTGGTGTGGCGCAGCCTGGGAGAGGCCTATTTCCAGCAGTGGACTGCGGTAGACTGAGCTGATTGAGGCAAACAGCTGACCAGCCCAAATAACTTGAAGTGCCTTTGCAGTTGTCAAACCTCCTCATTCTTAGGAGACGACCTGTGATATCATCATCTGCCTAGCCTTTTCCCAACTATGTTGGGGTCGGCTTCTAGTCTAACCGGATGCAGCTGAATACCAGTATTTTACATGGAGCGACTGCCTATCTGACCTCCACAACCCAGTTACTGGGTAATACGATACCCCTAGGTAAGACTGGTTGTCAGATTTTCGGGTTTCTGACACCCGTAACGACTGTCAAAGATCCTGAAGAAAGACGACCTGTGATATATTGTTCTTTAATTTGTTTTGTTGACAGCCAACAATAAATGTCTAATAATATATCCTAACTGTATCTCTTAGGAGTCGTTACTGTAACCGGCGCACTGTAGATGTCACAGTGTAATATTATGTATCTCTAATTTAACCTTCAAGGATCGCTGGAGATACGTCTGTGTTTCTGACTCGTAAAATATATTTAGTGACCATTAACTAAGCAATTTCTCTACATAGATAGGATTGGGTTCGTTTAATTTAATAATATGTATACTTGACTGATCCATCTGGGAAATCATAAAACTTATATATTATTATTATTATTATTCATTTATTTCGGAATCAAAAAATATTCCATATATTGTTAGTAAATCATACTTATAGCTATGTTAGTATATTATTATTGAATGTCATTATTGAATGTCAACATTATTAATTATACATTATTACACTAAAAACACACACAAATACATTATTACTCTATTTTACATTAAACAGGACCCCTCCAGATCCGTGAACGGTATTCCAGTGCCTCACAACTGGACAATCAACCCTTTCCAATATGGTATTGAGAAGGCTGTTGGTGCTGGCCCGCACGCGGCGCATCAGGGAGGCCACTCTTTTCCTTACTATCGCCCTAAAGCAGTCAGTGCTAGCCTTAGCAAACATACCTGATGCACTGCAAAAGCGAGGCAACCCCAACAGCATCCTAAAACCATTATTGTACAAGACCCGCAGGGCATTGAAAGATCTACGCGTATAGCGGACCCACAGGCTGCAAGTATAAAATGTCTGGCAGTATGCTTTAAAAAGCGCAATTTTGACATCTTTTGTGCACCGTGCAAACCTGCGCGCCAACATATTGCATCTCACTGCCAACGCCCTACGTTCCCGCTCAATATCTAAATCATCTGAGAGGTCCTCGGTGACCCAGTGCCCCAGGTACTTAAATTTGGTGACCCTACTTAACGGCATTCCTCCAAGCCTGACCGGTGGAACGGTTTTCGGACTCTTACTACCCGCCTTGAAAATAAGTAGTTCACTCTTCTTACAGTTATACCTGAGGCCATGTGACACCGCGTACCTCTCACAGATCCCTATGAGGTAGTTAAGGGCTGTGACAGATGGGCTCAGCAGCACCATGTCGTCGGCATAACTAATGTTGTTCATACATACACCATCCACTGAACAGCCGACACCGGCCCCGCTGAGCTCACCTATCAGTCCATTTACGTATAGCTTCATTGTATTAGAAAACGCTAATAATTCTCAGATATTCACAATTTATATCCAAAAATATATTATGAAAGCTAATATTTGATGAAACATCCGACGTTACTTGGTTATACTCTTTTCTAAGAATTCCGACATAGAGTAAATAACTTCTCTCTTATTTTATTTACTTAAGGCTTGTCTCAAACTATAAATCTTTGAATAAAAGCCTGAGGCGTCAGTGAATGTAGATATCATAAGCTCCCTTTTACAGTAAATGGGTGCTTATGAGATCTTTTTAGCTGTTTATGTAATTTTGACCAGTAAGCTACGCTTGCCGCGGTTGGTCTGTGGATGGGTGACTATCTTTAAATACCAAGACCCCTCCGTGCCTCGGAAAGCACGTTAAGCCGTTGGTCTCGGCTGTCATTCGTGGATCTTTGACAGTCGTTACGGGTAGTCAGAAGCCCGAAAGTCTGACATCCAGTCTTACCAAAGGTATCGTATTACCCAGCAACTGGGTTGTGGAGGTCAGATAGGCAGTCGCTCCATGTATAATACTGGTATTCAGCTGCATCCGGTTAGACTGGAAGACGACCACAATATATCTGGGAAAAGGCAGGCAGATGACGATGTAATTTTGACCAGAAAAACTGTATCGTGTTTTTGGGACAGAAAGGGCAGGATGGGAGATGGAGTATGGTTTGCGATATTGCTCCACAACCCCACCATGCTATTCCGTCGAGGTAGCCCCACTTTACCAGGTTGGAGTTACATGTTCCCACTTGTGTCCGGAGACGGTTCAGGGACTTCCAAGTGGACCAGGGAAGGTTACAACTTACAGAGAGATGCTCTTTTGATGGTAGTAGTAAGTAGAGGGGAAGAGTATCCTGCCACAGTTTGCAACAGGCGTCGTCCTGGTTATGCCTGGTAGAGACTCTGTCGGTTAGCTTTAGCCGTTGTGTTGGTAGCTGTACGCCAGATAGTGGGTGTCTGGTATCAGATTCCTGTTTGAGTTTCTCCAATGCGCTTGCAACTTATCTTCAGATGCCTCTACGCTGCCAGCGACAATGCCCTGGAAGTAGCGATGTTTTGTGCCATCAAGATCTAAAATACAGTCGTGCTAGCGACGCGAAGAAGAAGATAAAGAGGATGATGTATTGAGAGACATGTTACATTAAAGAAGTATAACGATACTTCGACTAAGGCTGAGCAACGATTTTTTTTTTTTTTTAATAGCATTTTAAATAGGCTTTGGCTTTACAAGTCCTAGATACTAATAGGGACTAGATAGTATAATTTATGTTTATTACTTGAGTAATTATGAAAATATTAATACAACATGAACATCAAAAGTAACAAGTCTTTAATGCTCATTCAGCCATATTCATTAATATTCGTAAATGAAACAAGTTTCATCAGAGAAATGGCCTATGTTTCCTACCATTTCATTACGGGACGGTAAAATCTTAGAATTTGTTAAAGCACATTCAACCGCTGCTGAGTAGAAAGTTATATAATTGAATTCGAGTAAACAGTACCAACATTTTTATTTTATAAGTTTAATTTTTTTGGCACTGCTCAAAAAGAAAGTAACATCAAAGCCACAAAACTTTGTGGTATGTTCTGGCAATATTGAAAGCTAGCGAGCCGGTCTCTTTTACATATTTTATTAGGTTTAGATCTATATTTTAAGGACCTAATTTTTTTTTTTTTTGATAAAGGCGTCATTGAAGGTACCTTTATGCAGACTAATGGGTAGGTAGGCACATAAGTCGCTTATCTGACCAAAATATGTAAAGGGTAAAATAATCGTTTATGCAGACTAATGGGTAGGTGGTAGGTACAGACACCAACACATCAAGCTACCCGAAACTGTCAAATTTTCCCAATCAACTTTGAACCTAATGTTATAGCGATAAAGTTGAAAATCTATTAAAGAAATTTGACAGACTTTAGTAGCTTGATGTGCTGGCGTCTGTACATAAGTAGCTTATCTGAACAAAATAAGGGTAAAATTTGGATTGCAAAACTTGGATTTTCATTCTGACATCACTTTCGGCAGTAGCACCCTCGAATACCAAAAAAAATCAATCTCTCTCATATAGGTAGTTATATAGGTATAGAAAGAGACAGAGAGATAGAGAGAGAGAGAAAGTCACGTAACACTTTTTCGTTACGTGACGATTTCTACCAGTATACGGTTAAAGATAATTTATTTCACTCAAAAATAATACAATTATTCACTCCTATGAGAATAAACAAAAAAATTAAGATAGACGGCGGTTTTGCTGGGTTATGAACTAAAATTAAGTTATGCCTTTGCAACTGGGAGTAAAAATTTCGCATAGATCATTAAAAACTTATTAATCCTTTGGAAAGTGCTCAGAGGTCCTGGAGAAAATCTCATGTTACCTGGTCTTCAGGAGTCAGATCCTCATATACGTGAGGTTCAGGAATAATTTGCTAGTTGCTCGATCGTGCTCAGAATTTTGTAAAGTCGAAACTCACGATCACTTCATCTCGGTTGGAAAGGGTTATATAAAAATGAAAAAAAAAAATAAAAAAAAAAGAAGAGTACATACTATATTCAAACATTATTCTGAATATTGTGCTCACTTCTACTGCTGGTGTTTTCTCCTACCGCAAGCCGCGTTAAAGGACTACGAAAAAAATACATTCATTCAATGTATTCAAGACTCGATTACTTATCTGAATACCCCCCCCCCCCCCCCCCATCTAAATTCGTTGGATAGGTGTATCATAATTGATGCAGTAAACTGCCAGTAATCTCACACAAAATTACCTTTCTTCTACAGAATTCAGAACAGAACGGTTGCACCAGTGGATCGGAGAGCGAGGGACGACTGAGGACGTCACACAGCGCGCCAGTCACTGGACTGAGCAACCTGGGTGGGTCGACCCTCAGCAGCCGCTTGCCCAAGGCACAAAACCCCACCGTCACTTTGCTGCAGAAGGCACGAGGTAAGATATCTTCAATGTTTAAAATAATCAATAATACAGAATACTCATCATCTGCTTAGCCTTTT
Source organism: Eremobia ochroleuca (assembly GCA_949629135.1). Lineage (NCBI taxonomy): Eukaryota > Metazoa > Arthropoda > Insecta > Lepidoptera > Noctuidae > Eremobia > Eremobia ochroleuca. The sequence continues at coordinate 16,813,563 of OX451389.1, forward strand.
CCCAACTATGTTGGGGTCGGCTTCCAGTCTAACCGGATGCAGCTGAACACCAGTATTTTACATGGAGCGACTGCCTATCTGACCTCCACAACCCAGTTACTGGGTAATACGATACCCCTATATAGGACTGGTTGTCAGACTTTCGGGCTACTGACGACCCGTAACGACTGTCAAAGATCCACGAATGACAGCCGGGACCAACGGCTTAACGTGCTTTCCGAGGCACGGAGGAGTCTCGGTATGTAAAGATGGTCACCCATCCACAGACCAACCGCGGCAAGCGTAGCTTAACCTGATCGATCGACCTGTGCGGCTGTTATTATTTAGCCACGGGCTCCTCTTTAGCCACGGGCTCCTCGTAATACAGAATACTGTTGACCACATATTCACAGACAAGATAATCAGTCTATAATATTCCCACTGCTGGGACACAGGTGTCCTCTCAGTGAGAGGGAGTGGGCCGTGATCCACCGCGAACCGGTAATCCATACGCGGGCACAGTGCGGGTTGGTAGATGTCACATGTCTAGGACATGTCGGTTTCCTCCCGATGTTTTGCTTCACCGTCTTGAGAGCAATGGTGATAAAATAATTTACACAAAGTAAACCGCCTGACTGGGATTTAACCTACGACCGCTGGTTGCGGCTGTCATCACTTAGCCACCACTGCTCTACACAACATACTCTATACAGACTTATCAATTAAAGTTAGACACATCGTCATCATTCAGCTAAAAGAAGTTCACTGCTGGACGACCTGCTGTAGGTCACAGGACACCTTTTAGCACCCATCATCTGCCTAGCCTTTTCCCAACTATGTTGGGGTCGGCTTCCAGTCTAACCGGATGCAGCTGAACACCAGTATTTTACATGGAGCGACTGCCTATCTGACCTCGACAACCCAGTTACTGGGTAATACGATACCCCAAGTTAAGAATGGTTGTCAGATTTTCGGGCTTCTGACACCCGTAACGACTGTCAAAGATCTACGAATGACAGCCGGGACCAACGGCTTAACGTGCTTTCCGAGGCACGGAGGGGTCTCGGTATGTAAAGATGGTCACCCATCCACAGACCAACCGCGGCAAGCGTAGCTTAACCTGATCTTTCGACCTGTGCTGCTGTTATTATTTAGCCACGGCCCCCTCTCTGATGACCGGTTATCTTAACCTTCACAAACAAATAAACGTGTAAGGAATAAGCAATCCATTTAGGATGAAGAGACGTGCTTAGAAAGTAATATTCTCATTTTTTTTTCCACTATCGTTAATAACTGAAATGTCTTCATTCAACTCAGCCAATATAATTTACAATATCTATACAGTTTCTAAATCTATATCTCTCTATTCTGCAATAATAAAACCTAAATATAGACAGTCTCGCACATGAAAGGTACAGTACTACGGGCAAAAAAGGCCGAAAAAAACACGTTTCTTGTACGAGTATGGAGATTTTTAAGTGAAAATTTCAATTGAAAAAGACTATTGAAATTTTCACTTAAAAAAATCTCCATTATTACGGTTCATGAGATACGGCCCTCTATCAGACAGACGGATGGATGTACATACAACGGAGGCTTAGTAATACGGTCCTATTGGCATCCTTTGAGTACAGAACCCTAAAAATAAGCTAAACTAATCTTTTCAGATACTTATCCCCAAATCGTCTTCCAAAACTTTCCGTAATAACATCTTTTTAATATGATCGTCTGAACCCAGATAAAGTTCCTAAACGCTAAGTTAAACAAGCCCTTAGCTCAGAAAACTGGAAATATTTTGAACTATAAGTTTTGCTAAGAAATCCGATTTTCCACTAGAATAGTGAAGCTACTGAAAAAAAAATGGTCTTGTAAATTATACAACGTGTAACGTTAAATGCGCAAAACCTAAAAATAGTTTGATCAGAATAACGAGCAGAATTAATTGAACCACTTTTTAATATAGGTCACATTTTTCAAAAAATCTTCATTTAAACGTTGCCGTATCTATTTATTAATAGGTCAAGCAAGCCAATGTCAGCGCGGCGCAGCGGCGCGGTGACGACTCCTCCCTCGGTAAAGCATCGTCGCAGACGCAAGAAACGATTAGAATGGCCAGTAAACCTAAAACAGCACATTAAACGTTTACAATTTTTAAATGACTTATTTTCTCTCTGAAATAGGTCAATTGAATTAAAAATCAGTTGGTGTGTCTGAGGTTTTGCGCATTTAATGCTACACGTTGTATATAGTGGAAAATACATAATTTACTAGTCTACATTTTTTCAGTACCTTCACTATCTTTAATGGAAGAATGGGTACTGAAAGAATGAAATATGACTAGCAAAATGTAGGTGTGCTTCGGGGATTACAGGTGTTAGTGTCTCAAGCAGAAGAAAAATAAAATGATTCCTTAAAAATCCCATATCTATAGGCAGTTGTCCCACAGCCGGTGAGTAGCGAGTAGAATTAGTAACTGAAAACGAGTTGGCGAGCAGTGAGCAGCGAGTGTGTAGCTCCGATAGTTTTGTCGCTGGGCTATCAGCGAGTGTCCGAGTGCGACGGGCGATTACTCGTACCACTCGCTCGGGGCGGTTAGAAACAGTTTCGATAATTTACAAATCTTACAACATCCAACATCAACAACAACAACATTCAATGTCAACATCATCATCATTCATTCAACATCAACATCAACAACATTCAATATCAACATCATCATCATTCATTCAACATCAACAACAACAACATTCAACATCAACATAATCATCATTCATTCAACATCAACAATAATATTCACCATCAACATCATCATCATTCATTCAACATCAACAACTACAACAACAACATTCAACATCAACATCATCATTATTCATTCAACATCAACAACAACAACAACATTCAACATCAACATCAACATCATCATCATTCATTCAACATCAACAACAACAACAACATTCAACATCATCATCATTCATTCAACAACAACAACAACAACATTGAATATCGACAGATGAAAAATTTCAACGCGTTGAATTTTTTTTCAGAATCGAGTAGTTACTGTTGCTATCATGTATGTTTTGTAGTAACAATTATATATTTTTTTTAAATTGTTATTACAAAACATCAACATCATCATCATTCATTCAACATCATTATACATCATCGTCATCGTCTGAACTAGACAACAATGATAGTGCTAGTAATTGTTCTGAATTCATAAAATGTGCACTCAGATCCGCACACTAGGTAGAAATGATCGCTGGTTTGTCTCTCGGCGTAAGCTCTGGACCGCCAAGCGAGCATCGCTGATCGAGTATTACTTTTGATAGCTCTTGTCGCTCAGCGACAAACCAGTGGAGCGAGTCCTCGCCGGCATGCGGCAGTGTTAACAGTCAGCGATCAACTATTAATATATGCATCTCTTTTATTTACACGGAATGTATATCTATTGTACGTTTCTTGAGCGAGAAAATAGCCGATAGTAAGTCGCTTCCTCGCCGGCGGTGGGACAATTTATCTGTGGTATGACTGTACTATTACCGTTCTTTTAGGTTTTTAGTACCATTTGCTTGTAGAAAGATTTGCTAATAGGACATTTTGCTAAAGGGTCATTTTGATTATGGGTCGTTTCGCTATTAGGGCTATTAGGGCATTTAGGGCTTTTTGATACGAAGGATTCTATTGTGCGTTTTGAAAGAACTATTAGAACATAAGATGTATCCTTCTAGTCTGTAGGTAACAGTTGACACCTGCTCTAAGTCATTTTAATACCTAATGCTTTATGTAAATTGTACTTTCCCTATGCCCTTGGGAAAACCTAGTAAATATACTTACCTAGTACATAGTCCCTATTTGACTCACAAAAACAAGTTCCATATCAAAATTAAATTGCAATACTCGTACTTTCAAAACTATTTCGAAAATGGATTCCCAGCGGCCTTTATAGCGTTGTGTTAATGAATCGTCAAGGACTCTTATGTCGACCTCCCAAAATTATATTGCTCGTTCTATACCCAAAAGTTGGCCATTAATACTCACTAGAGGTACTGATGTAAGCGTCTTAAGACTATAATTAATCCAGCCTTAGCTTTAGATTTAGGATTACTTGAAGTAAAATGAAGGCAAAATGTTGTTTCAGTATCTTTGCGACTCCCACACGAGGTTTTTGAGGTCATTGGATAATTTAAAGTTTGAAATGCCAATGCATTCCACAACATTTTTCGACAAATCCTTTTTTATCCAGGCTGCTAGTTTATGGAATGCTTTGCCAGTTCAAATAAAACGCGCGCAATCGTTAGCTATATTTGAGAGACTCGTGAAGGAACATTACTTGTTGTTGTGATCTTGTTTCCGTAGCTGTGATAATCTGTAGTCCTCATTTATATTTGTTGTTTATATGTTTAATTAGTATGTATTTATTATACAGCATATATAATATATATCAAAGTATTATAGTATAACTATTATTTTGCACCAAAGACAACCCCATTTTTTTATATCGACGCAATTACTGTCCATTCCAAGGTTGCCTGGAAGATATCACAGAAAGCGATAAGGCCGCCCATTGTATGTTTAGTAGTAACAATTGTATTTTTTTTTTGTTATGTATTTTCTGGTGTAAATGACAATGGAAAGATAGATTTTAGCTTTTCATTTTAATGTGGTATTGTTGGCTGTTAGTGCCCATCAGTGGTATAGCTTGCACTAAGAATCTTGTCAGTGTTAAATTGTTACCGTATTAGTACAGGGTGGCCAGAACATCACACTTGGACTTTTGTAGGAAACTACAGAATTTTTTTTTCTTGTCCAGAATCATGTTTTGAATCCATGGTAACAGTTTGTGCGTCGATTCCTCTGGCACCCTATATAATGAGCATTTGACCGTACCAGCAGTCTAGCTGTCCGTGTCCATTGCTGGGGATAAGAAGATTTGATTTTATTTGATTCAGTTTACTTAACCCGTTCCCTGCCGTGTCAGGCAAATTTCTGGCTCTTTCGATAGCGTCAGACATTTGTCATTTGGTTTCACCTTTAACATTTTTTGCCCGGCAGTATGTGTGTTAAAACCTTGGCTGGATATTATGTTACACCTTCTTTCCTCGGTGTCAGGCACATAAATGGTACGATAAAATAATTATCAAGTGTTTGAACACTTGTAGCTCCTACTACCTATTATAATGGAAGATTGAAATATCATCTTCTATTGTATCGTACTTGTATCGTATTCCTTCAGTAATAGTAAAACCATTCCTCTTTTAATAGTTATAAAGTACTAACAAGTACCATTTATAACATAATAGTTCCATAAGTACTCTAAAGACTTCTTTTCAAGAAGCACTTATTAAATAGTCTGAAGTTTTCGTAACCCAGTGACCTACTGAACTGTTTCTCACAGAATTTTGATCATCCAAAAATTCCAAGTACTTTTAATGAAACTTTAGCTTTCTTATGTCAGAAACATTTACTAAGTTTCGAGGGTCTTTACGTCGTGTTATTTGTATTTTGAGTGTTATCTTTAGGTTAAGTAGGTTGTTATTTTGTTTTTGTTTTAGGTATTGTTAAGTAATTCTACTAAGAGAGGCTTAACTATATTTTTACATTGTTTTGCTCGTCTATAGTTTTAGACACTAAAAACTCAAACTCAAAGCATTTATTTCAAATATACCAATCACAGGCACTTTTGAATTGTCAAGGCCTCGGTCAGTCAGAAAGATGAAGCTAGTTACCCATTCCAAAGAGTAGTATGTACCTATGGAGAAGAACGGGCAAGAAACTCCACGGACACTCTTTTAAATCATAAAATTGTTACAAAATATTAGTTACATTATTTATATTAGAATTATACATAAGAGAACAACGTAGAAAGACGTGGACGTTAAAAGCGTCCGTTATAAACAAGATAAAAACAATTGAGAAATTAAAATAAGCCGTGGCAGCTAAGACATGACCAGTCCCTAATGATGGCGCCCGTTTACGAACATGAGCGTTCACAACCATTCCTCTTAACAAAATTTTCAGTTCCTCGAAAATATTCAGTAACTAATTCAAACCTCAGCCATAATTTCATCAAACATTTAGATAAACACAAATATATTCAAATTGCACTAACACTCCCTTCGCGGCAGTATACTTTACGAGATAGAACGGGGCACTCTCGGGTAGCTGGATCAAGTACCATGGAGTTTATAATTTATTCCGAGAGCGGGCGGCGGGAATGGGAGCTAATTGCCGCGAAACTTTCATTAAATGGCTTACGCATAGACAACACTCCGAATTTTTATACTGAAAAAGTCATAACTAAGCCTTGTGCCTCAGAGAGAGGCTTAGGTATGTCCAGGGAATGAATTATTAAAGTAAAAATTAGCTTCATACCTCTAGTAACATAACATCACGCATATTTTCCACGAAAGGTTAGAAAAACTGGTATCTACTTACCTACCTACCTCCACATATATGTATATATACAACATGTAACGTTAAATGCGCAAAACCTCAGACACCCCGACTGATTTTTAATTCAATTGACCTATTTCAGAGAGAAAATAAGTCATTAAAAAAATTGTGAATGTTTTATGTGCTGTGCTGTGTTTTACTGGCCATTCTGATCGTTTCTTGCGTCTGCGACGACGCTTTATCGAGGGAGGAGTCGTCACCGGGCCGCTGCGCCGCGCTGACATTGGCTTGCTTGACCTATTAATAAATAGACACGACAAAGTTTTAAATGAATTTTTTTTGAAAAATGTGACCTATGTTAAAAAGTGGTTCAATTAATTCTGCTCGTTATTCTGATCAAACTATTTTCAGGTTTTGCGCATTTAACGTTACACGTTGTATATATATATATTTCGACAAGTATTAAGTCCCATGTACGCAGTCTTGAATAATAAACTAAATATTTCAAAAGAGCACTCAGATCATTTTGATTTGGTATTTGAATGAAATTATAATCTGTTGTAACGATCGTACTCGAACTGTTATCAAATATATCTACAAATAGACTTCGACAATCGATAGTGTTTGATGCATTGTTGAAGGTCGTGGCACAGTGATAATCGAAATGTTTAAAATCAAAAAATCGAAATGCTTAAATTACCAATGAAAACGTTTTTAAAATTTTATTTTATTTTAAATTTTCAAATTTTTCTGATATTTAAGAACTAAATTTGTTACTGTGTATTTATACAATTTAACTTATTTCGTTTTCTCTTAAAACTAAAAGGGGCGGGTCTTTCACGGTCTTTTTAGTCCGAAAGAAATAAAGGTAACCTAAAGATTTCCACCAAGGAGTCTAGAGTACTCGATCGATGGCTTCCCCTATTACAAGGGACTTAAAAGATACCAAAATAAATTGGGGATATTTTCGTAACCATTTATTTCACTATTACAGCATGCATGGCTTTAATTTTTACTTATATGTTTATTGACAATTTGATTAAAACTCTGACTGAAGGAAAACGCAATTGGGTCAAATTTCCTCGATAGAATTTAATACACACACACACACACACACACACACAACACACACACACACACACACACACACACACACACACACACACACACACACACACACACACACACACACATACACACACACACACACACACACACACATACACACACACACACATACATTTTTTATATTTTTTTCTGTAAAATTATAAAATCCTAAGTAATTTTATTTCAAAATTGCATTCAAAATATGCGTAATAGGTAATTGAAAACTCTGGCTGGAAATATTTTTGTTACACAGCTTAATTTATTTTAAAACATTTTTTTTATTGTTTTGGCGCTTACGTTGTTTTATTTTGGTTCCAGCGCATTGTTAGTACGCTCTTTTTTTTCGCATGTGGAAGTAATTGACTCTGTCATTTTCATATGTCCGCCCAGTTCGCCTGCGGCCTTTGTCAGTAACGTTTTACGTATTACCTTATATATAACTGGTGAAATGTGAGTTTTCTATAGGGTCTCTGCTTAACTCTTCAACGATTATAGGCGTGTTGTTATACAGGGTGGCTCATTCAGAGCGGTCAGTATGGGAAAGTCTGAAACTACATAGGTCACTCGGAAAGTCTTGTCGTTTTCCTTCTAAATTTTATTGTTTTTCAAAGTAGCTACCGTCACTTAACACACACTTATTCATGCGCTCAAACCACTCATTAAACCAGAGATTCTACTTCTCTTAGAGGATAGAAGTACAGATTTCGTCCCAAGCAGTCCAAATCTCTTTGTCTGAAGAAAACTGCGTTCTTTTAGTTGATTCTTTTTATATATGGAAAGAGGACGAAATCACAGGGCGCTAGATCAGGACTGTAGGCTGGGTGATCTAATAGTCCAATACCGGAAGACGCCAGAAATTCAGCAGTTTTTTGAGCGCGATGAGCCGGTGCGTTGTCATGGTGAAGCAGCCATGAGCGCAGTTGGCTTTTTGGTCGCAATTCCTTAAGTGTTTGCATTAGCGGGATCAAGCACGATTGAACATACCATTCAGCAGTAACACTGCGTTGCGTATCTAAAGGAATGGTCTTTATTATACCACAACGGCCAAAAAAAACAACTAATAATTGTTTTTTAACTGAACGTGACTTCCTAGGCATCGTTGGATTATCTTCATTTTCAAAAATCCATAGACGACTTTGAGACTTTGTTGGAAGGTCATAATAATATATCTAAGTTTCATTCCCTGTCACAATTGCAGACACCTCAGAAGAACGCCCTGATTTAAATTTGTTAAGCATTTTTTTACACCATTCTACACGCTTGTTTCTTTGATCGTCAGTCAGTTTGTGCGGGACAAAAAGTGTACAAACTTTATGTACATGCAAATGTTTATGTAAAATGTTATTTACAGCCCATGCAGAAATGTCGAGGATTTCCTCAATTTGCTTGTATGTGATTCTGCGATTCTCTTTAATTACTTTTTCAACAGCAGCGATTGTTTCGGAGGTCGTCACCTCACTCGGCCTTACTGGACGCGGATCCTCTTCCAGATCAAAAAGGCCTCTTTCGAACTGTTTATACCATCGCTCGACAGTCCTGAGGGATGGTGAAGTATCGCCCAATACACGTTGCATTTCTTCGTGGCATTGTTTTCGAGACAAGTCACGTCGAAAATTGTAATAAATAATCGCGCGAACTTGAGAGTTCGTAAGAGATGCCATACTTACACTTTCACACGTGTTATCTCAATAACTATTAGACGGCAACTGACAAGTTTCGACCTGTTAACATGTGTACGCACGCACTATACGTAGGTATCAAAATAAATTAATAGCTTGTAAAAATTGTGCTAAACGACAAGATTTACCGAGTGACCTACGTATAAGATATACGAAGATCTGTTCTTAGGAACCATGTCATCGATTTTAATAAAAAGAAAAACTGCATTCATACATTTTAAAAAAACCTGTACTCAGCTCGGGAATCGAACCCGGTCGTTTTGAAAAAAAAAACTAACACTATTTCTATTTAGATATCGATTGTGTAGGTCTCAAGCAGTAAATGTTTCTATGGAACATGATGTCTAAAATGAATAAAAGGCATTGTTTTCACATACTTTTATTTATTCAATTAAACCAAGTATCTTGCAATCTTAGAAGATCTTTTAGATGCCCTAGGAGAAATGTCAGCAGAAGTAAGAGAACAACTTTATTTTCAACAGGATGGAGCACCGGTTCACAATAGTCGCATAGCTAGAGACTTTTTTACTGAGCACTTTTCCCAGAAATGGATTGGTACGAACGGCCCTATCAAATGGCCCGCGAGGTTGCCCGATTTAACTCTAGACTATTTCTTGTGGGGTTATGTTAAGGATGAAGTGTACAAAACAAGCTATGACACCGTTGAAGACATAAAACCAGCCATAGAGTCAATTTTAACGCAAATTCACCACATGAAGTTACAAAATGCAATAGTAAGATCGTTACCTAAACGTGTTGAATATTGTATTGAAAAAAAAACGGTGGTCACTTCGAACACCTACTAAAATAAATAAAAGTATGTGAAAACAATGCCTTTTATTCATTTTAGACATCATGTTCCATAGAAACATTTACTGCTTAAGACCTACACAATCGATATCTAAATAGAAATAGTGTTAGTTTTTTTTTTTCAAAACGACCGGGTTCGATTCCCGAGCTGAGTACAGGTTTTTTTAAAATGTATGAATGCAGTTTTTCTTTTTATTAAAATCGATGACATGGTTCCTAAGAACAGATCTTCGTATATCTTATAGTTTCAGACTTTCCCATACTGACCGCTCTGAATGAGCCACCCTGTATAATAGCATGTTAAAGATAACCAGAATATCTAAGAGTTTTAGTGTCTTAGAAGAAGGTCAGAACAGAAGGAGACAAAATATAATCGATGTTAAGTACAAACTGGGACAAACTACTTGATTCCGGCTTAGCTGTGAATCCTAATTTCCAAAAAAATCTTTTAAAAAACCGGCAAGTGTGAGTCGGTCTCGCCCCGAAGGGTTCCGCACTACAAGGCATGCCGAAAAAATACTCATTCTTAGGGAGACCCCCTTTAATTTTTTACATTATATTATTTGTATTATATGCGGTTATAGCGGCAATACAAATACGCACTCCGTAAAAATTACAACTGTCTACCTATTACGGTTCATGAGATTCAACCCTCTGACAGTTAGACGGACGGACCGATGGACAGTGGAGGCTTAGTAATAGGGTTTCGTCGGCACCCTTTGGATAAGGAACCCTTAAAATGAAAACCCTTAGAAACCGTCACAAGCCGCCGAATGTCCAGACATGGCAGAAGAAAACAGGCAATTAAAAACACACACCAACTTTGTCTAACAATTTATGGACGCAAAAAAACTATCACGAATTCTTCATCCTTAAGCATTACGTTCCCTTCTCAAGTCAAATAAATCCGCGGTGTCATATCAGATACCTGCGTCACCCATTCAGAAAACGACACATCCTTATTTTTACGAAGCCAATGTATACATTCGAAAAAGATAGGTATGTATGTCATCTATAACATCTGGTGACGAGGGTCGGGCCGTGTCATAAACTTTGATACACGTGGGGGTGACACCCTGAAGGTTGCAACTGTGACAACTAAGGAATATAGTGCTGATTATTCTGTTGCTCGATAAAAGATAAGTTTGAAAAATATATACTATTTGTATGGTCAAACTTTTATAAAAGGGTCGATAGTTAGTTGAAAAACTAACTATCAACCATTTTATAAAAGTTTGTAGAAATACGACTAAACGCGTCGGAAGCTTTATTTTAGCATAAACTTATCAGAAAATTATAAACTACCCGCACCCCGCGGTTTTACCCACATAAGTTTCGATCCCGTAGTTTCAAGATAAAAAATATCCTATGTCCTAATCTACCGTATGTTCTAAAGTTCATCTAAATCCGTTCAATCGTTTTAGCGTGAAAGCGTAACAAACAAACATAAAAAATCAAATATTTTCTCTTTATAATATTAGTTAAGATTTATTTCGACAAGCCCTTTTATAAAGTCACGGATAAAAGTGAGCCGATCGATGTGCTTACCAAAGGATCAATTGTTATATCAGACTTTCTCATAATTAAAAAAAAAAATTAAAAAAAAAAAATTAAAAGGAAGCCCATTTTTCATGAGAATGCTACTAGCATTTTTATGGAGACCGGCGTAGACCCTCTACGCGGCAACGAAAATGACGACCTAATCTATAGAAAAGAACTCATACAGTTTACAGAACTTTTTAAGAATCCCCATAAGTACAAACTTTTGACAAGCATATTGATGACGTTCTAATTCTCTTGTTTCCAGAAGGTCAGCTTCCCCGTGGTTCCCAGTATATCCAACAAGAGAAAGACGCGGCGCGACTGCCGCGCGACAGACCTTCTCCTCCTAGAGGCGATCCAGGTAAAGCAATCATCATCATCATTATTAGCTGCTTTGTTTCATCCACTGCAAAGCATAGGCCTGCCCCCTTTTTATGCCACGCTTCTCTGGTCTGTGCGAAACTCAACCAGGTCTTGCCTGCGATCTTCTGTAAGTCGCAAAGCAATAGTTACTTTCATAAAAAATTGTCCGTAATCCTACTATAATATAAAGTCACGTCGCACCACGTCGCGTACACGTCACGTCACGTCACGTCACGTCGTTATATCCTACTATAAACGCGAAAGTTTGTGAAGATGGATGGATGGATGGAGGTTTGATACTCTTTCACGCAAAATATACTAAACGGATTTGGATGAAATTTGGCAAACATATAGTTTATAACCAGGATTAACACACAGGATACTTTTTATCCCGATATTCCCACGAGATCAAAGCTTATGCGGGTGAAACCGCGCTGCTAGTGTGTATTATATATAATGGAAAAAACAAAAGCCTAAGGAAGAACTTACTAAGGGCGAAGCCTTTGCGCAGAAATGAGAATATACAGGCCAATAAAAACATAATTTACTGTTGTTGCTTGAATCTCTATCTTAGTTCATTGCTGTTATAATGATTGTACCTTTCATCAACATCATCATAATCCACAGCCCGACTTGACCCACTCCAGGGCATAGGTCTCTCTTTTCTTATGTATATCACCACGCTGTGCCAGCCTCATCTGGGTTTTGGCCCGTTGTATCTAATTCTACTTTAACAAGGTAATTAAATACTTAATGTTTGTTTTTACGACTTCTACAAAAAACATTAGTCGAGTCAATATACAAAAATAGAATACAGGCGACAAACAACATTTGATGAAACCGTGTTGGCCCTCGGACTGCTATAAAATTGTATCTATACTTACGGCCGCACCGTAGCTTTATAGAGAAAAGATCGATCGATTTGAAGGGTTTAGCCATTTGACAATTAAAATATAAGAATTAGTATTTTTTTTTTTTTCTTTATTTATTATTAGGGACTTTTATACAATTGTACATGCCAGTCCCATCGGACCTTATAACGTAATAAAACCAATAATAAACAAAACTATCGGACCTTATAACGTAAAACGTAATAATACATATTTAACTAAACTATATGCAGCTCCGGAGTTAGGTGTCAAAATATGGTGGAACATACAAACATCGTTTATAATAAAAAAAAAATTAAAAAAATATTTATCTTGAGCTCTCTAACTAGATCCTCTCTTGCAGACTGAAATCTGTCACATTCCGTCAGTAAATGCCTAACACCTTCTAGTGTGCCGCACATCTCACAATTTGGTGAATAAGTAGTAATAGGTATTTAAAATACCTAGGTAATATTAAAATAATATACTGATTGCATTGTTTATTTCTATTTCAGTTCATGCGCTGCGGAAAGAATACGCGAGCGAAGGCGAGGCCGAGAGAAGTGATTACGAACGCGTAGGTGTTCGTAAGATGGCGGATGCCCACAGAAAAGTTGAAGGAATAGGACCCATCACCAAAGACGGCATGCCAGTCGCACTTAGATCTGTAAGTCTATCTATCTATTTAGCCGGTTGTTAATGTTCCAATGCTAGGCAAAGACCTCCCTTTGCCTTTTTCAGACACGTCTGTCCACTACCATTGCTGGTCAGTCAGTTCAGTGTGAGTCAAGTTCGTCCATCCATCTTCGTCGATCTGTAAGAATAAATAAATAAAAGGTTATGAAGCTTTACATCAATTTTTACTTGCTAATATTATAATTGAATATGACAGTTTTGACAGTAAAAGTTTAGCAAGGTAATTGTAGTCCGTCTCACGAAAGAAGTCTTGCACGCCACATACATGCGACGGAATCTTGAATCTTTATTTTTATTCATTTACCTTAACTTATTATATTACAGGTTCTGGTTCATAAAATGCACAATCTTAAGTAGAGAAAGGTGTCTGAGACAGGAAGGTTTTTGTAGGAATGTTGCTAACTAATAATAGTTAGTTCCACTTATTGCCGCGGGACTCCTCTCGTGAGATGGACTCTATGTGATATGACAACAAAGACACTTAGTTACTTACTATGGCAAAACAATGGTTGATATACCTATTCAATTAATTGCTGCCAGCCTAGCATAAGCACGTGATAACGCAACTGGAAAGCTAAATGAAGACATACAGGCTATATTATTTCAGTCACCTCTTGTTATCTGATACTGAAAATCTCTGCAACCCATCAATTCTCATCAACGGCTTTACGTCTTTCATAGCCATTCGTGTACGATTTTCTATTCAATTCTATTCCATTTTGATTACAACAGCTTTACAAACGAAAGGAGATGGCGGGATGAGCTGGACTCCTTTAATAAATATCGGTCCTTGGCAGCTCTGAACAGAGAGAGTTGGAAATAGAGTAGGGAGGCCTTTGAAGTGGTACATTAATGGTTAATTAAAAAAAATATTTTTAAAAATAAGTCCAATGTTGACAATCCGATAATTCTACAATATCAACTGTGAGTGTGAGTGCGTGTGTGTGTGTGTGTGTGTGTGAAGGTGGCTGGGGTAGACTGGATGCGGAAGGCGGAGGACAGGGTGTTGTGGCGCAGTCTGGGAGAGGCCTATGTCCAGCAGTGGACTGCGATAGGCTGAGTTGATTGATTGATTGAACTGTGAGTATGTTTGACGCTTGGACTCCTAACTATACGTACAACTTGTTGATATTCACGAATACCTTTACCTCTTCAAATATTTCACACTGTTCTTTTTTGATGTTGTTCATAAACATCTATAACCAGTCTATAATGTTCCCACTGCTGTGACACAGGCCTCCTCTCTTTGAGAGGGAGAGGGCCGTGATAAACCACGCGGGCCCAGTGCGGGTTGGTGGATGTCACATGTCTTAGAATTTTCGGTTCTAAGACATGCCTGTTTCCTCACGAAGTTTTCCTTCTCCGTTTTGAGAGCAGTGGTGAACTAAACTACACAAAGTAAAGAGCCTGCTTGGTAAGTTGGACCGATACTACTGGGCCACCACTGCTCTTGTTTATTCATGTTAACATGAATGTTTCAATTCAAAGTATACATGAATGTTTCAATTCAAAGTATACATGAATGTTTCAATTCAAAGTATACATGTTTTTGAAAATACGTTTTGTTATAAATTTTTATTATTCTTTTATTACAGGAAGTCAAGGACCCCTCGAGGTGGTACAAAAAGATGTACGACACCATACACAAAAACAAATACGATAGTAAGTACATAGAATATCTACGGTTTTTATTTAATTTTGCGTTTTATTTTATTAGGTACCCTTTTTTATACGATCCCCAAATTGTTAATTTTCTTTTTCAGACGATTATGTGACTATTCGGTACAAAAGTTCTCGAGGTGATTATTCGTAATTATATTTTCCAAATTTTTGTTACATCGGTGGCTGTTACATCGCATATTTTGTGCCGTTTGTAAACGCTTTATTTCATAACTTTTATCGGCCATATTGTAAATACGTCATTGCTTTTTAGAGACATATTTTTAATGGTCAATTGGGTCGTTTCAAATTGTACGTACATATTTTTAATCATAAACTAATAATCAACAACGCATTAGATTAAAACATTTCAAGAATTCGTTATAAAAGATTTTAATTATTATCTAACAAATCACAATAATACTATAACATTGGCTTCAAAGCTTATTGATATTAACAAATTAAAAATAACTTTTATTAATATACATTAATGAATTCGTCAGAATTATATTAACTACGCCTGCTCAAAATCGCATCCATACTTGACTGACTATTAATTGCTATGTAAATACTGGCAGGCTATAAAATCATCATCATAATATTATCAAAAGGACAAAACTCTTATGCGAAGGTAAATGTTTAATTTCAAAAACAAAAGAAATAAATAAAAAGGTTGATAAAAAAATACTATTAAAATAGATTCAAAAGTGCAAAGAAACAACTCCCATGTCTATGACTTAGTAGTGAGTAAGCTTAAAACTAAAACATCTAGTCATTAATTAAACATTTTTGTATAGGTCAACCTCAGGAGAGGGTACTCAGCAACAAATCCCAGTACGCATACTTTGACCCCCGCTCCGGATACCTGAGCGAGCCCGAGGGAGGTCTAAGCAGACTGGGTGCCAGCACCTGGAGTGATGCCTATGACAGCGATGTTACTACTGGTCCTAGGAGACGAACAGCGTCGGTACAGGAAGATAGGAGGTTCTGCGACGTAAACTCGCAGTATATGCCTAGTACTAATAAGTAAGTGGAACCTGGATATTTCTTGCTTTATTGCTAAATATAGTATAGGTATTTTGCCTGTTGACAGTTCCCTATGAATCAGTCTTCTTCGTCCTTCGAAGATATTACACCAAACAGTTGTACAAAAAAAAACTAGATACCAAGCATATCAGGCCCCAGCAAAAGTCGAAAATTTCTGATGCAGCAAATTATTTCATGTGGCCAATTTTCAAAAATATTGAAAATATTAATTGAACGAAATTTTGACATACATTGAACCTTGTTACGAAAAAAGATAAGCAAGTATTTAAATTCCCAGATACAGCACCTTAGCATCAGCGAGGGCGAGTCAAGAAGTATACAAAAGCCAACCAGGAAGAATAGAGAACTATGTGCCCGGGAAGTCTTCAGTCGTTGACAAAGAAGCGAAACAGGTATCTCTCAATTCCAAACATATTGCATAACATTGGGTTCATGTTTTGAAATATCATTATCATCATAACGTCAAACGGTGTGAACACAAAACGCTTCAGGAGTTTATCATCTTCATTAACCTCTTTCATAATTCATCGTTTTATTGGGCGATTAGTTGGTCATTAGTATAAATGACGAAATCAATATAGGTTCTTATTCTACGTACTAGACATGTAGGCATAGTTTATGTTTTAATTAATAAAAATCCGAAGATAAACAAACGCAAAAATACAAACGCTTACCGAGGGACAAACCATTAACAAAGAATAATCATGTCAAGTACAGATACTTGACATTATTATTCTTTGTTAATGGTTTGTCCCTCGGTAAGCGTTTGTATTTTTGCGTTTGTTTATCTTCGGATTTTTATTAATTAGTGTATTTGTTAACGCTAGCACATCAAGCTACTACAATCTGTAAAACTTCTTTAATACATTTTCAACTTTATCGCTAAAGCGTCAGGTTCAAAATGATTGGGAAAATTTGACAGTTTCGGGCAGCCTGATGGGCTGGCGTCTGTACAACAACAACATAATCAAGTAAACCTATGAACATTTATACTCGTAGAAAAGCGCGTCTAGTACGTAGAGATTAGAGAGATTTAATTGGTTTATCACCTTCATTTGGACTAACTGCCTGAATCCCACATTCCTGAAATCCAACAAAAAGATGTTTTTTTTTTTTCTTTTCTAGTGGTGGGACGAGGTCATGGACATTTTTGACGGGGTACGATATTTTTACTATTTTTATTGTGTGTATTTGTTATAACCATTAATATTTGTAAAATTGGTCTTTCCTTGATTTTATACTGGTTACTCTTATCATAAGAAATACTTGAAACAAAATAGTTAAATTACTTAATAATCGTGTCAAAATCAAACTAAATATTTGTCATTAAAAATACTACTAGAATTGTCCAATTTGCTTAGCTAACAAATTATGATATTTAAATCGAACTATATGTAAATATGGCCCTCAACGTATGTCCCCGAGCGTTATGCTTCTAAAGCATTGTACTATGATTCACTAACGTATGTTTTCCATCGCTGTCTGGTGCGTGTGGTGGTGGCACTAACAGTGGCTAGATGACAACTCTCCCCTCCCCCCGTACACCACATTGCTAGCTCGCGCGATACAGAAGAGTGTAAGGCCCTTAACATGAATGTCTGCCTGTGTATTGTGAGCCTCTGTGTTTGCATGCACGATATATATGACAAATCCTATATATTATGCTTTAAAAATAAGAATAGGAATGACCTCTGGCCAATTCGTGACGTTTTTGCCGTCGAGTTTTAGTTGATACTCATCAGGAAAGATATACAACATGTTCCAGAATTATCGCAACCGACCAAACACCCCAATTAGAATATTATGTTATAGTCGTAATTCACACACTTAATTTTTACTATTATGCATAAAACATTGTTTATATACTTTATTAGTTATACTGATTGTGGGGGAAAATTGTGGTCACATTACAAATCTACGCATGCATACAGTCGCACACGCATTTGGGTCAAGTGTAGCAGGTCAATTTTGGTCTGTTTCGACTGTACAGAATAATTAAAAAATATTAAAAACTACCTGAATCACAGTCAGACTTCCGGTGACTGTAATTTAGGTAGTTTTAATTCTTTTAGGGATACAAAATTGCTTTTATTAAAAATTACAGAAATCGATTTAGTACGCATTTCTGAACAAACTACTCTCATACTCGTAACTTGCATTAATTCAACTACACATTGTATAATTTGCATTTTCTTCTAAGTAATGCCAGTAATAGCTCGGATATGGTCAGTATTATTCTTATTTCGATCGCATAGTATCTAAATTACTTCCGTATCTTTATTTTTGTACCGATTTTAATAAAAAAATATATCCCGCGTCTATATTTTTCTGTGTTTGCAAAACATAATTTATGGGTACATTTTCATTTTGGTGATGGTTGTCATATTTTACTTATTTGCATGTTTTTGGTGTATTGTGATTTTTTTTAGTCTTTGCTATGAATAAATGATTAAATTTCCGAAAAGATTAAGGTACTTGAAATGAATACAGAACTTTAATAATTTTGTAATCTCAGTGTGTAATCGTCACTGGGACTTCATCTTATATTTTGGTAGCATGTTACAAGTATACTTTAGTAAACGTAATGGAATTATTATGTATTTATGCATCAATATCAATGTATAATTTCTCATTTTATTGAATTGTCAAATATTTATGCTTTGTAGCATGTTTTAATTAATCTCACCAAATACCGTGAGTTGTACCATTTTGTCTTGTCTCAGAATTATTGTAGTTAGAACAAAATTATTTATGTTTATAATTCTCTTGCAGCAAAACATATCAAGTACGACATCTCTACCACAATCTTCACCGAAAGATAAAAAGGATCTAACGACGACGATCCTGTCGAAATCGAATATGGCAAGGTAAATATCATTAGCATTTATCCTAAGAATAAACTGCCCCGTTTGATATTAAGTATCTCTCAGCAAATAAAATCCAATGCCATAGACATTTTGGATTTCCACCTTCTCCTATGACTTTACCAAAAGCTATCAAGGGCTCCTCATAATATATAGATATGTTAGATGTAGGTATTCTACTTTCACCTATTCATAGTCGTCATTCCTGAAACATTTTTCTTCTAAACTCTTCAGAATTTTCAGTCTTTTTAAATATCTAACTTGTTTTACCCTGACATAGAATTGCAAACGTCAGGGTCACAAGACGATGTCATACTAAATTGAAATATTTTTTATTCTTAGAGCTCTGAAGGAATCAGGGTATGAATCCGATTCGACGCTAGTGTTCCGTCGCCGCGACGACACAGAAGCGCCCCTATCTCCAGCAGAGAGGCGTGCCGCTTATAGGGACCTGCAAGCTGGCGGGGAACCACCTCTTAGAGGGTTCCGATCTCCGGCACCACCCAGACAAGGTTAGCATAGTTATAGTCACTATCTGTTACGTTTAGAAAGAGTTATTCAGTTCCTACTAATTGATGTTGAACATAAGAACAATTTCGTAAAAGATGTGATCTTTTACGATTTTGAATAAGTAAATTAGAATTTATAGATAAGTCTAATTTATAAAAAAAAAACTAGAAGTAGTATCTAATTGATGAACGTTCTAATAAAATGCTTTAATTATTCCGATGAAAACTATCTATTATACTTTAGAGATAAGATACTATAGGCCGACCGCTTAAATGTGGCGTTGCCTGAGGTAGCTGCGCGGTGCGGGAGGGGAGATAGTTGTCACTAGTTCACGAATCACTGAGCTCTCGAATCACGACACCACACCCCTCCCGCACCGCGCTGTCGTCTCAGGCAACGTCTCAGTTAAGCGGTCAGCCTATAACTACCTAATAAAAATATACTAATGTATCCACAAACGGGAAAACTAATAAAGCATGATTTTTTATATAACTCGGGTGTTTCGGTGTCAGCGTAAATAACTTTTAAAACTTATTAAATGCTTAAAAATATCTTTGACTTATTGATCGGCTCTATGGTGCTCGTATACAAGATATTTACCAATAAAACATAGATCACACAATCAATAGAAAATCACAGTTTCCATAAATATAAACTTGGTCAAGGCTAATGCAGATCTACACATGGTAGCAAACACACATGCAAACAGTCGGATGTACCAATTCAAGGCCGCCATTAATGACAATGACGCTTTTCACACAACAGCGCACATACTAGTCTATACTGTTATACACGAGAGGTAAGTCGAGATTTTTGCCTTTGCATGCTTACATCTACTCTATATTATAAGGTGCTGGGTCTTCAGGCTGCTGTATTACCAGGTAAACAAGTTGCATGAGCACAAATTGACTCCAAAATTAAACTAGCACCGTAAATAGTGTTGAACACGTTACAAGTTTTACTTGCGGCACAAACGTAGTATCACGGTTAGAAAACTCAAACAATCGCTTACGAGAGTCACAATTAGAAAATGAGCACGGAATCACGTTTTTATCACATCTAACGAGTGCAAACGAAAGAATATCATCATTGAAAAGTGGTTACATTTCACAGACGAATCGGAAATTGAATACATTCCGATTTCTTCGACACTGACGAAGATAAGAGTTCATAAGAAAACGCCTAAGGTTCACGAAGTCATCTGCTACCCAATAACCAGCATAAAAACAGGAGAGCAAGTTAGGTGCAAAAGACTTACTCCATCTTTCCTGAGCATTGATGTACCTAATAAAGTAACTGACTATCCACCCGCTCCTCCTCGAAGGATCTCATCTAAAAACAGTCGAACTCTTAAGTTAGTTACTTCAACAAGACCTGTATCAACATCACCAAAAAGAACAACAACGTCATATTCTCATTCCAATGTGGATTTCCTGAAAGATAAAATAAATTACAAACTTTCTCGACAGAATACTCAAATAATAAACAGAACAGGCTCTTCAACTGAGAAGAGATGTATAATTGCTGATCAGAAATTGCCAAAATCAAGAATTATGTCTACATCAGCACCTCCAGCTGTCAATAGAAAATATAATTCAACAACTAATTTAAAATCATCAACGAAAACTATGGGCAGTGAGTCAAGAACAGGAGGTACAAGTAGTTTCGGTTCTTCACGTAGGATGCTGTTGCCTACAGAATATTCCAACTCTGTGCTGAGAAAGTATGGTGAAGCACACGCTTCTGTGGTTATAGAAGGAGGAGCTGGCAGAAAAACACCAATTACGAATATTCTTGACAAAGTTACATCTTTAGATAAATTATGGAGTGCAGAAAAAAGAAATGAACGTATTGATGTAACAAAAGTAAGAGCTAAATCTCTATCTAAAGACAATACAAATAAACCTATTATTATTAGACCTAGCGCAACGTCGAGTACAAAGTCTCTTTCACCAACAAGTACTCACAAGAGTAGAGATATGATCAGAACTGCTGAAAGAGTACAAAAACTTAAGATATCAAAACAACACACAAAATCTAATCCTTGTTTATCTAGCAAAAACGAACAAAGAGTATCAAAACCAAGCTCACTTCAGTTGGCATCAAGTATTTCCAAATCTTCATCAAATATTGCATCTGGATTAAAGAAACCGAACCAAGTAAAAACAGCAGTAGTCACAAACTTAAAAAAGAAAAAATCATTAGAGAGCGTTGTCATTAGACCTCGAAGTGTGCCCTGTCATGAATCATGCAGTAAAAAAGCTAAAGACAATGCTAAAAATGTAAAGAAAATAACAAAAACCAAAAGTATCAAGAAGTCTAGTGGGAAATCTAATGAAGAATCTGAATCTGGCAGTCAATTTGGAGACACCTCAAATGAAACATCTAATTTTGGTTCTTTTGAAAACTTGGGTGCCAGACGGATCAGCTCTAAAGATATAAAAAAATCTCATGATGCTATTGTGTCTGACACCTTTTTTCAACATCTGTTTCTTGGAAGAGCTTCTACTCCAACCCTGGTATATCCGATGTTAGAACATAATACAACCGTGCTTCAAAAAGCAAGAATGTTCCAATCCCTTCCTCAGGACAATACATCACCAAAATCCTTAAATACTTATTTAATACATAGAAAACCAGTTTCTTTATCTCGTTTTAAAATGTGGGATAGATATCCCAGTTATTCACGAGCGCGCAGCCCTAGATCAGTATCTTGGCCAGGCAGAATGCATGATGAAATTCGTAAATTTGACAGTTTATCTAAGTGTGATGATTTTGGATCAACTTCGTCCTTGGCGACGGTCAGGAGTAAAAGTGAGCCACCATGCAATAAAATGTATTTTTCGCAAACGTCTCGTCCGAAGTCACCCACAGTGGTATTTTACAAAAAAGAGAAACCGAAAGAAACACTGACAAGAAGCCCAATATCACCATCAAGATTGGTTTTCACACGGACAAGAAGGCCTATTTCTCCTAAAGTTGTTCATAGACGTCAAGCATCTCCTCCACAACGTAAATCATTATCTCCATCCAAAATTGTATTTACTGAAACTGTTCGTCCAGTGTCTCCAATAATTACTAGACGTTCACCGCATTTAGAAGTTATGGATTCGAAATCAGATAATGAGAAATATCCATCAACAATATTTTTTTCTCAAACTTCTAGACCAGTATCCCCGAAAGTTCCAAGAAAAAGCGCAATGGCCAGTGTCAGCAGAAGTCATTCCACTTCACCTGTTTCCATACGATCACCATCTTATCGTCGTATACATAGCGCTCGTTTACAACACAGTAAGCAGTATGCAGACACTATACCAAAGAGTGTGTTTCGCACCCGAAGTGCGGGCGATGCTGAGAGGAAAATACTCTTAGATACCTTTCCAATGAAAACAAAAAGTGATTCTAATTTGCATACTGCTGACCCAGATTATGACGAATACGTTCGCGACATGCAAAACACAAAAATGAGGTCAGAACGATTTAGGGAATTAAACAGATATTACACATATTTAGAAAGAGTAGCTGAATTGGAAAAAGCTACTTCAACTAGTGATTTACGCCACAGAAGAAAAGATGAAGAAATAATTGACTTTGATCGTTGGAAGAAAATAAGAGCAATAGAAAGAGCTGAAGAGGAATTAAACCATCTGTATCGTAAGTTGAAATTAGCTCAAACTGAAAAAGATGTTTTGTTTTATCCTCGTGATCTAAAAGATTTCCGTTGGAATTACGATACAGACAGAGGTCTACGAATCAAAGAAAGATCTGTAGAAGATCTCAAAGATCATTTTCAGCAAGTACCCCAATATGACTCAATGGAATTAGATCAACCACAATCCAGGGATACTTATAAACCTTTATGGCGCGGTACAAGTGTAGCAGAAACTGCTTTCTACATTAACAAAAAGAATGACAATGATAGACTAGAACAGCGGGTAACCGTGAAACCTACCGTAACGTTACAACAAGAGACTTCTTTAAATGATCTTCGTAAAAAGATTGGTCTTGGCAGTCGATTATGGAGTAGTTTGTCTATGGAGCAAGTAAATGCTCTCAAGAACCAGCTAAATGCTATTTACAGCAAGGAACTGGAATCAAAATCGAATAAAGAAGTAGAAATGAAATACACTATTGATGTAAACAATGATAAAATTGAGGCTAACCCGTCGTTACATGTGAGATGTAATTCACTGATTACTTCAGTCTATAATCCAGAAAGGGAAAAAACAGCAAAATTAACAAAGTCTGACTCTATTGCCGCGATTTCTTGCCCGATCACGTCTGTTAAAGAACTAAAAAATAATGTTAATAAAATACAAATGACTCTCAGTGAAAACGAAAAAAGGAAGATTTCCCAAACGTTAAGTAAGGAAATCCTAAATAGAATAAGTAAATTCGATAACCAGACACAGGCCCCATTATCTTTAAAAGAAGAAATTGAAAATACTGAAACCAAAGAGCAACTTATGACTGAACGTAAAGATGTAGTTATTCAGAAAACTTCAGAGGAGACTGATAGGCAAGCAAATATTAATAGTATTGAAAATGATCAAAAGAGACACGTCGTGTATACCAATGAAAAGACTGAAACGCCTTGTCAATCTTCGGCTAGTGAAACCGAGACTGCTAGTTCCGATATATCCAACAAAACTGCTATATACAGAGGTCCTAGTAAGGAAATACTAAAAAAAGTTCAATATTTTGAATCTGTAAAAAATACCACGGAACAAACAAAAACTGTTTACCACGCCAGAGAAAGCTCAGATGAAAAAGAAAATCAAGAACAGAGCAGCTCAAACACAACAGTAGCTAACAAAGAAGTCATATCATCTGTAAACGAAACAAAGACAAATGAGCCGCAGAAAATAGTGCAATCTCAATCTTGTACAAATTTTAAGGAATTGTTTGGGGAAAGTGAAAGAAATAAGTTTCTCTCGCTTCCTTTGAAACCCGATCTACATTCTAGGTCAGCTTCGCCTCATTCAGAGTTATACATTGCCGATAGACGAACGCCCGACACGCTACGTTATTCAAGCGACGAGACAATCTGGCGCAGTCGGAGCCCGTCACCCGACCCGGAGAGGTATTGGCGCGCGTACCTTAACCTGGCGCGAGCAGGCGAAGTGCGCCGCCTCGCCCGGCGCTTCGACTCGCCCACGGCGGCCGGTGCCGTGCTGCGGCGATATCGCAGCGATCCAGAACTTGCACGAAACGCATTTCTAAGCAGCTGGTCATCTTTTGAAAAGCTGTCGTCACGTCGAGATAAATGTAGAGCAGTACTTCCCGTGGCGAGAGTACCTTTACGAACGACAAATCGTTATATGCCCCACATTGACATCATATCCAAACTAGCGGCTCTTCGTAGGCGCACGACTCCTCGATCTAAGTCTGCCGAAGAAGCATTAGAATGTCGTCAAGGAGAAGTAGATCGTATTCGGCGCAGATTCGAAACAATGTCATTACTTGGACAGATATACGCTTCTGCTCCTGACGTTCGTGAGTTACATGACATGGCCCCGTACTTAGCAGGCTCGTGGATAGCGCATCGCTACCCAAAACGTAGTGATAACAATAGATCTTTAGAGGACCCCAATGTTCTGGTTCGCGGACGAACGTCGCCTGTCAAAAAGGAAATAAAACGTACAGTACCAAAAGAATCCATTAAATTGAGCTCTATCCTGAAAAGCGACACGTTTGCGAAGCAAGAATTTAATCCCGCTGCGCATCGGCCAGCGAGCCGATATGAACCGCCACGCGCTCCGCCACGACCTCCGCCCGCTTCATGGCCCTATAGGCTTTCGCCCTACGTCACGCCATCACGACACACCGTCACATTCCAAGGTTAATTTCTTTAATTTCTAAAGTTTTCTTACTACTCAATTTAGCAAACGCTAAGTCGTGTTTAATTTTGGAGTAAATTTGAATTTTGTAGAAGTTTGCATCCCTCGTAAAAGATTTATTGATCATCGTTATGGGTTCCGCTGTATCGCGTTTCTGCTATGCGTGTTTACTTTGCGTGATACTGAACGCAAACAAGGATGGTTTGCAGTCCTGCATTAAATGTAACAATGTCACTTGATTTATTTTTGCGAATTTTACTGTACATTATCAGGGAATTGACATAATTAACTATATTATATCAATTGTAAATATTTCGTCTGAGCTTTCTTTGTTAACACATGTCATAACGAATATCAATGTTTCTTTTATTGCATACAATTTTCATTTTGCCATGTTTTTCTGTTTGGTCCCTTACCATCTTTTGTTACACTATTAGAGAGCGACTCGGCACCGGAGCCTCCACGCAGAGCTTCGCACGGGAGCTACTCAGACACAGGCAAGTACATACTCATTACTCACACACCGTTACTATTTGTGAAGTTATTCGTAAATAACACTACCTCGAGACGTTCATCTCACAAAAACAAATTAAAAATGATCTAACCTACTTTGGTACATTAGGTAACACTTCTGCGCAGTTCACTTCCTAAAATCATTCAGTGTAAGCATCATGAGAGCCAACACGCTTATATTCCTAAGATTATGTGCGAATAAAAAAAGAAACAATAGCCTTTGTTCGCAACAATCGGTGCCTTAACTTATTCCCCTGACCATCGCCGTCAACACACGTAGTCTGACGCCAGCAAAATATTAGTCAATTTATATTTGGAAGTGATTATGTTATCACGAAATAATTTACAATATCTGTGCCTTAACGAGTTTAAAAAAATCATTCATATCGTGCGATTATCAGTCAGCCTCGCGGTTTACGTCATTCAATTGGATTGGACTTCCAAAACCTGTCGGTTGAGTTTTTTCAATTGTAAATAGTTCGGCTAGGCGCTTGATCACACGCGGTGTGCTTGTTGTTTGAGAAATTATTAAATAAAATTGTTTTGACGGAACTGTCAGCTCGTGGTATATCGAACAGTATCGACAAGTGTTATCGAGTATTACTCACTGATATAATACTGTTATCTGTATTATCGCGGCTTCAGTTGAACGTGAACCATCTAGGTGTGTGCAGTGCTAATATGATAAAATAATTACTAAATTGTTTACCGCCAAAATGAGCGTACATTTTACAAGTGACACTGGAAAAAATCGCAAGAGCAGTATTCCAAGTCGTGAAGATGTAAACTATGAAGATGATGGATTTTTCAGCGACGTGCCGGGGTCAGGATCGTTATCTAGGTCACTTCTTGCTCTAAACAAATACATGAAGAAAAATTTACTTTATGATGAAACTGAAGAATATGAAAGTGACAGCGCCTACTTTTCAAAAGAAACCAGCCCTAATGAATCTCGTACTAAATATGATTCCGACAGTTTAAAAAGCAATGAATCAGTTGAAGATAAATCAGTAACAAAAAAACCTATAGCAACTACTACGTACGGTGCAACAAGTGTCACGCAGCTAACAGATGACTACAAGTCTATGCAGTTGCAGGATAAATTATACGATGCCTGTGATAATAATGATATAGTTTCAGATAACGCAGACACACAAAGTATAACAATATCTGAAATAGTTTCAGAATCTACTGACATTCAAAATGAACCAAAATATCAGCCAGAATACAATTCTGCTTCTATGCACAATTTATCAAATATAATAGAACCTGATATAGAAATTAACATAGAAGAGCAAGTAAAATGCCGACAAAAACCAACGAGTTTGAAAAAAGAAAATTACCGTCACACGCTACATGAATTTTCCGATTGGGGAAACAGGACAGATATATATCCGGATGTTTATGCTCCATTGCCGTACAGTGAGTATACCAGACTCATTCACAATTTATAGCTTTTTTTTTGTATTCCAATTTTTTATAGGCGTCTCTACAATTACAAATAATGCCATTGTGTTTTCGAGGTTACTATATCGAGTAAATTCTACCTATTTCATATTAGAAGCGGAAACTGTTTTTCTGTTTCTGTGTCACATAGAATCAAATCATTACTGTATGTCGTTGATGACATCCGTTTCTTCATTAAAGAGTCTCTAAATAATTACCAATAAAACCTTTTTGTCTTCATTACAAGTGCATATTTACTTTAAGAGATAACGTTATCTATCACTCATCGTTGAGCAACGTGAATTCTTGACATCGTTAACTTGGTCAAGTGGTTTTTAATTTGATATTTAAAACTGAACGTCCTTATTCGTAATAAAAAATACTTGACCTTAAATTTTAGCTTGCGATACAACATTAAAATACTCTCCAAGTTATTATTACAGTTTTGATAACAATCTAACATTTGTATGCTATTGTAAAAAGTAAGTAGAGTAAAGAACGATGAATATCTACAATGCATTTCACTGTAGATCATAATAATTACTCTCTAATCTCCATCGCTAGGGTTTGATAGAAAAAAATAATAGGTAGTTAGTTAGCATACGCATCCAAATTTCCATATCCTGGCATCAGATTTAATGAACCGGTTTAAAATTGATTTAATGAGCATTATGAAAACTATAAGCAACTACGGAAACCAGGTACATATGTTTTAAGTGTAACACCAAAACAAACGCTACCAGAAATGAGATAACCGGTTACACTACCGTCAGCTACCAAAATTGTTAAATAATGTCTATGTTGACAACGCGTGCGTGCAAAGCGAAAGTACTAGTCAGCGGGTTTGGCGGGAGATGAGGTTAAGGCGTCGATTCGAGTCGAAAGTGCATCTGATCTATCGCCACCGACAGTCGGTGACAGACGTCGTCCCCGTGTTGGGAGTGCGTGCTGTGTTGTGAATTTATTGTGTACTGTGTTCGATCGTGTGTCTCCAAGGGTACTATGGGCATACTCAAACAAATCAAGAAAATGACCACTCATGGTTTGTTCATCATCATTACCTTAATATTTTTATATCCTCCGTCAAATTGTTCATGTTAAACTAATCGAGTAATAAATGTTAATTTATGGCCGTATTTATTAAGTGTGTTAGTAAGTGATCGTTCTAAGCTATCTGTGTAGTTATCAATATTTACTTTCTTAATCTCTTATGCATTTGATCTGTGTTATTTTAACTTTGATACCTGATTAATGTGAATCAAATGTAAACATGAATGTGTCTTCTGAGGTCCGATGATTAATTAGATATTGATCTTAATAACAAACATCCAATCAATATTATAATGCTAGTTCACATGACATTCAGAAAATCAAAGAACATATAAAATAAGGCCTTAATATTCCGGGATTTGCGCAATTTTCAATGACACCTGCGCAACATTAAACCAGCTGGATTGCTTATATTCGGATTTGAGATCAAAGACATTTTGTTTAAGTTCTGCTTGAATGATGAATTATGAAATATTCGGAGAGGTCGAGCTGTATCAAGATACTAACGTAATTGAAACTTGAAACGGTAATTAAAAGTGAAACTCATTGCAAAATGTCGCGTAGATATATGAGTACTTGTCTCTAATGCAACTTAACGAACTTCGAAGCGACTTACTGGTATGTGAGAAATTCTATCTTAGAGATAACATTTCTCAATCAACTCGTTAAGACTTCAGAGAAAATCGTTATGGAATTCGCTCTTAGGTATATCTGTACGTTGTTACTTACGTATTTATTCTAGATGCCAACAATATTATTAACGATTTACAGTTTGACAAAATATATGCATCTGAAGTTTAGACTACACAAAAAATATAGCCAAGTCATCACCATAATATCCTACTATCAAAAATGTCAGGGTACTTTACGAAAATGTTGTAATTATATTGCTATTAAAGAAGCAAAATACCGTCAATCAAGTGTGTGCAGTTATGCTGAATTTGAAAATAACTACACAATAGCGGAATGACAATAATCTGAATTACTACAAATTTTTACTACGAGCTGTTGTTTTTGTAAGGAACGTTAATTCATACACTTGTACATTCAACGAATTCGTCTAATCATTGTTTATTTGTTTGTTTGTAATTAAGTTAATAAAACTAGATCTTTGATATTCTCGATTCTGTGAACTTTCGTTGTTTTGTTTCGCATTGTTTGTTTTGTTCTTTTTGAAGTACACTCTATACACTACTATCACTGTTATGTTAGATTCACTTTATTCATTATTGACTCATCGTTTTAACGGATTCCATCCTAAATATGTATGATTTCAATCTTTTCTTCTAAATTCATCGTCTTTTCTCAAAACAGATGTTTGTCTCCTAGTATAATCACAAAATTGTTGATATCATTCAAAGAACTATTTGTTTTTAACTTACCATCAAATTTCATGTATAATTAAGCTTACATTATTACCAACTACTTCTTCTGGTGCCTCTCCAATTATTACTTCAAGTTTGCTATCAACTTCAAATGTTTCTAATCCCTAATTAGTCAGTATTATAATTACTAAAAGATAGTGCTTTGCAAGAGTCGAACCAGCTTGTGTTGATCTAGGTCTCATAATTAGGCAAAAGATTTGCAATACTACCAATCTTAGCGACACCAGAACACCTGATTCTCAAACCTCTACTAAAAACGCTAAAAAGTACTTGTAATGTTGTGCAAATGAAATTCCTCAGTCGAAACAGCAAACGACATTTTGCTTGTACTCCGCGAGCATAGCTTTAAGAATTCAGTTTTCCCTCATGGCATAAGGTACGGAATCCAACGGATACATATTTGTGCATTGTAATCTTATCGTTGGTATTCTGGGCATGTCGTAAGCAGGTACGTGCTAAGCATGATTATCTGTAGGAGTAGAAAGTCGACGACAATTGTTAAGTTGTTCCGTTGAGTGTCCAATTCGACATATTTGATGGCAGATCGGCATTTTGCGTAGGCCAGCTACGTGCGTTTGTGACGTGCAGTTATTGCTGTATATGATAGGGGCAATATTTGAATGAAAATTATCGCTAATATCAGTAGGGTAATGAAACTAAAATAAATATATTGATGTTTCGTTTTCTATTGGCTTTATCATCTAAGATTTCGATTAGAATTATGAAATCACTTTGCGATAAAACATCCTTGACTGATAGTTTTAATATCAAAAATTTAATGTCATTCATAAAAATATCTAATTTCGAAAATTAAGCAGCTTTTGTTAAACAACGCTACCCATTTTAGATATTTCTATGTGCCAGACGTCCGGTTCTACCCAAACAATCCTAATTTGATGCTTTTACACACATTTAATACAAAAACACGTCCGGTCTGACCGAAATTTCCTTCGCTTGAACGTTAATTACCTTATAAGCATAATCTCATAACATAAAATAGGTGTTTTTGGTTGTAAAAATGTGATCTTCCGTTAATAGGTCAAAATGTCTGGTTTTTTATTGCTAATAAAATTCTGATCTAGTGATATAATATCTGATACTAAAAATCAGTGGTAATAAATTTCGCAGTCACCTTTGAACAAACAAAACTGGACGCTATCTCGATAATATAATTTTTTTATGAAAAAAAAAAAAGACTATTAATAACACTAAATCAATTTCCCCTCCTATACTTCTCAAACAACTGTTGGGGTTTTCCAATCTAATCAGACTTGAATAGATCAATATTTTTCATGAAACTGTCGCCATTTGATCCTACAACTAACTGGGAAGAGTCGATATTTTATGGTTAGACCACTTCTCAAAGTATCTATGTACGCACGGCTACAATCAAGCTATACATAACCAATATAAGGTGAGCTCTGATTGTGCGAAAAACCCATGCATTGCGAGTTCAGCTAAAACTGGAAATGCTTTGAATAGGTTGATGTGTAGTGGTGTGTACACTACACTACCTACCACCCACTAAACTAAAAATCCAAAATGTTTCTATTTTCTAAGGATACTTTTGATTGTGCTCATTTCTAAGTTTAAACTCTTCTTTGGACACCGTATGGCCCATGCTATAAAGTATTTTAAATTGTTTATGTAATAAATAATAAAAACAATTATAGATTAGACAGAGATCCCTCTAACACGACACACTGCCTCTTACTTCCGCCGATATAATATTACAAAATGATCGGAACCGGTTCTTACGTGTCATCGCATAATAACCACTTAAAGAAAATCGCCAATCACGGTGCATTACATCGATGGCCGCCATAACATAACGTCGTAACACTTTCACTTTCGGTGGAAAAGATTACTTTTTTTTTCATACAAAAGGTTTGCCACGCCTGGCGGGTTGACTTAGTTGTTTGTATTGTATTATCTTTACGCAAATCGTGAGTTTTTAATTTGGATCGAAAATGTTTTGTTACGTAATTTTAATACTTTATGAAAGAAATAATTGGATGAACAATAATGCACAGTTTCTAATTAGGTTCTCTACATTTAAGTTGCAAGATTTGGATTGCGTAGGTAGGTACTCTAGTGTTATTCTCATAAATACACTAGCTAACCGGAGAGACGTTGTCCTGTTTCCTAGAACTCGGTCGCAACGGGTCCAATTGTGAATCTAAACCATTCACTCAAACTCATTAAAATCGGCGGTTTAGAAGGAGTTCCATACACACGTACAGAAGAAAGTAAGAAAAAATGCGTTCATTGGCATTATACCAAAAATATACACCTTTGAACTACAAAAAACAGAAAACAAGAAAAAGAACTAAGTATTTATATATACAGGGTGAAATTGAAAACATGCGACAAATCGAAATGGGAGATTGTACTCATCATTGTGAACAACTTTTACTGTGAGATAAAACCTGAAATCGCGAAAAAAAAAAATCAGCTGTTCCCTACATTTATGTTCGCATAACTCGTCAAAATGTAGGGAAAAGCTGATTTTTTTTTTCGCAATTTCAGGTTTGGTCCCATGGTAAAAGTTGTTCATAATGATGAGTACAATCTCCCATTTCGATTTGTCGCATGTTTTCAATTTCACCCTGTATAATACCTAAAGATTGTAAGTAGGTATTTATCCCAAACATCAAAGAAATCGTTTACGTTTAAAAAGAAAATTTTACGAAAAAAGTACCAACAGAACTTTTCCTTTTATAAACAACTAAAGTACAGGCCCATCAAATAGAAAATGCAGTCATTTACAACCAAGCCCTTTCCACGAGGGCCACTTATCGGCTACGATGCGTGTTAGCGTTTTCAAAAGCAATATTTGCAATCAGCTTGTTACGTGAAAGGTGGAAAGTATATAATTACATTAGAATGTAAAGAAAATATCCGGGAAAAGCTCCAATGCAACGCGACTTTTATTACCGTTTAATTTTTAAATGTTTACTGCCTTCCTGTTGCGTGATAAATATTTATGATTTATTGATTCGATAGTAAAAGAGATTTATGATTGTACAGACGCCAGCACATCAAGCTACTACAATCTGTCACATTTCTTTAATAGATTTTCAACTTTAGTGCTAAAGCATAAGGTTCAAAGTTGATTGGGAAAATCTGACAGTTTCGGGTAGCTTGATGTGCTGGCGTCTGTACATTATCGATCACAATCTGAACCATTTTGAATTTTTCGAACATATGAAGTAATGGATATCGCTAATCCATTACTTCATATGTTCGAAAAATGTATCTGCTCAACAACGTAAATAACGTAATTAATGTTGTTGAACTCAACTCAAAATGAAAGCCATTCCTACTATTACTTTGTTATGCAATTACCCCGCAGATGCACCTTCTTCAGACTTATTTCAGCATAATTATGTTCTAACACTAAGACATATAGCTAGAAACTAAGGTATTTACTGTTATTTTTAACCACAAAAATATGAAATTGAGCCTAAAACGTTTTTCTTAACCATCAATGAAAATCTCAATATGTATTTATTTATTTATGTATACTTTAGTGTACGCCACAAATACATAACATAAAAATATACATCAAACACTACTAAATATACAATGGGCGGCCTTATCGCTTTCTGCGATCTCTTCCAGGCAACCTTGATAGTGATTTTCCTGGACATAAAATGGGGCTCTCGTTGTTGCAAATATTATGTATACAATACACTAAAATAGATATACATATAAATACAAAATATCCAAAATTAAAAAAAAAACATGACAACAAAAACAAGACTGTAGATAACTGCATTTAGGACAACAAGATCACAACGTCACACGTTGTATTCTTCGATGTACGGATTCGTACCGCAACTTATTTCAAAGTGTACAGAAAAGCCTGTATTTCACTACATCTTCCATTCTCCCCGTAGAATCCCCTCGCCGTTACGTGGAGAGTGACGTGAACATCCACTACCGATGCCCGGTGCGCCACGACCCGCTGCCGCTGGTTCCCGAGAGGGAGCTGGCGCGGCAGCAGGCGGAGCACATGAAACGGCTCTACAGGGAACAGAAGAGGAACAAGTACTTACAGGTATGTAACACTGCGATACAGTAATCTATCAGAGTCAAATTCTGGACGGACAAAGGCATCTCTCAAGGCGAAGCACAACACCCGGTTCTCTGTCTTCCGCAACCAGTCCATACTGGCTAAAACGTTGTAAAATTATTATTTTGCTCTGCGTCAAAGCCTTTGGGGAGCTGGAGAGAAAATTCATGTAATGATATGACCGATTATCGTTGAAGATAGAAACGGTAACCGCTCCACTCCTGCAACACCAAGAGAATCGCCAATACGTTGCTTGGGCGTAGAAATTGGTGTGATGTCCCAGGAGGAGTTTTTAACAAATAACGCGAGGCATTGGACACTAACTCGTTTTAGCTAACCTATCAGAAGTCTTTGTTAGTCACAGATTTGAATACCTACCTACCTTCAAATAAATATCATTCGTATTTTATATTTCCTGAATCAATTTATAACTGAAATACGTTCATAGATACTAAGTAACTAAAGTTGTTATAAAAATAAAGTATATCTCAATGTTAGAATTTATCGATCAATCATAAGTAGATACAGTTGATCGTTATCAGTTACGATAAAAACTATGACAATTTTACGTTTAAATCCATTTGAGGTTCGTTTTAGAGATCGTTATTCTGTCGTTGTACTTTGATGTAGTATATTTATGTAGGTATTATTAATATTTTGTTAGAAAATCTCAGACTTATCTCGTGTTTAGGTTTTATTTCCGTAATGAAAGGTAACATTCCGGGCACGAAGTATTTAAACCGTTTTTTGGTCAGTGTCAGTCTCGGGACAAATATCAAAAACACAATGAGAGCATTAAGATAAATTAGAAGATATCGCGATTTAACCAAATGTGCGTACTGTTATAAATGCTCTGATGCGGATAATTTTCTGATTGCAGATTCCGAAATCTAGAAAACTTATTCTAGACCTATTGTATTGACGTTGTTGCAATTTAATAAAACTACTCAAATTCTCCACGATCTCAATACAAAATACTATAATAGTAAAGTAGGTCATAAAGAATTGCAACAAAGAAAAATCATGACTTTCAATCGGTTTCCATCAGAATAATTTCTCATCGTATTACATGCGATCTTTACAACCGATTTTAAACCGAACATAGATGCGCGCAAAAACGTAAACGGTTTATCGGAATACGATTATCGCGTCAGTCAATGTTGCGATTGCGATTAACGATTAATCTTGTTAAACTAGGCGCCGGCACGCGACTGCAGTTTGATCGATATCATGATATCCGCAAACTTATTGAACTTGAGGCTTGAGAACATTGCTAATGCATCTTCATAATTAGGTGTTAAGACTTTCTCAGTATGTATTTAATATTGGTAATGTAGAACTAGTAAATATAAATCTGAAATCGCCAACCCGTCTGGAGCAATCGTGGCGATCTGTGCTCGTGCCTTCTCTGTATGAGAAGAAGCATTTGCCCTGCAGTGCAGTAGGACAGTAATAGATTGGTATTATAGAACATAACTGTAGGTAGTAAATAGTCTCCTGAAACTATTCAGATTTATGTTTTTTATTTAAGACTGAGTATTCTTTCATCATGACTCTTTAAGCACGAATTATGACAAAACGACCAAACAGTTGTGTTTCATTCAAATTGTTAGGAAAAAAAGTAAAAAAAACGTCTGTGACAGACGGACAAAAAGTGATTTTATTAAGATTATTGTTTTTTTTTTTTTATCATTAGAAATACGGTGAATATGTGCATACTGCGCAATTTGTTGATTACTTTGATTACACACTCGTAGATAAACTATATCTATGCCATTAAATTACCACAAGTAACAACTTGTACTCGTATCTAATGGTTCCTCTAACGCAATGTCCAAACCATTACCGACAAGTTGTTTAAAGTAATTTAGGTGAGCGGTTTATTGCCTTACTTACTGCCTAACAGGAAACGATCGGAAATTAATTAATTATTGGTAATAAACTAATGTCACAAATATAATGACACAAAATAATTTCTTATTTTTTTTTATATTAGGAAATTGGGAAACGTTGAGTGAGTGTAGTCTTTTGATGAAATGGAAAATTAGGAAATATTTAGACATCGTGTCTGTACGAAAAATTTAGTCAAGCAGTAAAATTATCAAAAAAATCTTGAACTGCCTACTTTTTATTAGTTTTTATCATTCTGCGTCAAATCATTGGGTCTAGAATTATTCATTTAACTTTTCATATAGATTAGATTTAATAATATTAGCTCCACTGTCAATAATGAGTATTGATCGGAGTAGGTAGATTGATTTTTGGTACTTGTATCATAAATGCCCACAGAAAGAATAACATGGATAAGCTATTTTCCCGGAAAGCAATTCCGGTATTTCCGGATCCGATTAAATATTGTTAATATTGGTAGTGATATTATTACTACTCAATTCAAAATTTAAAGGTAGGTATCAAAACTAAATTAATTTATTATTTATTTGAATAATAAAAACAATTTTGTTAATAATCAACCTTTACCGAAATTACGGAGGAAAGTCCATATTAATATATACGTTTCGGATCAATGACCCCATTTCAATCTACCTACTCCGATCACTGATAATGAGACACGATTACTTTTTCTAATGTTACCGATCTTTAGGAGAAATCTCCGACATCGGAGCGGATAAACAGTTCATGTAATAATGTACTGTCTTAGCATACGCTGAATTAAGGTGTCATTTTAGACCTTGAATGAATTTTCTAGAAGCTATTTCATCAACTGTGGTTGTGTGTAATGTTTTTTTTTTTGTAATCACAAATCTGTTCAGGTCCAAAATATATTGTTTCTTTCTACCTAATGAAGTTGTCTTCTCTATCAACAACAAAACAATGCTACTAATTGAATAAACATATTCACATGCACAAATATAGCTCGAGATTTCTACAAAAACATACTTCTCCTAAACAAAAATAACAAACAATACACGCAGATGGCATTGTGGTTTCTTTGTTTATTTCCATCCGAGTTTCCACAAGATACGTATTGATTTACTTATATGAATATTATTGACATAATATTATCTTATTATTATCTTCTTCCTAGTAAAATTTGCTTAGAATCACGTACATTTTGTAGATTCAGATAAAAATGCGAATTACGTGATAAACGAAGTGTTAAATGAATGGTGTTTTGAGTCATAAATAGTAAACTCAACCTTGTTATGAAGAGTATATTAAAATATTTAGAAAAAAAAAGTTTTTTTAAATTTACCCAATATTGTGTAATTTTTTTACAAACTGACCTATTTTTAAGCACTATAACAGTCTTCCTAATTAAAATCTCTCGCCCGTAACCCACCCATAATTAGTAGGTGAAGTACGTAGTAAACAGGATGACTGAATGCACTTTTACGCATCCCGAACAAACGACACCGCTACTCCGGATGCGCACGCGCAGCGTTTGCATACGACCTACTTGACTCGCATAGATAGAAACTTTTTACTGACTGAAGTACTCGCGGTGAGAATATCCGCAAATTATCGACGAGCCAGTGAACGAGCCCTTGGAGAGAAATCTTTATTTTGCCATCACGTAACAGTGAACATTCAAGTTTTTATTTACATACAAGTAGCGCCGCTTTTACTATAAATATCCGATAAGTTTAATTACATTGCCTGAGAAAAAAATATATGTCGTAAAATATTTTACATCAAAACTATTTTAAAACGAATAATAAATAAGGTTTTTTTTCTAGCAGAGCGTTTACCATTCATACAGGCTATGATGGTAATATCGACCAGTTTCATTAAATAATCCAAACGACCTTGTCTCCGCATACCGACGAAAAATCCGTTGACCAATTGACCACAAGTATTTTTGACTCCAACACGCTTATTAAAAATTCGACCTTAATGACTTTTAATAAGGCTTGTTTTTATAAAAAGAAATTTAGATGTTAATGTTTTTGTTATATACCTAGAGGTATTCTCGTATTGTTATGAGCATGGCACGGTTGGCCTGGTCGCCCCAGTGCGAGCGAAACGTGCGCGAGAGACGATCATGATATGCGTGCGAATGCTTTTCCAAAGCGATTACGTTCAATGAGTGTGTAATTACGTAAATCAGTTCTGTGAAATTATTGTAACTCTAAAGTGATGTTAGCATTAGATGTACATGTCTAGGCAACTGTTTTTAAAATAGCTAGAAAATACGGCAATGTAAAGTTGAAAATGTATTCAACATCGGAAAATAGTGAGTTTCACCTAGTAATGGAGGTAAAATTTTTCTATAAAATATTAAACCTTTTCAGGAAAATGAAATACAACCCGCAGAAATAGAAGCATTCGATGCCTCAATGAAGGTGATGTTTGATAGAGTGTGTGAAATGTTCTAACTGATTCAACTGTTTGGGTTCACTCTGTACTCGTTAATTACCAAAGACATACACATGCTGTATAACATTTTTCGGCCTAACTCATTTCTTAATTCACTGCCCTTTGCACTGAGCGGGTCGCGAAAGTGCAACGGACGTGTCTTGTTAACAATATTCAAAATTGACCAAAAATTCTTGAGCTTTGTATCACACGCCTTCATTTCAATAATGAATCAATCGAACTACTAATAATAAATGACTTATTACAGGAGCTACAAGATATGCAGAATCGTCGACATCAGGACAACTTCACGCCGTCACAGAAGAATATATTGCCTCTGAACAGATATGATGAAGCTGAGAAAGTGATTGCCAAGGCCTTGTATACGTTCAACGGACAGACTCCAAGAGAACTGAGCTTTAGGAAAGGAGAGATTCTCCATGTGAGGAGGCAGATTGATAACAACTGGTATGAGGGAGAGCTGCATGGCAGGATAGGACTGTTCCCTTACAATTATGTTGAGGTAATTATAAACATGCATACATAAACTCACACCTTCTTCCCATGCAGGTAGGCAACAACTACAGAACGCCACCTGCTACGACCCTTACATAATTCCTTGCTACCTTCCTTGCTTGCCTTGTTTACGTTCATCCATCTGCATGTCGATTCTGTAAAAATCTCTCCGTGAGAACTTGCGTAGAGTGAGCTGTCAGTGTCATCCCACTGATACTAGGGATTGACCAAGCAAACATTTACAATCATAATCGAGATTTCAATAATATTTTTTATGCTAGTTTTATTGATAATTTTATATAATTTCAAAACTAGGATTTGTAGTTGTCAAAACATTGTTATTTTGTGTGATTTTAAAATAAAATAGCAAAACAGAAAGTTATTCAGAATATCAACTTTGTTTTTCTCTTTTTTTTTCCTAGATTAAAACCCCACAAAATAGCAATGTTTTGACAATTAAAATACTAGCTTTGAAATTACATAAAACGATCAATAGAATTAGCCTAAAAAATATTATTAAAATCTCGATTGTGATTGTAAATGTATGCTTGGTCAATCCCTAGTAACAGGTGGGATGACACTGACAGCTCACTTCATCCAACTTTTCACGGTGAGATGTTTACAGAATCGCACGGCTGGTCATACACGCACGCCGGTTGCGTCTCTACGCACCTGACCTATCTGAAGAACATCACAAATAAGGTCACTATATAGGGTGACTGGTAATTAGTGATCGATACTTAAACACATGATTCTACTCATGACAACAAACAACTTTTACTATGGGACCAAACCTGAAATCGCGAAAAAAAAATCAGCTCTTGTTCAGGTTCTATGTTCGTTTGGAACATAGAACCAGAACAAGAGCATTATTTTCTTGATATTCTTGACATTTTAATACTTACCTATAGACCAACGAAAAATAATTTCTCGCTATTTAGTAGAGTGCAGATAGAATGTGTATTCGCTGGTTTGGTATAACCGACCTTTAAACAAATGAAAATCAATTTTATAGAATGCTATATGTCAATAAAACCTCATTACAGATACAGAAAGGCGATGTAGTA
This sequence comes from Eremobia ochroleuca, assembly GCA_949629135.1. Lineage (NCBI taxonomy): Eukaryota > Metazoa > Arthropoda > Insecta > Lepidoptera > Noctuidae > Eremobia > Eremobia ochroleuca. The sequence continues at coordinate 16,853,293 of OX451389.1, forward strand.
CAAGCCTCCAAGAAGCCTGTGGTTGTCGAGGGTCGAGCTCGAGCGAAGTTCGACTTCACAGCTCAAACGAACCTGGAACTGCCTCTGAAGAAAGGAGAGGTGGTGGTGCTGACGAGGCGCATCGACCAGAACTGGTGGGAGGGCAGGAACGGCACTAAGACGGGGATCTTCCCTGATAGCTATGTTACTATCCTGCAGGAACCCAGTCCGAGTAAACCTGGTGAGTGTATTTTTGGTGCAGTACATTCCGAAATGTATTAAAGGCTATATTACAAATTCTTGAGCCGGGTAAATTATGATGAAAACCGAATCGAAATTGTAGTTAAAAGAAACAACGCGGTAACACAGAAAGACACAACAGTGATTTTAATTAAATAAATTAGTAAATAATTAAAAAAAAAATGAATTACATGATGTATAACCAACATTTCTGACTGACCGACCCCTTGACAATTCAAAAGTGCTTTTAATTGGTTTACTTAAAATAAATGCTTTGAGTTTGAGTTTGATAGATTTAATTCCGTAAGGCTTTTATGTATTTAATACACAAATATTAAACTGAATAAAAAAGATATTTGTAGCAGGCATAAGTTATTCTCGTATAACTCGTTATACCCAAGAGATGAAGATTGTGTAATCAAAAACAAAAACAAGACATCTTTCTATGTGCCACTAAGCGCCAGCTTCGGAAATGCAAATTAATACATTCGATACGCCCAATTTCGAAGAGAAACATCATGATTACGACATAACAGGCCATCTTATAAATTCTGAGCTGTCAAGACCATAATAGCATGTTCCGGCTAATATGTCAAATTACGTAACTCAATAAACAAAACATTTTACTAATGAGGCTGACTAACTGCTTCGCAATGTTGGACAACATTCTATAATTTTGTCTTATCTTGAAGTTGATGATTCATTATTATTGGATGGAATAAAGCCCTTTTGATTGGGTAATCGGGAGAATCCTTCGGTATAGCTTATATATCTTCGTATCTTGAAAGCGGTATTCCGGTATGTTTGCTATCATTATGTTTATTCTCTGATATTCTTGAATAGTCTCCTCGACCCGCGAGTTCGTCCGCGTGAAACCCCCCGACAGACCGCGTCGCATATCCTATAGCTCGCCCGCGCTATACTTCGTTTTCTGTCATTTTTCTATTTTTGCTGGGCTCCTAGTGATCGTACCCTAATGTATAGCCTTGTTCAAATCTGACACTTAGTTCCAGAGATTAGCGCGTTCAAACAAACAAACAAACTCTTCAGCTTTATTATTACTATATTTATCATCATCAACTATCATTATTTATTTATCATCAGCCGAACCATATCCAAACTATGTAGGAGTTGGTAGTTGACTAACATTCTAGTCAGTGTTTGTGTCTACTCGAATTATTCTATCCACTGTATCATATTTGTGTACCTGCCTAAGGTAAAATAATTATCTTGAACATTTCTTATTTCTAGACCCTCAACCAATACTAAACAATGACAAACCAGTGGCGTCGCCAGCTGCTCACGGTCTCCTCAATGGCTCTGCTAAACGAAGCATGGGTTCCCATAGCTATACACCTCAACAGAATAGCCCTGCGCTGTCCAATGCGCCGCCCGCTACGCAGCCACTACCAGGTCAGTTAATAAAATTGATTGATTTAAACACAGATTAAACAAATTATGGAGTGACCCCTTAAAAGCAGCTCACTCTCACCGCCTCTCTTTCTCTCCGTTCGGAATAACTTTTTTCTCTATTTTGTAACGTCAGCATCAGCTTTACTGAAAGTCCTCTTCCATGAAAAAGTCAGCTATACTTCTGACATTTAATAAGATACTTGTGTTCGTGTGACGTTATTGTGGCTAGGATAGCGGATCAAGCTATTGTTCCTGTTCCAGTGTGTGACGTAACTATATCTCAAGTTACTAGCGAAACCGGCGCGAGTGTCTCTCATGACCTAGTTTAAATATATACTCTGATTTCGTTGGTCCATCTCTATAGTAACTCACCTAATGCATCACTAATGTAACACATTAGTATTGCTGACATTCCAAACGACAATTTTTTATTATAATAATTTCTCGTTTTCTTATTGTGTCTGCTAACGTCCGTCTCAAGTTACGTCATCAAGTTAACAACCAGATCTTTATCTTTCACAGCTTTGTCATACTATCGTTATTGTTATCCACAGGATAACGGACTTCCATATATTTGTAGTATTAACATTCCTATCCTACGCAGGATAACGGTCCTCCAATTTGTTTTATTTGTTCCTCTCATTCTGAAGTATGACGTCATATCTCAGGTTACGCGGCTAAGCCTGCGCAGGCGACGCTGACGCCGTCGGAGCGCGGCTACGGGCCGCCAACGGGCGCGGGCGTCGACCTCAACAATACTGAGCCCTTGTACGTGGATACCAATGCGGAGGCCATACCGTTAGTATCATCATGGTTTAATATTTTTTGGTAATAATAAGTAACCAACGTTGTGTGAAAAACAACATAAAAATATTTTAAAAGAACATTAAAATAGCTCTGGAATTAAATATGAGCATACAAGTTTAATTACGCTATAAAAATAATTTACTTTCGATGTTTATAAATAAGTTTCTCACGCACCGCTTATTGCCTACATATTTGGATAACCGAGAAATATGAATAGATAACATCAAACATGACTTAAGCAACGCATTTCAAAATATAAGTCATGTTTTGCTATATAAAATGTGCAGAAATGATGAATAATTCACCAATTCATTCATTAATGTAATTAGATAAACTTTACATATTATTATAACAATTCAAATACTTTCCAACTTCAGATACCGCGCGATGTACAAGTATCGGCCACAGAACCCCGATGAACTAGAACTGAATGAGGGTGACACGGTGTACGTTCTAGAGAAGTGCGACGACGGCTGGTACGTTGGCTCCAGTCAGCGCACTGGACGCTTCGGAACCTTCCCAGGTACGTGAAACTTCTAGCTACGCTTAAATATCTAGGGTTCAACCCCCAGAATTAAAACGCCGACGATGTCTTCAAGGATCACCGGTTTGTTGGGTTAAACAACCTCAAAGTGGCTGTTAAAGAAGTATATGTAGGAATCTCGGAACACCTAATGTGACAGACGGTTACATACAAAACTTAAGTGCAAAAGTGTAAGCAATCTCGTCTCCACTTTACCCAATGCTCTAAGCTGTTTATAGGTCTTTATCTTTGCCTTTTCCTGCTTTTGGTATATGTGCAAGTGTGCAGTCGGTTAACAATAAAATATATTTATGCTCCACCTTCCAAAGACGGAAGAGTTTTCAATTTAAATAAAAATGATGACCACGTATTTTGCAACTCCATTAATGAGTTATGCGCTTTGGCGCACTACCGAGCATTGTACTTCCTTCATCTATGATTACATTCGTATGTAATTAAACAATCTGTTTCTTTCTCTGCAGGCAACTACGTGGAGCGCATCTGATAGCGCGAGTCGTCGCTGCTGCGGCGCCTGCGACGCGCCACGCTGTGCACGCGCCGCCCGCGATAACAATCCACCGCACACGTATTCACTGACCATACTGCATTGGATAGACAGACGCTTGACACGGAGTAGTCAACAAATGAAATGCTAATGTGTAGCGTTAATAAGCAAACAGTGTGTTGCCACCAGTAAAACGTATATCGTGCAAGTTCGGAAACCTAGCACTCCATTTGTTTACTTATCCGTGACACCAAACAAAGCCAGTGAATACTGATAAACATTTGAGTGTAACAAAATCAAATCGAAAAGTTTGTCACTAAAATATAATATTAGTTCATTAAAGCTATCCCAAAAATCCCTCAATCCATAATAATAGAATCCTCGATTTCTACGTATTTATTACCCAATATAGTCACATAAGTACATGAGAGGTGGGGGTCATGTATGTGTAAGCTCCGCTCTATGTTAAATATAACCGATTATGTACCTTAGTCTATCAAAAATGATACCAAAATTACGCCATGACTTTTTATAATATTTTGTACAAAGGATATAAGCTAAGCTGAAACTATGGGAGGAGTTGGTCTTTGGTGGAACTCGAACTTGCTGATCAAAGTATACCAATATGACGGCATTAACTTGACAGCCTAACATACTAATAGTAGAATATCAATGTATTATTATCGGTGTACCTATATTTTCGCTTCTGTCATCTGTGAACTAGGATATCTAACCTCATCACGTCAATGTAATCTATCCAAAGTTGTTTTATGCGTCCCAAAGAGTATGTTTATCTGATAATTATGATGTTGTATAATTGTAAAAAAATAATAAAAATACTTATATACCTGTAAAATTGTTTAGTGTAGTATTTATTATAACTTAGGAGTGAGTTGTTTGGGCTCGTCTTTTAAAAGTGATATTTTAAAAGAACGGAGCTGGATTACTAATTCTAAAATACTAACCGATTTATATACATCAATACATAAAATTATATCTACAAAAGTCAAACTTTGGAGTAATACTTTTAGAAATTCTACCGAGAACAAAGTTTAGACATTTTGTGAGCATTGGCATTGCAGTTATACGTATACGTAACGTACAGTAATATATAATTGTGGGTATAAGTTACCGCATTAATCATATAAATACATAATAATACTCAAGACTTTGCAATGGTTAGTATATATAGGGCGAGTAATTACTTGGCAACCGTTGACAATATTGTATGCTTAATTGTAAATTAGTTGTATACTAAGAAATACACGTGCTATGTATTAATCTGGTGTCAAGTGTTCAGGCATCTATTAATTCAAACTTTCTATCAAAAGTATCACGGTTTTAAATAATGTCTAGTCATGGATCAGATTTTGTAACTATATTTTTACAATGTTTAACAATTTGTTTTTCTTTCAATGTATTTTCTACCTGATATCGTTCATGTGTACAAGTTGTGGTAGTAGTAATTGGAAATTGTCTAATTACCTAAATGTTTGTACTCTGATAGGTTTTACCAAAGTATACCCTCTCGCCCTATGTCAATGCTTCGTTTGTGTAGATGCAAATTCTTTCACTGTTTCTAACCTACTGTATTGTTGTATTTACTTTTGTTAATTTATTTTTAAAGCACAAATGTTTTATTTTGTTGTTGACACCTCGACATACAATATAACATTAACTGCTATTGTTCGATATCATCACACCTAATAAAATAATCTTTGTATTTATTACATGTTTTATTTCTTTATGAAACCCATTTTATGGAATATTATCAACACTTTCTCCGGAAAGGAATTCTGAACTTTCAGTAACATAAAAATAACTTATATACTTGACCTATCTTGAAGACAGAGCTTATATCGTTACAAAAAAAAAAAAATGTGTGAAATGGATCTATAAAACAGTTTTAACAGAGCCTCACGGAATTATATTTAAATAGCATTAACGACACCAGGCCATACTGTTAAAAATAACATGTAAAACACTATTAGAAATTAAAAAATAAAATTTTACTTCAGGATAGCAAATGGCTTTCCACAAAAGTATAAAACCAATACAAGCCAGATCGTCAACATTTTCTGTAGGTATATACTTATTATTTTTCGTGTATTAAACTTCGGTAATATCATGACTGGTAGCAGCTGGATGAGAGTTGCCGAAAATCGAGTTGAATGGCGTGCAATAGGAGAGGCCTAGGTCCAGCAGATGCAGGCTGATGATGACGATGAATATCAATTTTTAATTTTCAATATATACATTAGATGCATATAATTACATATAATTTTATTAAACGGTTTGTAAACAAGCTTTTTATGCTAATAAATAAATATATAAAACCTCTTATGTTATTCCATTAGCTATGGCAACAATGGCGTGGTCTCGTTGCTAAGCAACGTTGCGGATTACAAACATTCTTTTGTGTTGGTTCGCGGCGGTGAGTCACACGCGCATTGCAGTTTCAACAGTTATCAATTAAACTTGATAAAAGATAAAGTTTTTTATTAAAAATGGTGGAAACAGATTGGAGAGAAATATTAAGTTTCTCACAGAAGGAACTCACACAATCAGATAAAGAGAAACTATGTGAGAGTTTGTGTTGGATGGAAGCCGACGATATTGAACTGAATTTTACTGACTTGAAAACTCTGTTTAGACTTTCGCAAGATATTCTGAAATTGAAGAGCGAACAGGTAAATATGTTTGTTTATAAATCTCGACCCGACCACTGACTCATACCTGGTATATATTACTGTAAGTAGTATTTCTTAGTTCGTTGAGCAGAAATCAACTTGAAAGCAACGATTTAAAAGTTTGCCTGAAAGGTATCTAACTACTTCTGTCGACTTGTAGATTCTAGTCTGTGGTTTACACGGACAGAAAATTCTTAGAAAAATTACTGTGCTCGTCACTGTAAAGTGAGTGCAAGTAACATTTACAGAAAATTTCCTGAGTGAAATTGGGAAAAATTCACTATTTGTCGAATAAATTTTACTGTACAGCATAAGAATTTTTACTGTGCTAGCATGGTAATTTTTCCACTACCACTCAAATGCACTCAGATTATGAGATAGCACAATAATTTTTCAAAGATTTTTCTCTCCGTGTACCAGACTCGTTGTGTATCAAGTTGCTAGTAGTTGTACTTGTATGAGGTATGATAAAAGATTGGTTTAACACCTCACTCCCCGACACGAGGAGGCCCGCAGGTGCGGGCCAGCACCAGCCGGGGGTTGCGGAAGTATCGTTCGTTCCAGCGACCCCCGGCGTAGGTGAGAGAGGGAGCACCGGGGTGGTTTTTAGCCAGTAAGAGTCTGACAGACCCCGCCGCCCGTCCCAGGGCGGCGGACATCCATGAGCATTTTCCACCACGAAACAAAAAAAAAAAAAAAGGCAACAGTAGTATTCGTAGTAGTAGCGATAAGTAATCTTCATCTATATAGGTGCCTATATCCAAAGAATTATGTGCGAAGATTGCCTGTCGCTTTCAATGTGTCTATTCTACACACTATCCTACAACATGATCTGCGATTGGTAATACTCGTAGTAACGGTTGACTGAAGCTTACCCCCCACAAATACACACTCAGTAAACACTCTCATCACACATCACACGGCTTTACTGAATATTTATGAGCTGGTAAGCGGGGACTAACCTACACTTACTTATTTATTAATATATTCGTGACTACATATATACAACATTATTTTTAGTATACTGCAAACCTAAATATAGTTTGTTCAGAACAAGTAACTGAATCGATTCCAATAGTTTTTACAACATGTTATATTTTGTCCCAAAAATATTTTAAAATGGTAAAAAGTTGGACACCGAGCGATACTAAGTACATATCCGCAATCATATGCGCAAAACACAGGTCACAGCCAGTCGGCCGGCGCGGCGGCGCGTGTTAAGTGGTAACCAACTTTTTATACGGACAATCAGGTAACATAACAAGCTTATAACTTCGTGATTTTTCATGATACAATTTTGAAATTTTGTACATAGATTCTTTACATAAAAATACTAGACACATGTTTCGGGTTTGCCATATACTACAAATAATGTTGTATATAGGTAAGTACGTATATAGATATTCAAGTGAAACTTCATTTGTTTGTATACCTACGTATTTATATAATAAAGTTTCCAGAAATACGTTTGCTAGGCGATTACTTATCTAGTTACCATCCTGCAAAATGCGGATAGCTGGAATCAGCAGGGTAATTGCGAAACACACTATCAGTAGCAATGGCTTTCATTTTAACAGTTTAACAACATTATAGCGTTATTTACTTTGTTGAGTAGACAACATTTTTCGAACATAATATTTATTTATTTATTTTATTCAACATACAACAACATACATTTGTTTTAATAGGTAAGACCCAAGCTAGCAAAAGTAGTCTTAAATCGCAAACCGCTAATGACCCGCCCTAAGTAACGGGTCTGGGTAAAAGCATAAGTTACACAGTGGACAACACACTGTCACCCTCTGGAATTCCGCCAAAGAGCAGGAAAATATGTCTAAATGCCGAGAGACACTATTCAGTATTTTTAAATTTTAACCGACTTGTAAAAGAAGGAGGTTATCAATACGGAGGTTTCTACTTTTTTTTAAATGTATGTTCGGGCATAACTCCGTCATATATGGACGGATTTGCAAAATTCTTTTTTGTTTGATAGAGGTTTATTACGAAATGGTCCCATTTAAATTTCGTAAAGATCTGGTGATGAGTTTTGGAGACAGATAACGGAACTCTTCAATAAGTACCAGTAAAACAACTGCGATTGCTGCTATCGCATATGTATGTATTGTTTACGCAATCGCACAACATAACATCACGTCTGTACCCCATAAACGCAGATTCAGCTTTCTGTTACCGATATTTACACAGCAAGTAGTGTCATTATGAATTTGTTTGAGGTATAACTAAAAACTGAAAATTAAAAAAAAATAACCGACTTCCAAAAAAACACTACAAAGTGAAAAATAACTTTAATTTCGGAAGTCGGTGTCAAAAAACGAAAATGCAGAACCACGACACCGACTTCCCGAATTAAACTTATTTTTCACTTAGTAGTGTTTTTTTGGAAGTCGGTTGTTTTTTTTATTTATTTTATAAAAAAGTTTTTATTACTTCACGAACCACTGCGATGGATTAACAAAATCCTTAAAAATTATTCATATTGTGATTGATAGTGTGCTACATAATTAGGGTGGTGATTGGTGAATGCTTTTAAAACATTTTCTTATCATATTCGTGACTGTACAATCAGCCTTGGCAAATTGCGCCAAGTTACCTTCCGCAATAGGTACACCGATTTGAGCAGTGCAATGCAGAGTCAGCATATTTAACATCTGAATATTATTTTTATGAGATAATTTGTCACTGCAGGTAAACAACCTAGTCGGCCAAATAAAGACAATTCAAAAGAAAAGCGGCAAAATGAAAGTAGAGAGCACATACGCAGGTAAACGGAACTTTCTTTATTAGCCACTGCAGCAATATTACCATCTAACGACATTATTGCATGGTGTGAAAACACTTTCCCATTTAACAGCTTAATATATGATTTGTCCACTTTCCCTTGTAATTTGCTATCTACAACAGTAAGAGTTAAATTGGTTATAAATACTGTAAATAGTGGATTTATAGCGTGTTATATTACCAAACGATAGAGTAGAATAACATGTAGGTATCTACTGATTGCACCAAACTTATTTGTTGCTTTCTATCTAGGATCTGCCAGTCGATTCTGTAAAAATCTCACCGTGAAATCATAAGTAAAGTGAGTTTGAATTGAGCAGTATCAATAGTGTTAATCCCGAATGACAGCTCACTTCCCGCTCACTTCATCTAAGTTCCCACGGTGAGATTTTTACAGAATAGCACTGCAGGCCTTGTTCTTATGCCTAATGAACCTAGTCAATGATTCAAGTTTGATTATAAATTGGTCTGCCCCCTGCCTATCCTTATAATTCAGATATATAAATCTATGCCATAATGTACCTATATGAGATTAAATAATAAAATAACACAATTTTATCAATTCAGTATCACCCACACAAAGTAACGACAGTGCACTGGAAACTATAACTCATCAAGAAGAGATAATAAAAGCAAATAAAGAGATACTTGAACAGCTGTACGCTAACATTGCTGATTTAGAATCAAAGAAGAGTAAACTAGAAGAATCTAGAAGTAACTTTGATGATAGTGATTCCAGTCGCGATGTTCTGTCAGAAATGAACGCTGTCGCTGAACTTGAACAGCAAGTTACTATGAAGAATAAACACATAAGGAAGTTATTAAGTGATGTTAAAGTAATTATTAATATTAATATTTCCATGAGCATGGTTAATGTGGCAGCACATTTATGTTTTGTGGTTTTCTAGATTTTAGAAGAAGAAAATACTAAGTTAAAGGACAAAGTGTCAGTTCTTAAGGATAAGTTAACCGAAGCAACTCAGCTGATCGATAATCTAACGGAGCAAATATTGACTATTAATAACGAATGCAGTCAGTTAAAAGGTAAAAATGAAGCGAGATATACATTTTATGCTATACATTTTTGAGAGAAACAAACAAATAATCGAAGCCGCTCCTTGGTGACTACTAGGATACTACTCGGTGGCTTTATACCCACCGACACACACATTATTCATTTATTTTTATATTATTCATTTTTGTATTTTAGAACTCTTAGGCAAATCGGAACAAGCCAAAGCTAATCTATCATTTGAAATGGAAGGATTGAGGAAAGAACTTTTCGAGAGGGATTCTAAAAGAGAAAACTTATATGAAGAAATTAAATCTAAAGTCCAACATTGGAAAGTAAGTATCAACAGTCAATAGCCAGTCAAGAGCGATGCAGAAGAATGTTTTGTTGCCTTTTTAGCTGATCCTTTTAGTTTATAGTTTTATGTTATTATAATTCAACATATTTTTAAATAAAGTGTATAATTACTATAAATAAGTAAGATTCGCCAACATTGATAATTTTATCAAATAGACCGTAGCGAGATCAAAGAAATCTGAGTTAGAAGCAATATTGAATGAGAATTCGAAATTAAAAGAAGATTTAAAGGAAGCCTCAAAGACTATTTCATCACCAAAGGTGAGTATATTTTTTACATAAATTATCAAGATAATAATGTGTACTTCACATGATACGTAATTTCAAAATATTCCTACAGAAAAGTGATGCAGAAAAACGAAAAATAAAGGAACTACAAGACAAGTTACTAGAGGCTTCGAATGAAATTGATCAAACGGCGAATCTTATTAATTTACTCAGAGCAGAAAATAAACAGCTAAAAGCAGTCATAGAAGAAGTACCAGATTATTCTGTGTCTGATGCTAAGAACATCTGCGATGATAACAAAGAAAGATCGATGATAAACAAACTGAAAAAGAAAGTTAAAAGTTTAACTGTAAGTCTTCAAGGTGCTGAAGAAATGATCGGGGTTCGAGAGAAAGAGGTAACATTTACGAATAATTTTTAGTAATGCTTATTATTTTAAAAATGTTTTTTACTTACAATATCTTTATGTAATGAAGTTGACAGAAATAACGTCACAACTGCAACTGCTGCAATCAGATGAAGGAATAAATGCGTTACTTGAAGGCTTAAAACATAAAAAACGACAGCTGAAGTTTAAAGATGAGGGTATCAAAAGTTTAGTACAAGAAGCAAACACTTTGAATAATTTAATTAATGACCTGCAGCTTGAAAATGAAACATTAAGGTAAGAAAGCACATTCAACATTTGTCTTATCCATATTCTTACGTCGTGTTGAGCCTAGATTTTATATGTTTCAGACAAAAATTTAACGTGCCTGCTGACGAAAAGATGCCTGTCAAAGGTATTATGAGGGAGTATCGGATTTTAAAAGAAACTAATTCAGAAATTAGCAAAGAACTAAAGAGACTTGAAAATCGAGTCATTGGACTAGAATTAAATAACCGTAATTTGAATACTAAAATAAGTAAAATGACAAAACTTCTTACTAAAGTCGGATATACGAAAGACAAAATATATAAAATTATTGAAGACAGTGAAAGTGATAACAACGAGCCTAAAGATGAATCAACAGGGTAATTTATTTATCAAACATTATTTTTTTTCAAACCCATTGGATCAATAATATTTTTTAATCATCTTATTTTTTTAGAGTCTTAGCAAAAGAGTCTGAGAATGAACAAAGCGTTTCAAAAAATCATAATCAGGAAAAGGAAATGCTAGCAATCATAGAAGAAAATAAAGGTCTTCGGAAAGGCCTCCAAGAAATACTGGATTTCTTAAAAGATAACAGTATGTACTCCCCTGCTACTTCTGTGTTACTTTTTGTCTGAATATTACAATTTAAGAGAGTCACACTTTACTTTATTTCTGTAATATTTAAAACCCCCAGGCAAGACTTCTTCTGGTGTACTGACATTACAATGCCCGAGTTTAGAAGCAATATTATTGTCGATGGAAGCGCGAAACTCGGCCGGTTGGTTCGCACCGCATATGTCAACAGTGATGGAGTTGAGAGCTGCTTTAGGTGGCAAAGATGCACTTCTAACTGCTCTTCATGAAGCTAGGTACTAAACTCATCATAATAATATGTACTTAAAGCATTCCGTGGTCGTCATACTTTTTAACTCCATTATTCATTCACAGAAAGGAAACGTTTGATGTAATGGCTCAATTAACGGATGCAACAAAAAAAACATCAGAACTTGAAAAAAAGCTGAATGAAATAGAAGTAAAGAATAAAGAAAAGGAGGCCGAAGAAAAACTATTACAAGATAAGAACATAGATGTTGGCGAGTTTGGATCATGGATGTCAGAAAAAGAACAAAATGACATTGACTTTTACGATAAATCTCAAGTTGACAAATTAATAGAAAATGGAAATTTTTTGTATGAATCTCAACTCAAAAAAGGATTAGAATACTTCCACATGAAATTTAAAGAGTTATTTGGTAAACTAACATCAATGGCCATTCGAGCCAGTGACGATCTCAATAAATGGTCAATTCAAGAAGAAAAATACAGAGCAGAAATAGACAGTTTTAAAAGGCGACTGGCGTTCCAAGATGAATATGATGATGAGAGCGATCATTCACCAGGAATAGTTCCCATTCCTAATATTTACTGCTTGGAAAGAAAATGTTCCTACTTGCAAGAATCATACAAATACATAAGAACCTTAAACGAAAATATGAAAAACGAAATTCTGGAAAGTAAAAGAGAAGCAATGGAGGCGGCATCTGACTACGAAACACAAATTCAGAAATTAATACTAGCGGTCGCTAATTTAACTGATAAATTACGTTACTCTATATCACTTGAACTCTTTTGGAAACAGAATTTTGCTCTCAGTGAGATTCTTACAAAATACCGGAAACTAGTCGAAAATGGTTTTAGTAATCAAAATCATTTGTTAAGCTTGTTGAATCGTCTAGATGAAGATAAAAACAATATTATCAACTTTGTTCGATTGGAAATTAACCAACAAATCGGTAATTACTACTCCAATAATATAATATCATTTATAACACTGTGTGAACTGCAGTTAAGTAGTCCATTTTTACACAGAAAACCGTAACTTAAGTGCTAGTATACGATACATGACTTAAGTACTACTCGTATCGTAATATACTATTAGTTCATCACTAAATTCAGCAAGTATTTAAGTAATTTCGTTAAAGGTGAAGGAGCTCGTCTGGTAAAGTACTATCATCATTGACCAAACAAATTGGATCCTGGTTATCTGAAATAAAAAGCTTTGAATTTGAATTTGAATTTATACTCGTATCTGACGCTGCAGTGTAATTACAGGCATATGAGACATTTCACCGTTTTTTTTTTTCTGGGATAGTGCGTAAACTGTGATGCTTCTAGTATTACAGCATGTCAGCGGTGACCACTCAACAACAGGTGGCCGGTCACTATGTTGGCCGATAACATTAAAATATTCATCAAATATAAACACTCAATCTACTTAGCCTATCGCAGTTCACTGCTGGACATAGGCCTCTCCCAGGCTGCGCCACAACACCCTGTCCTCCGCCTTCCGCACCCATTCTGTTCCAGCCATCTTCTTAACGTCCTTACGGCAGAGTTCTATTAATCAATTACTTAATATTTTTTAGAAAATTCACCACAAGATAAAGCGCAGGAGATTGAATCTAATATAGAGCAGATGGTATTAAGAAAACAAATAGAGCAGCTTTGTTTTGCGATAGACGAGAAAAATAAGGAAATAGAGATTTTGGAAAGTAAGAATTCAGAACTGCAAGAAATTCAAGTTAAAAATATGTAAGACCTAATTTTGATTAATCGGATCGGGTTTACATTTAAAACTGATTTTTAACTTTTTGCTACATTTTTAGTGACGAATCTTTAGCTTCTGTGACAAAAGAAGAAGTTAATTTAATGAAGGAGCAGCTACATAAGATATCCAGCGACAATCAACTACTTAAAGAGCAATATCATCACATTAACTGTCAGTTAGACGCCACACTTCTCAAGGTATTTATTATTTTAGGAAACAAAAATAGTTGTATTTTAAAAGCATACAAATGTAGTTGGTACTTCTAATTTATATACGTATATGATTTTAGCTACAGAACAGTGAATTAAGACAAATAAGCAGTGATATGGAAATCAACATGTTGCAGCATCAAGTGTTAGATCTGCAATCTGCAAGTGACAGCAAAGCAATCATAGCGAGGTAGGGTTTATCTTATGAAACTTTAATATTTATTTAATTGTTAGGTTAAAACAAACCACATAATCCCCGCCTGTAATACCCGAAGAGTTAGGCAGAGGTGTACCAACATTTCGCCAGTTCTGTTTTAATCCTATGAAATACTTTTGACAGGCCTGTTAGTCTAGTGGTCAGTGGCCCTGACTGCTATGCGCAAGGTCGTGGGTTCGATTCCCACCCAGGACAAATGTTTGTGTGATGAGCACGATCATTTGTTCTGTGTCTGGGTGTAATTTATCTATAATATGTATGTATTTAGAAATATATATGTATGTTTATCAGTTGTCTAGTACTCATAGCACAAGCTCTGCTTAGTTTGGGACTAGATGGCGTTGTGTGAAAGTTGTGGAATATTATTATTTATTATTATATATTATAATAGGGGGCGAGCCTGTTGCCATCAACCGGGCTCGAATCCTGACCCCGGGCTGTTACTGAGTAATCTCTCATGGAAAAACCAAATACCACTTTTCTCAACTTGGGACTAGAACCCCTGATCTCATGCTCAGCAATAGCACTTGCGACCACTAAACTTGTTTTTGCGATAAAACTTTCGCTTGCAGGCTTAGCGGTGAAATCCTCGTAGCCCATCTTCAAGCTTCAGAAAGTCACGCTAGAATAGAAAGACTTCACGCAGCTCTCAATAAGGAAAAAGAATTAAGAATGGAGGTTGAAGACATGTTCAGAGCACGACAGAAAATCTTTGATGTTTACGCCATGAGATATGAAACCAAATTCAGGTTATATTCAACATATTTTTAGATATGAAAACTAACTATGATCTCGGTTTAGAAGCGGCCCACTGCTTGTGCCACGCATTCTATAGATTCTTTATTTTTAACTGTTGGCGAAGCCACGTTTATTTTATATATTATTTTTTTTTATTCAAAAGCTTGTTAACTTCGTGTGCTAATTTGCTAGCACTTAATTTAATCATTTATTTTAGATACATATACGAAGTAATGCAGGCACTGCGACAACAATATCAAGGAAGTTTACCGCTTATATCTGTCGAAAATTATTTAAACAATATAGAAGTACTTTCACGTAAAAATCAAGATGTAGACGCAAAGTTGTATGAAATAGAAGATCTGCGAGCTAATTTGATTTCAAAGCATAGTGTATTCGATCAAATCTTAGATGTGTCGAAAAATAAATGTTTATTAAATGAAGATAGTTGCCCACATAAACTAAAACATATTATGTCGGTAAGTCTGAAACAAAATGAATAAGCTGTGTGTAAACACCATATTTATGATACAAGCAGTTACTAACAAAAACATCATTTCAGGAATCAGTAAACACGTGGGAATTAGAACATATCAATAAAAAATTGTTAGCTATGGAGTTGTCTCACCAGAACTTAATAAAGCACTGCAATGATATGGAGAAAACGCTTGTGCTAGTAAATCAAGGCTTTGAAAAGATCGCTATGAATGCTAAACATAAAAAGAATAGTGAAGAAGTCAAAGACCTATCCATCGAATTAGAAGATGTCCAGTCTGATGATGAGTCAAGTCCCAGAAGTAAGATATTCATTTATTCATTGTATTACTTTTTACATGCCTACAATTTAAAATTTGTATTTGATTTGCTTTTAGGAAGTGAAACTGTAACATTGACAAAACCTCTAATATGCAAACAGGAGCCAAAACTTTCAACCGATTCACTGACGGAAAATGAAAAGATAGACTCCCTGGTTGAAAGTGTTCAAAGAAAGCAGAGCATAGAATTTTCCAATGCACTTGTTCAAACTACCCCCATAGAAATATGCAAAAGCTGCAAATTAGTACAAACAGATGAAAATAGTGATGCAATAGATGAAATGCATAGTCAAGTTAAGTTACTTAAACAAGAAATTGACAAAAAGAGCAACCAATTATACGAAGCCATGACATTAGCACATAAACGTACTGAAGAAATCCTAGTTCTGAACAATGAGAAAGTCACTTTTGAATCTACAATTCAAAATCTGAAGGCTTCTAACAGTCAAAAAGATATTATGAACGAGAAACTACAATATACTATAGATGATTTAACAAAACAACTTAACGATTTTCAAATGAAACAGATTACGGAAATTAACCAAAAGAGGGATAAAGTCAGTGAAGAGAACAAAACTTTGTTGTTAACCCTAAAACAATTAGAAAATGATAAAAATGCTATAATGTTAGAATGCAAAGAATTACTGAAAAATGAAAGAGATGAATATGCTAAATCTGTGAAAGAACTGCAAGTGAAAATAATGGAGATGCAGTCAAAGTTAGATAGGTAATTTAAACAAATGTTTGTATTTAGTAGCATGCCTCAAAACCGTTCAAATCAATCATTTTTAACAAGCTGATAACACGTTAATTACGTATGATGCTAAACATACCACTTATCACTTATTTGTTTCAGACGAGCTAGTGAGTCTAGTGTCTCCAACGGAGAAGCATTGAAAGAAGTGGTTACAAAATACACAACGCAAATCACAGAATTAGAAGACAAGTGTTTTAAACAGCAAAGTGAACTTGATGAGTGCAAGTCGGAGCTGTTAGTTTCAATTAATGAATTTGGAATACATAAAGTGTTACCTAATAATATATTATCTGATCTTTCTAATAACGTTTGGTTTATTGTTCAGGACAACGTATCAGACTGAATCAGCTCGGTGGAAAGAATTGGCTGCAGAGAGACTCACGAAAATGGAGCAACTGCATTCTCAAGTTGAAGAACGACATTGTCATGAGGTGACACTTTTACTCTAACCCTTAACTGCATCGTGATGGAAATTCCCACCAACCAATCCAATGCCATATTTTCGTTTCCACAGAGCACGGGGATTCCCCAATTGTTAGAGATATTCAATTCATTTTGTTCCCAGTAGATTCGTTCTGATTACATAAACATGTAAATTTCCACCAGGCCATTTACAAAAAAAAAAAGTATTTTTATGAATATATTTTTTTAAACATTTTTTCCTTACTATAGAGCTAATGCTATGTCCAAATAAATTTAATTTGCTTAAAATTACAAATCACGCAATTAGGGTTTAATAAAATTGACGAAGTTATAATGATGAAAGAACAGTATTTAAATTATGTTTGTTATAGGTAAAGTCATACAAAGATGAGAATGAGCACTGGCTGTCACAGCTAAACGAAATGCAGCGAGAGCACATGGATTTAAGGACAAGGCTTACTGAACAGAAAACTGTTTACCTGAAGCAGTTGTCGGATAAAGACACACAAATTGAGCAATTACGCCTTATCGTTAACAATTTAAGGGTTTGTTGTTGTTTTTTTTTTTTTTTGTTCTAAACCTACCGTAGTAGGTAATATTTATGAACACTAGCCGGAACCCGCTAGGTTAAGACACGTATTATTTGTTAAAAGTAACTGTTTTAAAAACCAACAAGAGATAATTATTCCGGGAATACAGCACTTTTTTGTATCACTTTAAAGTATAATTTTGCTTGATTCAAAATAAGACATTATTTCCAGACTCAAGTAATGAACATGCAAACTCTGATCTCGGTAACTGACCCTAGTTTCGATCTATCCGCTATTGTGGAAGTGGACGAAAGCGACGTGATGTCCCAGCAAGGATCGGAGAGACTCGAGCTGAAGTTTGATTCTACTGTCGATTTGCACGATTCACATGGCGATGTGGCCAGGATACCGGCTTCTTCTACGACTATTTGGTAAGTAGCTTGGTATGAAAGCAGATATTTTATTGGCAAAATTAAAGGGTACATAGAAAAGGCTTGCTATTCACTCTATCGCACACTCGTGTAAGAGTAGCTCAGACCGCAGTCAATCAATTTCGAACGACGACAATTGGATATATTTTGAATCTCACATTTTAACTCGGAGCCCGACGTCGATCGGTCGCGCTCTGATTGCACCTAACCTAACGTCACGAGGTAAAAACCTCATTTATTTGATCGACCATGATTTTACAAGGCACTCTAAACTGGTCCAATATATTTTTTTTTAACGTTTTAAGAAAATGAATTGTCCTTTCATCTGTATATAGAGTGTGTGTAAGACAAGTTCAATCTCTCTCTCTTGCAAGTAGCTTCAATTTTCTAACTACTGAAAATTCAAGAATTCAATATACGTGTACCCTTTTTTAATTGTAATAATAATGCATTGATTGACCGTTGAATTTCAGGCAAGAACCAATTTTAGAGCGTCTTCGCCGCGAGAAGCAGCAGGCTAGCAAGCAAAACGCCATCCTTCGTCGACAAATCAAAGTGCTAGCTTCAAGGGAGAGACGATCTCGTTTGGATGCTCAAAACCTTAAGAATCAGGTTTTTAGAATGTATGTAGAATTGCACTGTCTAAGAAAAACAAAACATTTTTCCCTGACCACCAACTGCGCATCACCGTTACTTATAATTATATAAAAGTGACCGAAAAACACCTTCTGAAGCATAAATATATTGCGTTTTGATAAGTAAAACGCACCAATGATATCTATCTTTTAATATCAAGTCACGTAGACTGCCGTGCTTTCAAAATTCGCCTTAAAGGTCCAACTTTTATTAAAATAGTGATGTAATAAGTCACAGATATAAGAAGTACCGTGTCCTACGAAGTGTTCAGTAAAAAATGTTTTTATGCGGTATTGAAATGCCTATAGAAGCACGACCGGCAACAAAGTGACGACGGCTGAGACAGCGGCGTTGCTCAACAAGATCGCGTCACTTCAAGCGCAACTGACCAATGCTCGCAGAGACTCTCAGTCCAACCTCGCACTCTGGGACAAGTGGAAGAGGTAATATCATCATTATCATCATTTAGACGTCCGCAACTGGACGTAGGCCTCCCCAAAGCATCGCTATATCGACCTGCGACAGCGGCGTTACTCAACAAGATCGCGTCACTTCAAGCGCAACTGACCAATGCTCGCAGAGACTCTCAGTCCAACCTCGCACTCTGGGACAAGTGGAAGAGGTAATATTATCATCATCATCATCATTTAGACGTCCGCAACTGGACGTAGGCCTCCCCAAAGCATCGCTATATCGACCTGCGACAGCGGCGTTACTCAACAAGATCGCGTCACTTCAAGCGCAACTGACCAATGCTCGCAGAGACTCTCAGTCCAACCTCGCGCTCTGGGACAAGTGGAAGAGGTAATATCATCATCATCATCATTTAGACGTCTGCAACTGGACGTAGGCCTCCCCAAAGCATCGCTATATCGACCTGCGACAGCGGCGTTACTCAACAAGATCGCGTCGCTTCAAGCGCAACTGACCAATGCCCGCAGAGACTCTCAGTCCAACCTCGCACTCTGGGACAAGTGGAAGAGGTAATATTATCATCATCATCATCATTTAGACGTCCGCAACTGGACGTAGGCCTCCCCAAAGCATCGCTATATCGACCTGCGACAGCGGCGTTACTCAAGAAGATCGCGCCGCTTCAAGTGCAGCTGACGAGCTCTCAGTGAGATTTCCACTCTAGCCGCGCGCTCTGAGAGAAATGGAAGAAGTAATATAATCATCATAAGACGTTCATTGTTGGACATAAGCACCGCCACAAAGACCAATGCTCCAATCCGATGCGTAGGTATCAAGATGTAATTGAAATAACTGAAAACTCAAATTGTGGTCATTGAACTCATCATTATGAACGTTTTATTATGAAATAATCTGTTCCATACAAAATGAATTGAACAGCAGGGCTTCAAATTATTTTTCTGCTATACCTTTCTATCGGAATATTATTATTTATCATTCAATTCATGTCCACAGCTAATGTACCTATTCGATGAGGATTCATCAATTATAACTATTTACGTCAAGTCCTTCTATTCTGCAGAGCACAACAATCGTCAGATCGCTGGCAGTTACGCCACGAAGAGAAATGCCAAGAAGTGATCAAGTTGGAGGCTTCCCTGAGTTTATCCAAATCAGCTGTGACGCGACTAGAGAAGGAGAAACGAACGCTGCTGTCAAAACTTCATGATCTTAAAAGTAAACATTCAAGTATTATGTTCACGTTTATTTTCGTAACTTTTTAAATAGGCCAAACGTTTTCAAACTTTCGCAATTTGTTGATAGAGAAAACAATTACTTACTCGTATCTATTTAATTCGAAGATAGAATTTTAAAACAAGAAAACAATATTGTTACACTCCGGAGCTTTTTGCCGCATTGCAAATCACTGTGGTCTGTGAGTGTGTGACTCATGTTTTAATCTCACTCTTATCTCTTGTAGTTTCAAGAACTATTCCAAACTAGAGAAACGACTATCAAAGCAGTATAAAATTGAATACAATTTCATAGAAATAACAATCACTTAAATGCCTACATTTTAATAACAGATGACATTCATCTAGTACCGATCGAAAAGCAAGAAGCTGAAACTCAGGAGAAGCCTGCTCATAACAAAGAATGCATGTGTTCAGACGCGGCCTCTCTTCCGGTCTCCTCTCAGGCCTTGTTAGATCGAGTGCAAGCGCAACAGAGAAGGATCGCGGCGTTAGAGATCGCTGAAAAGGTAAAATTATTAAAATAGATGGAAGAATATGTCACAACTTGGTTGCCAAATGAAAGCCTTCTTTCTCTATTCTACTTTGTCGTGTCCAACAGGGTCCACAGTGATCATGTCTTTGTAAACCTACACCACCTAAGTTCACTTGTAGAATGCAATAAATATATATTATTAAGTATTGAATTTATAGGAGGTTTCACTATCCTTAAGACTTCTTAAATAATTCTTCTGCAACGGCTTGCTACTCCGGTTGAACCTATGAATATTTTTTTTACACAATCACCACTAATTTTTATCCAGTTAATTATTCCATGGATTCTTGTTTTCATTTCTACTCAGATTATATCTAAGTGAACAAATAATACAGCAGTACCAACAAAAAGCCTTAGCAATATTGATGAAGCTGTTGGTGATAAACGTTCTGAACCTAAGTAGTATATGGAACATTTACGTGAATTCCAAACAGTAACCAAAATGTCCTAATGGCCTATTTCATTTATATTTTACACAAAACTCGAAGTCACATAATTTCATTTCTAATTTGTGCCCAAATTTACTCAATCCACTTCTTCGCTGTTGATGGTCAACTGCAAATATTTCTACTTGAAGAAAACAACAACAAACAAAAAATTTCAGGGCAACGAGCTTCTAGTGTCTGAATACGAGAGGTCACTAGCAGAAATCACATCGTTGAAAGGTCAAGTATTGAAACTGGAGTCTACGTTACTGGAGTCACAGATACGAACGCCGATCAATACCGCCGGAGACTCACAACCTGAACTTAACTACTGGAAGAGGTTTGACCCTTTTGAATATAGCCCTGATACGGTTGTAATAGCATGCATGAAAATAAACTTTAAAAATACTCAAATAACAAATCAGCTCTTCCGTAAAAGTTGAATAAGCTTTTATATTTCTATTGAACATCGTATTTTCTTTCTTAAATTCTCGCATCTACATGTGTAAAATGATTGTTATTAATACATCTGCAGAATTTAATTTCTTTTTTGTCCATAACAGTCTTTAATATATTTATACCTTTTACGTCCTGTGCACCAATGGATCAGAATGCTGGGCTGTGAAAAAGATGGTTGAAAAACGATTGCAAATAGCGGAGATGAGAATTTTGAGATGGATGTGTGGAGTGACAAGAATGGATAAAGTAAGGAATAGAAGTAGAAAAGTAAGGAAGAGTATATTAGAGGAAGTTTAAAAGTGGCGCCTGTTACAGAAAAATTGAAAGAAAGTCGTTTGTCTTGGTATGGACATGTAATGAGGAGGGATGAAACGCACGTAACGAAAAGAGTGATGAGTATAAATGTAGATGGATGGAGAGGGAGAGGAAAGCCAAAGAAAAGATGAATGGATGGTGTGAGGAATGATATGAAAGACAAAGGAGTAAATTATGCCATGACGTCTAACAGGGAAGAATGGAAAAAGAAAACGTGTTGCGCCGAACCCAAATAAAATGGGACAAGGGCAGGAAGATGATGACGTCCTGTACACCAATATACGGAGTTATGTTCTTTTAAAAATATGGTTACTCAATTTGTTTCCCTTCAGCTATTGTGAGATGTTGAAGGAAGAGAACGTACAACTGACTCAGAAGATCAACTCTCTTGAGCCGCATCCTACCACTGCAAATCAACACAGAATCAACGATCTTGAACAAACTGTGCTTACTCTTAGAGGTTTGTCATCAAAGCATATAACATCTTAAGATGTCTCTTCTCGTTCACTATAGCGCATGACTTTATCACCTTAATTTATTTTCTGTTTCTTTTATCATGGATTTGTGATTATATTAAACTGGTAGATTAATGGTTATTGTTGTGATGTGCTTTCATAAGCCTTCTCCTATACTAAAGGAGACATTTTACAGAAAGATAGCCCTGTATGTGCATGCTATGCAGAGTGAAAGTGACACCGACGCGCAGACTGTAATCATGAATTCAGCACATGATGCTAGAAAAATATCAGCTGTTTCATAGAAAACTGCAATAACAACGCGGTGAAAATGTATGTAACATCATTTTTTTTTTTTTAAATATTTGACCTAAAATTTCAACACACGGGGTTCACAATCATGTACTGAGTCCATGCTAACAGCTTGCGCGTCGATGTATCTGCCACTCTGTATTTGTTTCGGAATTGTTTACAATGTTTTAGTTTTTGACGTCTTCGAGTCTTTTAATTTATTTCATCAAGTTTTAGTAGTGTCATTGTATCTTCAGTCACCGAAAATAGCTAGGTACACTTTTAATTCACTGTCAGAAAATGTTTTCTAGCTGCACTTTGTACGGTGTTTCTCACAATTTTTTTTAGGTGTGATCAACAAGTTGCAAGTGGAGCAGAAGTCAGGGATTGCTCCCAAGAAAACCGACTCCAGACCCAGCAGCAGCCGCAGCAACCGTAGTAATACTACAGATAAGGTAAAGAACATTTACAAGATTCAAGTGTCATCTTAAGAATATTCCGCGTGCCCCTGATTACAGATAGATTTGAGTTTGAGGTCCAGAAATTAGAAATTGACACGGACACAGCTGTACCATCGCCACCTACATAAATATACTATCATCTAACTTTATGAGTCTTAAAAACAGATAATATCATGTCTGTAATCCCCGAGCGGGTAAGCAGAGGTGTAGGTACCTATGGAGGGAGAAATAACCTTGGTGATATGATAATTAGATGTAATATATACTTTTGGTACGTTATAGCACCACAAACACTATAATAATAATTTCCAGGGACGTACTCAATTGGAATCTCATCGCGTAGAGGTAGCAAATCTGAAAAGGACCATAAATGACAAAGATTTACTGCTAGAAAGGTCCAAAGAAATGCTCAAAATTGCCGCTGAGAGAGAAGATGAGTTGCTGCGAGAGGTATGAGGATGAATTAAATTAAAATAAAAAGAAATAAGTACTTTTAAGTTTTATCAAACTTTTTACACGACTCCTATACCTACCTAAATTTAATTTTAGATTCGTTCGATAATCATAGATTTACACCAAAACTGAAAATTGATTACGCCTTTAAACTCGAAGACGAAATATAAGTGGGTAGTTAGATCTGTGTATATTTTTCAGAATGCCTACTTACATCGGCAACTGGAGGAGATTACAAGACCCAAAGGCGGATTTTTGTCAGCTTAGAAAACTTTTAATTGTCATGTGCCCTTCTTGTAAAAGGTCACTACCATTTATGTTGCTACATTGTATGACTGCAATAAGCTACCATACAGCCAATGCCAGCAATTATTAATGTATGTCCCAGTCGTTCCGCTGTCAAAATCATTTAAAATACATTTACCAACCATATTCTGCGCCAAAATTCTACCGTAATAACCTGTCCTAGATATTGCAGCTAAGTATGAAAGGTGCCTCGTTTATAAGTGTAGGTGGCTATTTCATTATTTTGTGTGCTTTGATGAATAAAATACAATAAAAATATTTATAGTTCGTTTATTTCCTTTCGAATACACGCATTTTTTAATCAATCCTTTATTACATTCTTAATATTCTTTTGCAACCAGCTCAAAAAGCGAAGTGTGGAAATAAGAATATACTACAGTGCATACACAAATTATATTATCACACAGCCTATTTATAAAACAAAAATCCATGCAGTAGGACCAGACATACTTTTTAAAAGACAGCAACCCTAAAACTGTCTGTGAAAAAAACTTCCAACCACAGTAATTTCAGAGTTATTTTACCTCTGACAGTAGCAACCCAACAGTAACCTTATTGTAACGGGAATAAAGATCACTGTGATTTTGACAGACTTGTCAGTGGCAGCAAACCAATAGCAACCTTATAGTAACGGGAATAAAGATCACTGTGATTTGACAGACTGGTCAGGGGCAGCAAAACAACAGCAACTTTATCGTAACGGGAATAAAAATCTCTGATTTTGACAGTGATACAAAATCAGAGGTAAAATAATGGAAGGACCGTAGTCGGAACCACTGTTTGTAGATGGGAAAAGTTACAAGGTAAATTAAATTATATCATATTTGTCAATGTTCTGCAGTGTGCACGTAACTAAAATATTCTAATACTATGAACTATAGGTAGGTACATTTCTAAAATGCAACTGCTATCAACAATACACCATAGTTTACAATACATATTCGGTTTACCGAAAAATGGAAGACAACTTGCAACATTGACTTGTAAATATTATACAATTACAATACAAAATAATAATATATTATACAATTTGTTTAAATACACAGACATACAATAATAAATAGGTGTATAGATTAATACAGGGTTGTAGATACATCATGGATTCGGTACATGATTCTGGACAGCCTGCGTTGAAATTTCTCGTCGGTTATTAAAAAAAAAATCGTTCCATAAATTTTGGCGGTCAAAATGCATGGAAAAGTATTTTTTTTGTGCATCTATGTTCCCTGTCACCCAGCGAAATATAGCGAGAGCGAAAATATCCTTGTAGCACTTTGTTATAATTATAACGGGTGTAAAAATACCCTGAACGAAGCCGAGAGTCACCTTTCTTCCCGTTATTATAATTATTTTTTGGACCATATCGCGGAACCTTCTGGTTATATATTGAAGGTCAAAGTTACAATTTTTTTTGAGGTATTTTCACAATAATAAGTTTCAATATTATCACTTAAGTACTTACACGATCACTGTATCGTTGCACGCATCCATAAGCACAATGTTTTGAGTGCGTTACATTGCGCACTACCGAAAACAGCGAATTTTCACACCAAAAATATGTTTTTGTAGAAGCAATTATTTTTACACTTTGTTGATGCAGTTTGACGTATAAAATGCGTAGATGACGGCTTCGTGATAGGTCTTTTTACACCATGTATGTATATCTTAGAAGACATTTTATATAGGTAAGTATATACATATATACCTATATATATATATATATATACCTCGTTACTATAAGTACAACATTACATGTAAGTACCTATTGTATTTTAAAAGATATACATTTGGTTTACAATTGGGTAACCAGTATTTCGAACTGAATTAATAAGCACGTTTAAAACTACAAAAAAAAATTGTATCAAAAATGTCTTTTTTTACAATATACCTTCGTGTAAATGTAGTAATAAGTAAAAAGAAAAGGATCCATGTATGTCTTCGTACAAATAAATACCAAAGAAAGTGTGTACTCGAACTGTTTTAACAATTTTAACGAGACTTACAAGTCAACAAGTCCAATTTGTGAAACCATTTTTCATACAAGATACACGTTCAATTTTCCATTTTACAACTACCAATAAATATTAAATAATTTTGCTCATACCAACATCACACTAGATTATACCAATGCACAAACTTTTAAAGGCCAAATAACTTTTAATAAGACCTGATTACACTTATCAACGTACTAGCTGTTGCCCGCGATTTTGTCTATGATCCAGAATGAAAAGTAGCCTATCCTTGGTCTATCCACGTGCCAAATTTCATCCAAATCCGTTCAGCACAAACAATCCTTATTTCGCATTTATAAGTATTAGTTAGGATTTACAGCGTCATCGCAAGTAGACAATGTAATATTTTAACCTACGTTATACCAATGGTATTTAGTTCCATCAAGTCCCACGGCACAAGGTCGTCCTTGCTCACAAGTCGGTCAACGCCAATTCAATTCTATTTTAGTTGGCCCAATTCGAGAGCCCTACAGAAAATAAGTCGGTTATCTTTTAAAGTGAAGGCACGTGAACATATCCGTCAGAAGTTGGCCGTAACATCCCAGCGCTGATATGCTGGATTCGTTTTCCCCTCTACCGATCATTTTTCTCCAGACAGTTCATTTTGTTTATATGTATGTATGTATGTATATATGTATCTATCTATGTATTGTTATTAATTCTTGTATTGTATAGTAATTTCCTAGCTATCTATCCCGTATGTTGCACCTACCATATTTTGTCTCTGCATCACCCTAAAGTTGACTGGTAGAAAATGCCTCAGGCATTAAGTCCGCCTTTGTACATTACTTTTTTTACTTGTGCATAAAGTTTTAATAAATAATAAATATAATAAAATAACAGTAGTGCTTTCTCTGGAGTAAATTGTGCAGCCGATTTATATTTTAGAATCTTACTCTTCAGTTCAGTTTTTCTATTCATTTGTGGTCCATTCACATTTTTAATGGTATGATTACAGTATTTGGATATGACTATTTTTATATTCATATTATTAAGTAACTCCAAAAAGAGTATTGTCAAAAGTTTTACATTCTAGTTTAGATACGGGATTCTACCCGCGGAATAATTGCGTAACGCACATAAAATAACAATTGATCGCAATGGGTTTCATTTTCACGGTTCACCCAGGTTCATTGCGTTATTTACGTTGTTAAGCAGACGAATTTTTCAACCTATGAACCAATATATTAGCAATTTCTTTCAAAACTCTCAAATTATGATTGAAAGCGTGTTACGCAATTGGGGTAAATTCAAATTTGGGTAAAAATTGAATTAAAAAACGGTTTTTAGCCGAATTGAGATCTACGTGGATATTTTCCTACTGGGTATTTACCCGACGCCCATCTCGATTCTCGATAACCACTCAACGCAACTAATCATTTTAAATAAATATGGTTTTAAATAATTGGTAATGCTGATTTAATACTAATTTTTCCGCTTTCATTAACCAACAGTATTCGAAATATTTCTTTCTCCTTTTTTGATTATTTTTTAACTCCTAACCCGTTATAATTGTATTCAAGCTCAATTATGAATTTCGATTCAAAGAGAGATCTAAATAGGTAGGTAAAACAAGTACATACAAAATCTCGTAAGCTTTGAATAGAAATTAATTCTTGAGCATAGTCCAGATTAAGGGTCTTGATAGGCCCTTATCAAAACATATTGTGTGGATTACAAAAATATCCATCTGAAATATATTACTTATCTTTAAGTACTATGTTCGTAAACTAGGAATGTAACAAACAACAGCACTATTCTCACAAGAAAAACAAAATCCAAAGATTTAAACCGCTAGACTTGCCCTCACCGTATTAAAATTTTGATTTCTAAAGAAAACGGTGAACGGACACAATAACAATGCCAAATACTAGTCCAAATGGCAGATTTTCGTGACGGCCTCTACAAATATGACGAAACCGCTTTTCTAGGAAACCAAAGCCTTAGTTGCATTGAAAAACGTTCCATATTGAGAATGGCGTTTCTATGACAGCCAAGTCAAGTCTCTGCGACATTATATGTGTCAAAAAATAACAGAAGCGTGACCATCTTGATGCGGTAGGGCGAATCTAAGATTTAAATCTCTGCATAAATCACAATGATTAATTAAACAATCTATTTCTTATTAAAAAAAATCTAAAACAAAAAATTGTCTACTTAAATTATTAAGTACAGTATGTTAATCTTCAACGCCGTTCGATTGCAAGAGTGTACACTGAAAAACGCAACAAAATATTATAATAATATATTTATGATATAACGGTTAGCAATCAATTAATAATTACATTATCTTTAAATTACCACAGGCATTTTAAATTATATAAAATTCAAATAATTAATTTTATAAACTTAAATTAGTAAGTTACCAAAATGGAAATGGCTTAAAAAAAAATACCGTCAAAACTAGAGTGGTATTAAAGCACATCACTTATGGAATTCAATAAATACAAATAAAAAAGAAATATATCCATCATGCATCTATGATTAAAATGGAATGAATAAGTAGATATAAAAAAAAAAAAAAACAAAATCTGTATACTATATAAGTGCTGTAGATACAGTCGACTGCACGTGAGTGCATGGTGACACTTTGACCTTGAGCTGGCCTAGCGTCGTACCTACGAATAATAAAAGCGTTGTACGGGGTTTCAATAGAATTAGGGGCCAGCTCATACTCGCTTAGTACCACGTTACCACTGATGTGCGTGCAACTGTACCTAATTAATAAGGACTAGTTTCATCACTTGCCGATATACACTTCCTTCTTTCTTTATTTTAGCAATACGTAAGTAAGAGCTCACAACTGATGGACTATGGAGGCGCGAGAAAAAGTGAAAAAGCGAGTGGTGGAAACAGCCTTTGTCATTTTTTACAATTAGGTTGAGAAAGAGACATATTCATGCAAAGCCCCACTGTTTATCTACTTATCTACCATGCAGCGTGCAATAACTTAAAAATAAGTATGTACAGTCAGGGACATTAATTGTTAAGTAAATTGACAGCCTTAGTTGATTGGCCGTGTTTCATCCATTTCATATAGCTGTCATAGAATGACAGTTGTCATAGAGTGACAGTTGTCATAGAATGACAGTTGTGATGTGAATATATGGACAGTAAAAGTTGGTAGTCAATTAATTTCTCTGACTTTATATTAACGATGCAAAATTACAAACCTTAAATGGTTTTCACTCAAGAGATGCGCTAAGAAGTGCTCAAAGCACACACGGTGTCATCTAGAAAACAAACTACTACTCAAAGTGATCATATGTAACAAATTAATCAAATACTTAATACTACATGAAAGTGGTAGGATGGTTTCGAGTACCTCGTTAAGTAAGTAGGTACCTGCAAACGGGGTGAATAGGGATGTATGTTAAAATCCCTTTTAAAGTTTCGATGAATGTTAAAATCCCTTTTAAAGTTTCGATGAATGTTAAAATCCCTTTTAAATCACACCTGCATCCCTATGCACCTTGTTTGAAGATAGTGACGAGTTTTACACCCAAAAAAAGTTTTAGCTCATAGTTAAAACATTATTAGAAAATATGAAAGTTAGCACTCTAAAAACAAAATATTGTTGTTAGTTCATGAGAAAAAATGTTATAGGTAAATGTAACAAAGTGTTGTCAATAAACGTACCTACTCATAAGAATCGTAGTTAAAGAAAGTAAGGTATTCTTAAAATTAATTAACACTTTTTATACTAAAATTACTATTCATGGCGTTCATTCCGTTACATTTGCCGTTAGGTGTAAAATTAGCATAATCTAGAAAAAAAAAAAAAAAAAAGTGTTTGTGTAAGTAAGGAGCCTATAGTCAAGTTACGTAAATGAGAAATGGTTGTTGTAGTTTACAAAATCATAACAATGTTTGTTCAAACCAGTTTAACTTCTAGGTATTAGTATTTTTATTAGTCAGGGAAATTAATTGTTGAAACAAATTGACATCCAATTCAAATAACTGTCAAAGAATGACAGTTGTGATTTGAATATACGGGATACGGGCAATATTCATGTCACAACTGTCATTCTTTGACAGTTATATGAAATGGCTATAGATAACACGGCAAATTGACGTCTATTTGTCAAGCAATTATGTAACGACTGTACAGACGCCAGCACATCAAGCTACTACAATCTGTCAAACTTGAATAGATTTCCAACTTTATCGCTAAAGGTAAGGTTATAAGGTTCAAAGTTGATTGGGAAAATTTGACAGTTTCGGATAGCTTGAAGTGCTGGCGTCTGTATATTCTACAATATCTTTTTGCGCTAGGTTTAATTAAAATACCCCATTTACATAAAGTTCAAAACAACCTAAAACGATATCGTTTTCTATGAAATCCGGTTGAATAATAATAATAATAATAATAATAATCTTTATTGCATCAACAAATTGACAACCATACGAAAATTATATTTAGGGTGTACAATTTAAAAAAAAATATATACTTTATAACAAAGTCAACATGTTCTAAGATGGATTGAAGGTCTCGGCTGTCATTAGACTAATTCGCCCTAACCCCTCGTACTAGTAGAAACTGTATCACGAGCGGTTAGTGTTCCTTGTCCTTAGAGCAGCACAATACTCACAAGTCCTCACTCGAGAGGTGAACAGATCTGATATACAAAATTAGTTCAAAGCCTGTTATTAATGGTTTATTTGAGGTTAATGCTTTGACGTTGACAACTAAAGAGGGTACAAAATATAAAAACAAAAAGTAAAATGAAAAAGATACAAAAATAATAATAAATAATATCAGTAAAAAAAAAATGAATAGAGGTGGTTCTAGTGTATATACTGTTATTATATCTGTATTTGTGTTTATCATATAATTATGTATTTGTACGTGTATGTGCAGGTGGGATTTTGTGTGTTTATGTGTTTATGAGTTTTAAATGTTTATCTGCTTACTTTCAGAAGTTTTCAGAAGTTTTTCGGTACTATCATAGTCTAACGATATTAGAAACTTATGTACAGTTAGTTTGCATGTTTGATTATTTAGATTTGTTAGCATTAACTTTCTGCTTACTTTGTTATATATACTAGGACCGAGGTAGTTGTGAAATCTTTGTGCAAAAGTTGTCCTATATCTGGGTACTTTATATACTATATCTATTCGTCGCCTTGATGTAAAGTGTGGTTTGACTTTATGTTGTGACAGTATCTGAAGTTTAATGAATAGTTTCCGTACTGTAAGGACTTCTAGTTCTGAGTATAGTTGATTGGTCGGGTAGGTATATTTTTTACGTGACAGTACTTTAAGGATCATGCGTTGAGCTCTTTCCACGAGTAACATACTGTTTTTGGAGGTACCACCCCAGATATTCAACCCGTATGTTAGCGTAGATTGACATAAAGCAAAATACACATTCAGTAGTGTCTTAAAATCACAGGCGTTCCTAAGGGTCTTGAAGATGTAAATTAATTTTCGGGCACGTTTACTCAGATTAACAATATGCTCTTTCCAGTTCAAGTTTTGGTCCACTAATACACCAAGGTACTTGATGTTGCTTACTCTGATGATTGAACTGCAATGGCATGTATTTATATCATCACAGGTGTGATTTTGAATTTTAATGGAATTTGGGGTAGGTTGAGTTTTAGCGTTTATTGTGAAAGTGATGAATTTGGTTTTGTCTATATTGAGCGTTAGTAGGTGATTGTCCAGCCATGAAGTTACTAAAGCAAAACCTTCATTCGCTGCATTACTTACGTCTTTCCATGTGTTCGAGTTAAAAAGTAGGACCGTGTCATCAGCAAATGTTATTATTTGTCCTTTCGGTAAGTGCAAGTTGCAGAGGTCATTAATGTAAATTAGGAACAGAGTAGGACCCATCACACTGCCTTGGGGTACACCGAATGAGACATATTCCTCATGGCTTAGGCTATCATTAATTTTTACGACTTGTTTTCGATTGGATAAGTAATCCTGAAAGAGTTGCAGTGGGATTCCACGGATCCCTAAGTTTTCAAGTTTGCGTAGGAGGATGGGAATAGAGACGGTATCGAAAGCCTTCGCTAGATCTAGGAATATTCCTAGAGTTTTCTGACCTTTATCCAAGTTTTCGACAATATATGTTGTTAATTTATGTAATGCATCAGTGGTAGATATTTTTTCCCTAAACCCAAACTGATTGCCGGAAAGAAGTTTGTTAGACTCCAGGTAATGGTTTAGTCGTTTATTTAACAACTTTTCCAGTATCTTCGAAAAAGTAGGGAGAAGGGAAATAGGTCTATAGTTCGATACCGCCTCTCTGTCTCCTGTTTTATAGATGGGAACCGTGACTGCCTTTTTAAGCGCCTCAGGAAATACTCCTCTCGATAAGCAACTATTAAATATAAGTGCTAGAGGTTGTGAAAGGATACCCACTGCTTTCTTAGTAAACATAGTAGAGATTCCGTCCCATCCCGAGGAGTTCTTGGATTTTAGACCAGTTACGACTTGTTTAATCTCAGACTCGTCAGTAGGGAGAAGCATGAAGGAACTTAGGGGTCCAATATTTGGTTTTGGTTCACATCGCTTACACAAATCTAACTCATTTGAGTGGATTCTTGACAAAATAGTATTTGCCAAATTACTACCCACATTCACGAAATAATTATTAACGTTATCTAGAGAGTCTTGAGTATTTGGTTTTGTACACAATAGTTCTGATGGTACTCTGTGGTTGGTATTTAGATTACATATTTGTTTAACCAATCCCCATTGATTCTTTATATTATTTTTAGTCCTAGCAAACTCTGCCCTGAAGTAACTATTTCTAAGAGTCTTTAGCAAATTATTGCATGTGTTACGGTATCGTTTATATGTTATAATTAGAATTGTGTTGTCTGGGTCTTTTCGCAGTTTTTGGTGAAGGTGATCTCGATTTCTTATACATCTACATAGACCTGGAGTTATCCAAGGCTTGATAGTCATCTGGCGCCTAGGCTTCTTGTAAGTTGAAGTGTGTAGCGTTAATATTTCTCTGATAGTAGTCAAGAACATGTTTGTCATGGCGTTCGGATCTTCCTCCCTACAAAAAACTTCGTCCCAATTAATTTGTTTAAGGTCACTGATAGCAGCATCATAGTCGATTTTTGTGTGAGTTGCGTTACTCTTGCGTTTGTTATTTGCAGTTAGAGGCAGCGATATCATTACACATGAATGATCAGTTAAGGTAGAATGACAAACTATAGTTAAAGTTTTAAGTTTTGTCCTAACGAAACAGTGATCCAGGCAATTTGATTCTCTTGTGGGTAATGTATGTGTTGTAAGAAGACCGTTGGACGCTAGGAGGTTCATATATTCTGAGGCATTTGTGTTTGAATGTTGGAGTTGAATGTTTATGTTTAAGTCGCCCATCATGATAATATTTTTGTATTGCTTGAGCCTAGACAGGATTTTCTCAAGTGATAGTAAAAAGGGATCTAGATTTCTGAAAGATGGAGGTCTGTACATTGATACAATAGCTAAGTCGTTACCTATTGTCATGACTAGGCAATTAGCTTCACAACAATAACTCGGTTCGTAGACATTAGCATGTATATCATCTTTCAGATATAATACAATACCATCATTTTGATTCAAGTGAGCTTTGGTATAATAAGATGTATAGTTTTCCATTTCTGGAATGGTTGAATTTTTAGATAGCCAGGATTCAGTAAGCATGATAAAAAATGAATGCCGTGATTATAGAAACAATTAAAAAGCCATTATGTCTCGCGTGGATACAAATATTAAGCCAAGATCTACTCCATTCACTACAACCAGCCATGCATTCTACATCGCTACTAAAGGAAGATTAATTCCGCAAGGCGTCATGCACTATTCTACCCTTTGGTTACCTGCACAGCAGGTTTCTCCGCTTGCCTGGCCCTTAGCCTCGCGGCTAGAGGGGGGGTGAAGAGCTCAGGGTCTGGGTAAGACCGTCCTGCACGTTCCCAAGGCTGCTGCTGTCGCCATAGAAGAGATATCACTGTGCCCCAGAACATCACCCAGATGAAACCGATCTGTAACATTGAGGAGAAATTCGATTAAGTGCTTTGTCAGAAAATAACGCTACAAGTTTCTTTGGGTGCGTGGTCATAATTGGAACTAACGCCGCCATCTTGTTTTGACAATACAATTTTCTGTGACAATTTCACAAATGTTTAAAAACAACACCCCCCGTCAATGTTATTCAGTCGCCAAAAGATCCTTTCAGTACTCGTAATCGCTAAAGTAGATTGGGGTGTTATTGGCAAACAAAAATCCTCGTTCATCGCTTTTAATTTCTGTCAATCCATCATCAGTCATATATATTTTTATTCATATATTTTTAACTGCCCCTTTGTTCTCGTGGTCGCAAGCGCATCTGCTAAGCGTAGTATTCTGGGTTCGATTCCCAGGTAGGGCAAAGTGTTATTGGGTTTTTCGATTAGATATTTTTTAGTAAAACAATTTCTTAATAACAGCCCGAAGTTTGAAAGTTGGCGGTTTGATACGCCGTGCCTCGGTAATCACGTGTTGCGTTGGTCCTGCGCCTGATCTACGACAACAATAATACTAGCTTTGAAATTATATAAAATGATCAATAGAATTAGCATAAAAAATATTATTAAAATCTCGATTATGATTGTAAATGTTTACTTGGTCAATCCCTAGCATCAGTGGGATGACACTGACAGCTCACTACTCGCAAGTTTTCACGGTGAGATTCTTACAGAATCGACCGGCTAATGTTGCCTGTGTTAAATCGAATGAATATCGTACTATGCTAATATTGCCTTTATCATTACATACATTAACCAAACAAGTTTCTATTCGCTGTCAACCTTTATACCTAGGCA
Organism: Eremobia ochroleuca; assembly: GCA_949629135.1. Taxonomy (NCBI): domain Eukaryota; kingdom Metazoa; phylum Arthropoda; class Insecta; order Lepidoptera; family Noctuidae; genus Eremobia; species Eremobia ochroleuca. The sequence goes on from OX451389.1 coordinate 16,888,040, forward strand.
TACCTATGACGTAATGCCATCAACAAATTTTACGTTAACTAGGTGTCCTATATTTTCCGGAAATAGCTCAACACTCACGTAAGTTACATAAACCTTATTGATAACGTCAGATTCGTTATCAGTTACACAATAATCATACATCTACATTCCTAACCTCTTGACCGTATGACCGTGAGCTCATTCATACGCAATTCACTGATAACGGTTCAACTTAATCAGTAACGAAATTGAATAATATATCTGTGTGATGTAATTGTTTGGTACATAAACAGGAAAAACAAATAATATTCTGTGCCCGATTATTTTTCGACGAATTTGATAGATGGACCTCCTAGGTGTAATGCACCAATGCATCTGCTATGGTACCTCTCCACCACACTTGGTTGACTGGTAGAGAATATATAAGGTATTAGATCCGCCTTTGTACCCTTTACGTAGCATAAAGATTAAATAATTAAATAATAGGTGTATTTTACCAAACATGAGGTCAAGCGAGGACCTCCTTGAACAAGTATCATCTTTTTTTTTTAAGCCATTGACTGGAAAACAGGCGGCCCAAATCATAAGTATGTAGGTGGTGACCGCCGCTTATGGACTTCTGCAAAACCAGGGGTAGCACAGATTTTTTTTTTTTTGGTATCGGGTTGGAAAATCTTCATGGAGTCCCTCCGCCCTTGGGGAAGGGCGAAGGGGACTGTCAGACTCTTACTGACTAAAAACCAACCCGTGTTCCTCATGTACCCGTGTGTCGGAGGGGCGGGTATCGCCGAAGCATTCGTCGCTACCCCCCGACGGGTATTGTCCCGCCAGATGGTCAGGCGGGCCCCGTCACCCACTGCGGCCGTCACCCCGGCCACAGGACTCCACTACGAGGCGCGCGCGGAACACGACGCCGCCGCCTCGAGGCCTGCTGCTGGTCGGACGACATGACGCCCCAAGTCTGCCGTCCACAGGCCGCGCCCTACGGTGGCCGGAAGTCGGCCACCCTACGACGCCCAGTGCGTCTGCTGCGGGAGGGGAGAGAGGAGGCAGCCTCTCTCTCCCTTTCCACCGCCCGCTTTGCGAGCATCACGGCCTCGCAAAAGGTGGCGACGGCACTCCACCCTGACTCGCTCCCGACCATGGTAGACACAACAGCCGGAAGCGAGAGGTTTCCCGCAGCACCTACGGCCGCGACCAAGTCACGGCGCTGCTCGGCCCAGGCTGGGCACTGCGCCAACGTATGCAGCGCCGTATCGTCGCGGCAATCACCACAATGGTGGCACTGGGACGTCGGCTCCCGGCCTATGCGACACAGGTACTTCCCGAAACACCCGTGTCCGGTAAGCACCTGCGTCAGCCGGAAGCCGAGGGCGCCGTGGCTCCTATTGAGCCACTCCTCTCCTCGTGGGTTGCGCTAAGCGCGTCTGCCACTCCGCCACTAGAACCTGACGGAGCTCTGCCCTGCGTGCCTCAACCTGTCGAGGCACCAGGCACTCGCCCCGCTCGACCGCCTCCGCGCGCCACCAATAGAGCGACGCGAGGAGTTTTGCGTCGAGATCCCAGGGCGGAGATCCGGCTAGGAGGCTCACTGCCTCAAAGGAGATCGTACGGTATCCCCTTATGATCCTGACGGCCATCGCACGTTGCGGCCTTCGCAGCGCGGCGACGTTGCGGGCCGTCAGGGCGTCCGCCCACACCGAGGGGTAGCAGAGATGCGTTGTCTACCATCATCTCTATTTAATTTAATTGTAGTTTATTAATGACATAATCTACTCACTTCAATGTTTTATTAATGAGTTGTATTGCAATAATTGGTTAGCTAGTGACCTCGACAGTTGATCGTATTATTCTTTCCTGAGCAACCAGCAGCAAGTTCGTCATACTCCCTTAGATGTCACTGCTTGCGGTAGTGTTGGGGGCGGGTTACCTTCTTCCCTCAAATATGCCGAGGGGGGTAGTGGCTGATCTTTACGTTCCACTCGTGAACGGGTGCTGCTTGTCGTGTCTTGCTGACTATGGTTTATTTTATTTTTATCAATAATTAACTGTTTATTTATTTTACTTCGATGGTCCTAGTTTACCATTTGTGTTTCAACACTAATCGACGCAGTGGGAATGATTCCAAATTACACCGAGGAAATATGTTCCTCGAGTAACGAACGATATTAGTTTAATTTCCCAGAATTCACAAATGATTAACTATTATTTAAACAATGTATCAATCGCCCAGATTTTCCAAATGATCAATTAAAATATTTAGGTACTCACCGGACTTGTCCACATATACGAAACTCTGTAGAGGTAGAAGAAATCAGTGGGGTCGGTAGTGGTAGCAGCCGCTTGCGTCACGTTGAAGGCACAGCCTTCCACGCTGAGAGGTAGCTTGTCTACCGGAGGCCGTGGGCCTCCGAAACTTATCCAGAGCGTCACAGCCATTCCAGTCAAAAGGGACACTGAAACTGCCTGAAAGAGAAGACAGAAAAAATAATAAAGGAATGAGCATTTGAGGAATGTGCGCAAAAAAAGATTCTGTAATAGCCCCATATTCAGAAGTAGATATTTCTGGCCTGAGCTGATAATTTTATAAACAATGACAGATAATGCTGGTTACGTCCCTTGGTTAAATCATTGCGTTTATAGATACTTACATACTTTTATCTTTATTAGTACGGACGCTTTTAACGTGCACGTCTTTCTACATCGTTCTCACATGTATAATTTCAACTTGAATGATGTAACCAAAATTTTGTAACGATTTTTATGATTTAAAAGAGTGTCCGTGGAGTTTCTTGCCCGTTCTTCTCCACAGGTACCTACTACGCTTTGGAATGGGCAACTAGTTTCATCTTTCTGGCTGACCGACCCCTTGACAATTCAAAAGGGCCTGTAATTGGTTTACTTGAAATAAATGCTTTGAGTTTGAGTTTGAGTTTACACTCTTTGGGATTTAATACATATATTAGGATTACGCACATCACATAAAATGGACCATTTTACCTGAAAACCATGACATACACAAAGAATCAAACGTAGAGACAATAAAAACTCTTTGACCTTTCCCAAGATGTGAAGTTTCTCATATTACGAAACGCAAAAATCTATTATCGACATAGCTTTTTACAGGTGTATCATAAACCAGATTCATAAATATCAAACACATGACCCGCTGTATTCAATTACAGATTACGGAGCTAATGTTATTAATCCCACGATTGGAAACAATAGTGATTGTACTGACCCTCTCGTTTGCGTAGGTCGTGAACATTCCAAGAGTGAATACTCCCAGCAATGGGCCTCCGACGGCTCCGAAGATTGTCAGGGCAGCTTGGAGGACTCCTCCGAGATATTCAGCGACGAAGGCCAGCGCTAGGAAAACCAGGCCGTATGCGCAGGCGGCTAGCTTTGTCAGCCATGGCACGTAGGATGGAGGGACTCTGCACCATCTATTGGGGGAATTGTTGGGGTTATTAGAATTGGAGAATGCTAAAAGTGCCTTTGCAAAAATAAGATGTTGAAAGTTACAAGTGGTGCTGATAAAACAAAGTGTGCGACATGCGATACAATTAACGAACAAATAACACTCTGCCATACATCCTAATGTGTTTATATGCCATTTTATCAAAACACTATTCTACAAATACTATTCTATTGCTGTTCCATTGTTATGAGTTGTATTCTAAAGCTGTTTCAAATCGCTCTCATACCTTTTATTGAAAAGTCCACTTCTGGTTAAGAAGAGAAACAAAAAAAAAGTATATAAGTTAAGTGCTCTATTGACCAATTCATCAACGATGTAAAGTTTCTAATAAATCTAGGCAATATAAATAAAACAGTTGTTACAGAAAGTATATATGTAGAAGATAAAGACCTGCCAATGTAATCATGTAATGTTACAGCTGCTAGAGCGTTGCAGGAGGCAGATATGGTGGACAGCGAAGCACTGAAGATGCCTGCTACGAAGAGTCCAGCTAATCCGGGCACATCCCTCATGGCTTCTACCACGTAGTATGGCATCAACTGGTCTATCTGTTGGGGAAAAGACACAAAGTTTTAACTTGGTAATTAAAGCTTTGCAGGATCCTGCAACATGCAATTTTATCAGTGTGTGAACCATATTTCTCGTAGAAAATATTGTATTTTTTGGATTAGTTTGTACACCATCTGATCTGTGTTACCCGTCGTTGTGACGATGCTTAGGGAAGAACTATGTCCAACTATGAACATGTCTTGAGTGATTGATGATAATGATGACTCGTGGAAGTCTCACAGATGAATGCATCTTCCATAAAATACTTGAGCCATCCCAAACCCTTAAATTCACGTAAATTGTAATATGCCAACTTATAAACTCCACAGAGTAAACTCAACTTACCGCTGTAATACTTTTACTAAGGAAAGGATCACAATCCTTATATACTGCGTAGATGCCAAGCCCGCTGATGCACGTCACCACGCTCAGCGCGGAGAGAACAGGCCAGCTCCACCATAAGCACCACTGAGACCGATCCAGTGTGTTCACTGTCTGTAGACGTTGCACCTGGCGAAAAGACCAAGTAGTAAAAATTTGGAGAATAATTTCGGTGTCGAGAGACGCTTAACGAAGCCTACAGTCAGTTGTACTCCCCGTCATTGTGATGTTTTTTTTTTTTTTTTTTCTTATTCGTAACCTTCTGGTTACGGATATATTGAAGGTCAAAATTTCACGAAAATAAGTTTTGAATGTTATATAACATAACATTTTGAATGTTATATATATAACATAACTTTAAACACTCCCAGAATACCTGGATTTTGGAACAGTTCTCCAACATTCATTTCTCGACTGAGCGGTTCACCGACGGAACGATTGACTTTTCATTATTTCACCGATAGAACGGTTATGTGATGGGTCTTGTTATGGGACCCTTTGCCGATAGTTGATGTCTCATATTAGGAGCCAACCTCTAGAGTTTACATCGAACATCTTTTTCAATAAAATATCTTCGATTCCATTATGGTTACAGCTGCAGTCTTTAGTTTAGTTAGCCAGAGTCGCTACCTCCAAATCAGTTTGTGGAAGCATAGATGCAGCTCAAAAAAATCACATTTTTGCATAGGATAGCTTTGTCTCAGTACTATTCGATTATAATGATAAAAAAAATTGACCTAGGTATCTCCCCACAACGAATTGTGTTTATTACACAGACTCTCTCGAAGCCATAATACGGTACCCGATTTCTATACCGTCTCGTCTCATGAGAGTCTACCAAAACTTCGCTGAGACTATGTTTTATCTCAGGAGAAATATCTGGACGTTAAAAAAACAAACAAACTTTGTCCGTGAGATTATTTTTGAGTTAAAGAGACCTGTTTAATAAATAAAGTCATTCATTTAGACAACGGTCAAACAGCCGAGAAAGCGGCATATTCTGAACCCAAAACAATTAAGAAATATCTAGACAAAATACCGTCACATACCGTCGTCTGAGGAACCGATATTAGACATTCTTTGACCGTTCGGCTTCGAAGCCTTATCTCCAAACCAAATGTATGAAGATGGAATAAATATTTTTTTAAATAAACTTAAGCTCAGTGGAGCTACAATGAATCGTAATTGACTGCCACAGGCTGAGTGGAATGCTTGATTGATACAATCGAATTGATTAATCTATCAATCAACTGTGTGTCAATCGAAAATTGAACAACGATGAGAGGAATTATGCGTAACAACGCGTACCAACGGCGTGTGAAATGGTTTCTTCATCTCAACAAACAGCTAAACAATGAAAGCTGTATTCTATGTATGTCATAGCTGATTTTGGATCAACTTAGTTAAGAATCTGATTTTTATCTAAGTTAACTATAAACTTAGCTCTATGAATATGTTCCATTCAAGTTAACTTAGGTTCATATTGGACATCAAACCCGTCTATTTAAATACCTACTGATTACTCGTATAAAAGATGACCTCATTATACATACGGTACTGTTTAGGTCATTGACACGACAAAAAAAAATTAAACGGCTCGGTAACAAAAGGCAAAGCAATGGTGCTAGCCATCTCGTAAATTAATAATTTATGAATTTCTGCAGTGCGAAGCCGCTCTACGCAAAATTCATGTCTCAATAAACAATCCTCGGAGTGCTTAAGATAAAATGGAAGAAGTATAAAAAATATAATATTTCTACACCAATTAGGATCATGCAACCTATACAACGTGTAACGTTAAATGCGCAAAACCTCAGACACCCCAACTGATTTTTAATTCAATTAACCTATTTCAGAGAGAAAATGAATCATTAAAAAAATTGTAAAGGTTTTATGTACTGTTTTAGTTTTACTGGCCATTCTGATCGTTTCTTGCGTCTGCGACGACGCTTTACCGAGGGAGGAGTCGTCACCGGGCCGCTGCGCCGCGCTGACATTGGCTTGCTTGACCTATTAATAAATAGACACGGCAACGTTTTTAATGAAGATTTTTTGAAAAATGTGACCTATATTAAAAAGTGGTTCAATTAATTCTGCTCGTTATTCTGATCAAACTATTTTCAGGTTTTGCGCATTTAACGTTACACATTGTATATACTCATAATGGCGCCGATTCCCTTGTCGACAAACTAAACTAAATTTAAGTTCAGTGCATCTTATTATTTCTAATTCATTATGAAAAGGACAGAAGATAAATATTAGTTTAGTCCTGTCAAATTAGTTAGCGCCTGACGTAAATTGACGTATTTTTAGTAGCCAATTTTTTAATCACGTCTAAACTTGTCTATGGATTATCTTAATTTGACAGGACTAAGCTAAGATTTATCTTCTGACCTTTTCTAAATGCAATAGAAATAAAAAGATGCACTGAACTTAGTTTAGTTTGTGTACAAGGCAATTGGCGTCAATGAGTCTTATTACCCAATATTGTAAACGTTTGGATCTGATTACATAAATATTATGTCGTAACTTAGCTTCTGCGATGAGTTTATTATTGACAATATATTTGTATGTACCTACAGTAAAATCATAAGCACCTGTTCAACACCCGTTTGGTTGGGGCTACAATCTAAACTTCAAGGGGGCGTCTTGTTAGATTGGAAGCTCTTGGGAAATAATTAAGTTAATGAAACACCATTAAAGTATATACCTATGTATAATAAGTAGGTTTAGGGCACGTTGGGCTTCAATCAGCTGAACTATTCTGTAACAATCTCACTATGAAAACTTAGGTGAGGTGAGCTGTCAATAGTGTCAATCCCAAGCATCAGGTGGAGTGACAGCCCACTTTAAGCTCACTTTATTTATGTTTTAACGGTATGTTGTTACAGAATAGGTCGGCAGTTCTTTATCGGTACATTCTTTTATTTTTATAGTTTTTTTACAAGCTTTCATGTAATGTCACTGTTGCCGTACACAATCAAAATCTTTACTCGCCATCGCTCTACGTTGTTAAGCAAGGAATCACACTGTCCTTTATTATGTATTTATTTATATGCTTGCTTGACTTGACTTGTCCGTGTCGGTAAGGCGTGCTCAATCTTTGCCCACTTTTAAAATTATGATAAAAAGCACAATCTCTACTTAAACAGTTAATTTTCTTTACTCCTGTTTCATGTCTATTGTTATATGTATATATTTATTTATTTTATCGTATAAATGGTACACCACAGACTACCTACAGTATTTGTCTCTTCTTCCCTTTTCAATCCATCCAAAGGTCAAGATCGCTCTTAGCGATAAGACCGCCCATTGTGTCACCATTTGTAAAATTTCTGTATTTATGTCTGTAATTTATATGGTGTGCATAATAAAGAGTATTCTATTCTATTCTATATAAACTTTTCGCACACACAAAGGTACAAAGGCGGGCATAATGCCTTAGGCATTCTCTACCAGTCAACCAAGGGTGGTGAAGAGATTAGATGGCAGGTGCTTTGGTTGAGAGGAACAATGATATTTAAAAACGATTAAAACGATTGAATTATAAATAAAATAGGTACACAAATAGAATTGAATACAAATACATGAATTGAATCTGAAGTGTTTTTTTCTCATCCTAGACCAAAACGCACAAATAAACGACCTTCTAACTAAGAGCACTATTACCTAGCGTGAACATCCTATGGCATTAAGAGGGTTTATCCCTTAGAGCCATGTTGGAGATTCAAAATTGATGATTTCCGACGGACAATAAAACCATAATGCGTTTAATTTATAGATGAGGTATTGACGTCATATTATTGGGAATTTTATAATCTAGTGCATGGCTGAAAAACATTTTCAATTTTTCGTATAGTTTTCTCATCAGAACCGTTTTTATGCAAGCCTTTTCTCAAACTAGCGATCGACGGTCTAAGCAGATGCGAGATATTAGTAAAACCGTATACGACAAACTTATAACAACATTACTTTATAAAAAATAATAACATTTATTAGTGCATGGCTGAAAAAAAAACACGATTACTGTAAGTTTTCATTCAAGAAAAGTATATTCAAAAGTGTCAATTGTAGCCACTTTTCGAGATATTAAACGTGTTAGTTTAGGATGAAATCTGAAATATTTATATTTTCTTTTAGACCTAGTAAATTAAGACATTTATGTTCTAAAACATGGTTTAAATATTTTTTTGATAACTTGTATGTTTATTTTACTATGAATTATTTAGTATTGCTAGAGCGGCGCGCTGAGCGGTGGCGTGAATCCGCGCCGATTATATAGCAATACTAAATAATTCATAGTAAAATAAACATATAAGTTATTAAAAAAATATTTGAACCATGATTTAGAACATAAATGTCTTAATTTACTAGGTCTAAAAGAAAATATAAATATTTCAGATTTCATCATAAACTAACACGTTTAATATCTCGAAAAGTGGCTACAATTGACACTTTTGAATATACTTTTCTTGAATGAAAACTTACAGTAATCGTGTTTTTTTTTCAGCCATGCACTAATAAATGTTATTATTTTTTATAAAGTAATGTTGTTATAAGTTTGTCGTATACGGTTTCACTAATATCTCGCATCTGCTTAGACCGTCGATCGCTAGTTTGAAAAAAGGCTTGCATAAAAACGGTTCTGATGAGAAAACTATAAGAAAAATTGAAAATGTTTTTCAGCCATGCACTAGATTATAAAATTCCCAATAATATGACGTCAATATCTCATCTATAAATTAAACGCATTATGGTTTTATTGTCCGTCGGAAATCATCAATTTTGAATCTCCAACATGGCTCTAAGGGATAAACCCTCTTAAGTCCGCCTCTGCACATTTATGTGCTTGAAGTATTAAATAAATAAATAATAAATAATCATCATTGCTGCAAATATTGATAAGAAACTCAACCACAAGTGTGAAGATTATACCATTGATAAAGGTGCAGAGTTACACTAGATGTTCTTATCTGTGCTAACATTTATAAAAGGTAAGTTTTGCTCTCGACTTCGTGTGCGTGAAATTTCTTGATCCCCGACCCACCGCATGGCACCGCATGGCACCGCATGGCCCGCCCGTGCTCTTAATTGGTTTTCGCTTAGAGTTCTGTCTTTATTTATTTTTTTCTTTTTGCTCGGGTCCTTAAGGTCGTAGCGTGGTGTGAAATAACCTATAACCTTCCTCGAGAATTGGGCTATCAAAAGCAAACTTTTGATAGCTCAATTCTTTTATTTTTTTTTTTTTCAAATCTGGCCTGTAGTGCCAGAGATTAGTTCGTTCAAACAAAAAGTATATAGATTTCCTTAAAGTTAAGGATTGTGGTGTGTTATTATGGATGTTTTCCATTTGCAGTGGAAAACCCTTGCACTATACCCACTACACAGACGTAAAGTACAAGTGACACGATGACGATAATCTACAAGGTATGTAGAATAATGTCAACATTATTCGATTTCCTGTATTAGGTAATACGCGTACATTCTCGTCAGAGATCGTAAACAGTTCATAGATTCCTCGTTTTATCTCTAAAGAAATTAATTTGAGAAACTTGGCTGTATGTGAATTAAAGGCCTCGATCACGCCTGATGGAAAGCGATGGATGAGATCTATGATGGAACGAGCGTACCCAGAAGATGCCTAAGGCACTGGAACTCCCACGCATTGACGAAACACAGCAGGCTGCTTGACGCCGGACTCCGGTGGGGTGGTCGCAAACCAGGCGGGCGTTAGCCATCGCAAGTGAAGAATTGGCCAGTGAAATAGGTGTTGGGTGTGACTGTCCAGGATGCGCGGAGTGCTCGGTTCAGTTGAGTAACTGGCGGAACAGACTGCGCTACATAAGGAGGCTTCTTCATGCATCCCCAAAAATGATGGGGTTAATTATTAGCTAACAGAATGGTAGTATGGATTACCTGTGTGTGGTTAACGGCATACAAAGATAGGTACGTCACCAATCCCCCGATGATAAGCGAAAACCACGTGTGCCTTTCCGTAGGATCCGGACTGAAACTGAAGAGCACACAGTCAGTCAAATAATAACCTTAATTATTGAAGGACAAAGGACATATTTTCTTATACTTACTTTGAAAAATCAAGTCGTCCACCTTCCTTCGCAATCGCAAATATTTGCGAGAAGCCTCCAACTTGTTGCGAAGCGAACACTACAACACTGAACACGGCTCCAAACATCAGAGCCGACTGCAGGAGATCAGTGAACAGCACCGCTTTCATCCCTCCCAAAGTAGAATAAAACGTACAGACTAACCCTACCACTAATATAGAAACCAGTCTATCTAACCCTGTCACAGCCTCTAGTACAATCGCAGGAGCATATAAAACTATTCCATTGTAGAGCACCATTTGTAAAGTGTAAGTCAAAGATGCCAGCATTCTGATCTGCGGGCCAAATCTCATCTCTAGGTACTCATAAGTACTGGTTTTCTGCAGTCCGAAGAAGACAGGTAAGTACAGTTTGCTGGCGATAGGCGTCGCCAAGCCGTATGATATGTTGATGACGACGAACTGCATGCCGTAGTAGTAGTTCTCTGCTGATACCCCCAGCAGAGTGATTGCCGACATGAAGGATGCCATCAGTGATACTGCTACGGGGAATATTGACATGTTGCGGTCGGCCAGTAAGTATTCCTGGAGGAAATAAAATTGGTTATACATATTTTTCTCAAACCCAGATACAAAATCCCTAATTCGCTTTTACATTTACACGGGGAGTATTTAAAATGTAAGGATAAACCAAAATATCCCAAATGTGAGAGGGAAACCATGATCGACATTTTTGGGATTTAACCTTCAAAAAGCTCATAATGAGAAGTAAATACTACTAGTAATACTCACTAGTGGGTATGTGAGATTGTGAGCGACAGAAAGGGCAATCGCAGGGGTACGTGCAAATATGATATGATCCCAGTTTTAGTAAAGATGTAGTTACCTCATTTGTAGCCTGTTTTCCACCGCTGAAGCGGAAATATAAGCCGATAGCTATTGAAGCAACCATTGTGGCCGCCATAATAGCGTAGTCCCATGCCCCGAAGACTGACGCCACCATTTTTGTCTATAACAATGATAATGTACCGTTAAATATAAAAAATAAGTACTATAAATAAAATATTGCTATTTGTTTTCACTTCAGTTTTCTCAAGCAATGTATCTGAGAAAGTGACATAAAAAATAATTACTAGAGCGTTATATAGCATTGTGACAAGAAATACCACTCACTTCCAGCGTACAGCCTAATATTAAGGTGTTAATAATAGAAATCAAAATAAATGAAACATTTACCAAAAAAATGAGCTAGAAACGTAACAACAAAAATATTCGCCCATTCATATTTGTTGACTATTTGGGCTTTGCATAGGTAATATTGCTTCTACCTACCTACATTGAATGCAAAATATATATTATTCTTACTGATACCATAACATAACTGTTATCGTATAATAGGACCTTTATCTCGATGGCAGTTAATGTCGCCAAGTGTAATAATGGAACTCTTTAAAAGGATCAAGTTGCTAAGGAGTTTGGAAAATTTCGGTGGAAATGAATGAATTGCAATGACAAAAGTCTCGAATCATAAGGAAGCAGTAGATAAATAAATTGGATTCGGCTAAAATAAAGTACGAACGAGTTAATTATAATATATTATAATAGATATTGAGGTAGGTCACAAGTATAAAGCAATGATATGGAAACTAGTAAAGCTTGCACTTATAGATAAGCCAAGGAAAACATTGTAACATAGCGAAGAAAATTGGAAGATTACGAATATAGTATAATCGATGTCAATTTACCAGGAACTGAATTCGTAACAAATCTATAGAATGTATTGATTTTTCAGAAGACTTGAATCTTTAAAAACTTGACGTCGGCACCGCCACCTATTGACCTATTGACGTCGTGAATATCACGAACTGTTACAGATCCGATATAAATAATGTAATAGCTGATTCATATGTGTACATAATTGATGTAAGGTTAGAGATAAATCTTGAAAAATGATAATGAAACTAGACTCTACGTCAATGAGATAAAAATGAAAACAGTCTGAAATAACTCGGACAGTTTAGTATGGGAGCTCTACCGACAGACTAGAGCAAACAGTACAGTAGTAACAGTAGCACAAAATATGTTTTATGAATAAGTTCTAGGTGGTCTATTTAATGAACTCTTAGGTACAGACGCCAGCACATCAAGCTACTACAATCTGTCAGATTTCTTTAATAGATTTTCAACTTTAGCACTAAAGCATAAGGTTCAAAGTTGATTGGGAAAATCTGACAGTTTCGGGTAGCTTGATGTGCTGGCGTCTGTACTTTGTGGTAAATCATGTATCAGCTACCATTGGCCACGTTTATGTCCTTCAAAGGTCGTACAGTGATGCTGAATTTTATCTCAAGTAGAATGATAAACTTGACAGTCAATATCGTTTACGTAATACAAATTACTGGAACATCTCTTTCACGCAAAATGCTTGTCAATTGGGTAATTTTACTAGTTATAATAATCACATTGCACATTACGTAACCTCATTCTCTGGTAGACCTAGTAACGATGCAAGCAAATCAATAAAATAAACAAACGATGACATAAATAAATGAAAGCGCGTTTCAGCGGTCAGTAATTGAAACAAGACTATTGCTGTAGTAATCAATTAAAACTGATTGAGTCTTCATCAGTACCTACAGTTGTCCATGTGTCTTGATCGTGATACGGATTTTTCACTACTACTTGCATTTACGTTTTGACGCACACTTTCACACATTTTTATTTACAACAGTTCGAAGGTGAATTTGCTATGTATTTTGTTATAGTTTTATTTGTGGTCTAAGTATGAAAATAAAAAGATCATCACACTTTCTCAACGCAGGTAACTCAGGATTTCGCGGCTATCAAAAATACCTCGAGACTATGACGCTTGCCGAATGATTTACTTGTCTTAGATTCGATGAATCGGGAAATCATAAGCTAGTATATTGCGAATGTCAACTTTAAAATACGTCGAAACTATGACGCTTGCTGTTTCCGAAATGGAAATGATTTAACTTTGTTTTAAACCGCAAAAGATCGAGGAAAGAATATTTGAGATGTAAGATAGAACATATTCATAAACATAGGTAGTTGCAGGCTAATAACAAGCGCGCTCTCACACAGCATACTTTTTGTAGGCCATACCACAGGTCCTACAATTGGTCACATTTTTTTTGTATGACTTACGTTTTGTAGAACGTGTGCGTTGATACATTTCACCTCTACTGTTTCATTTAGCTCCTACAAAAAATCTGGCACCGATTGTTTTATCTGCGAACGTTCTGAGAGTATAAAATACCTCATACCATTCGGTGCTTGTATACTTTAGTTCTTTTCCTATAGTTATTACCAACTAAGCAGCTCCGTCTTTTTGTTTGACAAAGATAACTCTAATTCTCAAACACGCAATGATATTTACTCAAACTTGTTAGACTACCTGATCCTCGAGTAACCATATAGATAAAGGATCTAGAGAATCTACAGGAAGTATAATTGAAAATCCCTGTAAAAAGTTAGATCGTGCCACGCTATTCACAGTTAGATTTCGCAAAATAATTGTACTGTCCAATCTGTCCATTCCTAAAATATTTATTTCGCGTTTACCTATGCGAAATAAATATTTTTGCAGACGTCCAAAACGAAATCTTTTTTTGTGAGTAAAGATTACCCATCTTTACTCCTATGGCAATCGTATTTCTTCTCGATTACAATATCTATAATAAAAGTATTCTAGATAGCTGTCTTTCGAGGCCATTTGCACACGAAAAGTGACGCGAATCTTAGACCACTTAACGCTAGATTTTGCCATCCAACTTACTGCTCGTGTGCAAAAGCCTTGGATTCACACCGTTTATTCCAATAGGCCAGAGGTTCCCAAACTTTTTTTCTCTCATAGACCATTTTATTTTTTTTCTGGTTCCGGTGGATCCCCTGCAGCTACATTTCTAGCATATTCCCAAAACTCGACAAAAAAATGTGAAGATTAGACCTAACGTAGACACCCGTTGAGTCTCCCGTGGCCACCGGGGGTTCCCCTGGACAACTTTGGGAAACAATGCAATAGGCCATTATTTAGTCTCGTGACCCGTCGCTGTCCTTATTACGCTAGTTTCTCTAATTATTCTATTCGTTGAGCTCCTTTTAAGTTCTGAGTTGAGCTCCACTATTACTGACAAATGCATGCACTGACTGAACAGGTCCACTTAAATCTGTGTGTTTTTTCCCTAAAAATATATTTCAGACACTAATCTACATGGTCTTTACACAATCAGACCAAGATTACTTACATAAATGTCTGCAGTGCGATTCTGTAACCATCTCACCGTGACCACTTATGTGAAGTGACCGTGGAGTGAGCTGTCAGTGTCATCCCACCTAATACTAGGGATTGACCATGCATAGATCGTCGGTAATCGAGATTTTAATAATATTAATAATAACAAACAATGTTGATGCATATTTTCATCAGTCTAGTAGCTGTGAATGTTTTATTTTAATTATTTGTCGTGCGTGCAAAAAACATTAAGTAGAGTTCGTCTATCATAAACTGCATCTTCGGCTATGTGAATTAGATATTTTATATATCTACAGCTACAGTAATTACAAAGTTTGATGCAATTATTCTTCAATATTGTATTCTAAGAGCTGCCGTGCGATTCTGTAACCATCTCACCGTAAAAACTTGGGTGAAGTGAGCGTGGAGTGAGCTGTCATTAGGGATTAACACTATTGACACTGCTCACTTCAAGCTCACTTCACTTATGATTTCACGGTGAGATTTGTACAGAATCGACCGGCTGATTTCTCCAACGCGAGATAATTTTATCCGAGGAATGGCTGAGTAATAACAGGCGCACGGGTCGATTGATCAGGTTAAGCTACGTTTGCCGCGGTTGCTCCGTGGATGGGTGGCCATCTTCACATACCAAGACCCCTCCGTGCCTCGGAAAGCACGTTAAGCCGTTGGTCCCGGCTGTCATTCGTGGATATTTGACAGTCGTTACGGGTCGTCAGTAGCCCGAAAGTCTGATAACCAGTCTTACCCATGGGTATCGTATTACCCAGTAACTGGGTTATGGAGGTCAGATAGGCAGTCGCTCCATGCAAAATACTGGTATTCATCTGCATCCGGTTAGACTGGAAGCTGACCCCAAAATAGTTGGGAAAAAGCTAGGCAGATGATGACAGCACCGTGTCCATACAAAATCTGTCAGACGTCAATTATATTCCACGAATAAAAATTATTTGTCGATTGAAAAATCAGCCCTAAGCTACCTACTCGATGAATTAAAATTCGCCGTTAAACCTTTTCAATGAAAATATAACATTCCATGGAAATTACACTCGATTTATTTCAAATTTTCCCGGTATTATTGAGTGCCAGCGACTAAGTATGTAAACACCACTTTAAAACTTCACGCATGGATTTTGTAATGTTTTAATTTCATGCATTATTAAAATAATACTGCTGTTATAAAGCACACTGGATTCAATTGTAGTCATTAGCAATACTTTAGCCGGCTTTTCCATGTATCTAGTTGATAAATAATTTAACGAAAACATCAATAAAAAATTACTTACAATTTTGTTCTGGCAACGGCAGCTAAATCAAACTTTCCTTGAATAGCACTGAGTTCTTTCAGTAACAAAAAACGTTTCAACGCATCATAATTGTATAACAAATTATTCGTACATAGGTTTTACATCACATAACCTTGGATAGTCTAAATAATACTTCGCGGTAACGTGGTTTAATAAATGAAAAATTCTAATTAAATGAATGTCACAACTCATTTAGCGTCCGTTTAAGTGAGAAACACCTGGAAAATGAATATTCCGTGCTTTCGGGTCATGAGCGAATATATTAATGTCAAGCCGTTCACTGCCGCGGCTCGCATTGAGGTAACTGTCAACAGTGTCAGGCAGCGGTGGCGTGAGTTTATGTTTTCAAGATCGTCCGATAACAGTGCGCGTTGGAATCCAGCCAATCTAGCGCTTTAGCACAGAGCAAATAAACATGTCTCGTGAACGAAATTAAAAGGACCAACTTTATAGGTACTACTTCTACATAGATCACTGAACGCGACCATGGCGTGATTTTTGACATTAATTTCAATACCTAAATGTGGAACTTAATAAGTAATATACCTATGATGCATCTTGTAATTAATAATATCAATATGGGCCCATTAATGCATCTTAAACTAGCCAAAGAGATAAGAAACAAAACTTGCTTACCGAAATAATATCTAATATAATTAATAATTCTACGGCGTTAAAATCGATGACATCCCCGGACTAACAACGTTCACCTTCAATTTTCAGTATCTAAGTAAGTACATACTTATCACTATTTGAGTGTGTGACTACATTTTATTAAAAGCAGCTATAAAAACAAGACACAATAGTCCGAAAGCGACCACTTTACAATCTTCGGTTTAGAAAACATACATTCATTCCGCTTTTCGCTGACGAAAGAAAGCGCTTCAGCGCTGTAGTGTAAACTGTTGCGCGCGCACATTTTAGCAGCAAGGGGAAGTTCAAAGACTTTATATTGTAACATTTCTTTTAAACCTAAAACACCTATTGTGTCACATAATTATAAACTAGTTTTTATGAAGTTTATTTTGTGCACTAGTAAGCAAGAGAAACCAGTTTTTGCAGTGTACAAACCCAGCTGAAACAAACTAACGACATCTATGTTTTCAACCTGTCACTAAGCAACAGAGTTTGTCAAAGATATTTTTGTAGGCTCCGGTGCAAACAATCTCATCATTATCAATATCAAGCCGGACTCTAACTTTCATTGTTTACTTATGACAATCATTTCTTTCTGTAGCAGTGAAAATGCAAAGAAACTGGTCACAATAAAAAAAAAATACCAAAAAACTAATTAGGTAGGTATTCGAAAAGTTAAAAATGATGAAATTATTCCTTATAGTTACTTTCATGAAACATCAGTGCCCTCTTAGTAGTCTGAAACTATCGTTTGTGCTTTACTAGTTACCTACGATAAACTAGGTTGAACCACTAACTCCAACCTAGAATCGGAACTAAGTGTTGTTAGTGCTTGGTTTTCCTTGTTGCTAAATCGGTAATTCACGATCAAAGCTACAGATGGCGCTACATTATGTGAACCTATAATATTCACAGTATGGGAGTAGACAGTTGTTTAAGGGTTTTATGACATGGGCGATTTGCAAGCGAGTCCTAAGTGAGGCGGGCGCGCAGCGAGCTCGCCGCAAATAGCGCCGTCGATGCCAGACTTTACGCTCGTTGATAAGGTCCTAACACTTTTGTCAAGGGAGAATGGAGGGTTCTGTCAGACTCCTACCGACTAAAGCAATAGTATTTTTACTCACATGGGTGTTTGTGCACTTGATTACCACAAATAAAGCGCGGTTCACTCAGTGAGATAAATTATACATGATGTTACTCAGGGTGCGCCTGTTTCTATGAGCCAAAAAAATCATATTTCGCTATAGTTTGATCTGTAGAAAATAACTACGTTTAGGCTAAATCATACGTAACGATAAATGGTACCAATTTACCACTATGTCTATCAAAAGAGAAACAAAGTGAACAACAAGTTAAAACTAAATGTTTACTCGTCAGGAAATAATATTCTCAATATGTTGCTAAATAGAACTGTAAGTTATAATAGTATTCTTAAAAGGTGAAATAATTAGAGCGTTCACATCACACGACACCACTGCAGAGCCCCAAAAGAGAATCGTGTGCTATGGACATTATAGTGTTAATTGATACAAAAATGAAGTTTCGAACAAAGCGAAGTAGGGCACTACAAATACTTATACAACGTGTAACGTTAAATGCGCAAAACCTGAAAATATTTTAATCAGAATAACGAGCAGAATTAATTGAACCACTTTTTAATATAGGTAACATTTTTCAAAAAATCTTCGTTAAAAACGTTGCCGTGTAGGTCAAGCAATAGGTCAAGCAAGCAAATGTTAGCGCGGCGCAGCGGCCCGGTGACGACTCCTCCCTCGGTAAAGCGTCGTCGCAGACGCAAGAAACGATGAGAATGGCCAGTAAAACTAAAACAGCACATAAAACCTTTACAGTTTTTTTTAACGACTTATTTTCTCTCTTAAATATGTCAATTGAATTAAAAATCAGTTGGGGTGTCTGAGGCTTTGCGCATTTAACGTTATACGTTGTATGCTTGTATACTTGTAAAAATGTAGATACATTATTATAGACATTATAATGTAGATACATTTAGCTTACCAAAGGGTATCGTTTAGTAAGCCAAAGGGTATCGTTTTACCCAGTAACTGGGTTGTAGAGCTCAGATAGGAAGTCGCTCCCAGTAAAATGCTGCATCCGATTAGACTGGAAGACGACCCCAAAATATTAGAAATATTGATTTATTATTGTAAAAATGTATATACCTTTTGGACATATTTCTAAGTAATAAAAATTACTTTTATTTTTAGACAACCTATTGATCCATAAGATAAAATAAAATATAAAGAAAATGCGCGCAAAAACATTTAAGAGTTGAAAAGGGTATCTTTTTTGACTCGTAAACGTAGCTCTACGTTAAAGTGTAAGTTTAATAACAAATTAATTAAATTAAAAACAAACACGAGGTGTACAAAAGACACCAAACACGCGTTCGTTATATTCTTAAGTGTTGTTTTTTTTTTTAAGAAACAGCCTAGGTACACAACTCTTGAAAAACAAATAGAAACTAGAGACGGAGTCAAGAATGAACTGGATATTTCTCTCTATTGCTTAATTAATGTCGTGAGGAAGGTTTTGAGTATGAATGTGGGTAGCTATAAGAGTTGGGAAGACCAAAGAAACGTAGGATGGACTTTGTGAAAGATGAAATGGCTGGACAGGGGATGATCACCGAGATGACGAGTAATCACATCAAATAGAGAAGAAAAAAAGGACATGTTGCGCCGACACCAAAAAAATTGTGATAAGGGTATGAGAATGATGATGATACCTAAGTTATCAGAACAACAAACGAACAACTATTATTACTTAATTTAACCCGGCGTCATTGAGGTTGGGTCAAAATTACCCAGTTGGTTTAAAATTTCTAATATTTTTTAAAGTACATGCGCGACGTTGCCGTGCTGTGCTGAAGCCAATATTGTACTATTTTTTTCTATTGAAATTTTTGAGAGTTATTTTATAAGTTGATTAAACTCAATTAAACGTTTCTGTATTATTATTTTTCTGTTTTATTATCAAAACCAGAATACCTTTATACAGAAATAATGACAGTTTATGATTTTTTTTTAAATATGGAAATACCATGTATTAAATATATGGGTAATATTGACCCACCTTAACGTCCAGGTAAGTATTTCCTACCACAATGATGCCGGGTTAATAATTTCAAGGAAGCACTATTGAATTATCTGATAAAATAATAATTTAATTTCTTGATCGGCGACCATTTATAATTTATTCAGGAGAAATTAACACTTATAATGTCAGTTCAAAGTGAAGACTAATAATTACGTTACCTACTACGATAGTTAAATCAAACAAACCTCTCTCTATGAATACGTAATACAATGGAAGGGCGCCACTATTATACAGCCTGATTTAAATTCAAAAACGGTTCGAGTTTTCTTTGTTTTCTAAAAAGTTCAGACTGTCTTTTGTTCCGAATTAAAAAAAAAACCACTGACTTGCTTTGTGTTTGTTTTCTTTTTTTATTCCATTTCTAAAACAGTTAACAGAGGGGCAATTCTAGTAATTTTAAGAACGTTCGCAGTTTGAGCTCAGTCTCAATCTGTCAAAATTTCCCTACATTTTTGACATTGACTGTCGCTAAATTGAGATTTCGACTAGATTTTGAACGTTTTCAATTACGGGAATTGCCCTTCTGATTAAACTCTTTCGTTTTCTAATTTCAAAAGTAAATACCGTATTGGGTTGGTTCATGTTTAGCTGAACTGCATCGGGCCAATTAATCTTGCACTTGTTAGCATGATTGCCGATCTATGAAAAACCATAAACTTTCTACATCTGTAGAAAGTAAGTGTTTTTTCATAGATCGAGATTAAATTTCCACTTTTATTATCTAATCAAAGTGTAATTTTACGTTTTCACGCAGATAACCCAGCGACACCGTTTAAAGGGTTCCGCACCCAAAGGGAAAAACGGAACCCTATTACTCAAGCTCCGCTGTCCGTCCATCCGTCTGTCACCAGGCTGTGTCTCATGAACCGTGATAGTTAGACAGTTGAAATTTTCACAGATGATGTATTTCTGTTACCGCTATAACAACAAATACTAAAAAACAGAATAAAATAAATATTTAAGGGGGCTCCCATATAACAGGCTTGACTTTTTTGCCGTTTTTATAGATAATGGTACGGAACCCTTCGTGCGCGTTTTTTTAATTCTATTGGTTCATCACAATTGCTTGAGGGGACTTAATCTGCTTACGGGACAAATTGGAAGGCCTGAAGGGAACTTCTCTCTAATCGGAGAAAAGGTAATAAGAATACGGTAGGTAGCAGCTTAGAGGGACAATTTCGATCTGTGGACCCAAGTAGGCCGCTGCAAACACCATCTAGCGACATGTGAGATATTTGACCTAACTAATACTCTGTGCAAAGCGATGTTCCTGACAAAACGTTGTCCCAAATGTTAGAGTGTCCAAAGTGTCCATGAACCTGCACTTTTAGGGACCTAAAAAACGGTACTGTTGCCGCAATTGGCGTGGCTACCCACTGGCACTACTCATCTAACATAATAAAATATTTTTACCATTGCCATCGACTCGAAAAGAAGATGGAGAAGTTTCGAAGGTATACCTTAAATAAGAAGAAAAAGCTAGAAAAGTTCAAAATCAAAATCAAAAGTCATTTATTCAAACTAGGCTGAGAATCAGCACTTTTCGAACGTCAAAATTACAAAAGACAGTCCCCCAAAACGCCCGCCTTCACCACTTCCTAGTGCTTTCGCTGGGAAGAAGAAGTGGCTAGTTCAACCTGACAAAATAATCTTCCCTCACTATTTGAAAGACCATCATCATCTGTCTAGCCTTTTCCCAAGTATATTGGGGTCAGCTTCCAGTCTAACCGGATGCAGCTGAGTACCAGTATTTTACATGGAGCGACTGCCTATCTGATTATTTCTGACTATTTTAGAGACCCGTAACCAATTTAAAGTATTCTCAAGGTTATGCCGCTTGGAGACGGATCCAAAGATCACAATCAAACATTGGCGAGCCTTATTCTGGTCACGTTACCGCGTGCCTTACCCGCGCTCGTAGATAATACCCGGTACTCATGACAGGCTCATCCTATCACGGTTCTCACCGATTATACTTGTCACAGCTTATAATGGAAGTGAGATTTTTCTTGTGCTACTTACTGGTATCTACTGAAGTTTTTTACCAACTAAGTATTACTCTCTGCTTACTGAAAGATAAAGATAGATTTATCGGGTAACATGTAGGTACATCAGTCATCAGCCCTCTCACAGAGGGGAAGCCTCTATCCCAGCAGTGGGAAGGTTATAGGCTGATTATGTGAACGTCGACCAGCCATGCGATTCGGTAACCATCTCACCGTGAAAACTTGGGTGAAGTGAGCGTGGAGTGAGCTGTCATTCGCTAGGGATTAACACTATTAAGTGCTCACTTCACTTATGATTTCACGGTCAGATTTTTACAGAATCGACCGGCTGTTCTTATTTTAAACATGACATTTTTAGGCTCAACAATCTATCCATGCCGGATATGAAATAGCAAAAACACTTTTCTTTTTTTTTTTTTTTTTAATTCAAAATAAATAAACTCGTAATTGGAAGTTATTTAATTATACTTTTCAATCAATAATCTTTATTTGTAAACATAAGTTACAACAGTGTGCAAGATTGTTTTACTATAGTTTCTCAATGTGTTGCCATTTGGCGTACAAATATACGTTTATGGAGGATTTTTCCAAATTAGTAAAATCATTAAGTATCAATATCTAATTTTTAAATGTAATTCAATAAAATGCAACAGGTAATGTCAGTGTCATATTGACAATATTGAAAGAAACGCGATAATTTCAGTAATAAAATAATTATGACAATAAGTTACTGATAAGAAAAATATTTTAATTTTTTACTCTTTGATTACTTAAGCTTTAAAAAAATTATTATTTCATAAAGTTAGTGCACAGCCGGTCGATTCTGTAAAAATCTCAGCGTGAAATCATAAGTGAAGTGAACACTTAATAGTGTTAATCCCTAGCGAATGACAGCTCACTCCACGCTCAATTCACCCAAGCTTTCACGGTGAGATGGTTACAGAATCGCACTGCAGGTAACCAACCTCATAATCGAAAGCCAAAATGAATAAAAGTCATTGCATTTGTTAACGTTGTTCACCAGGGCAGGCAATACGATTACTGAAACAGTCCTATCATGTTTATTACAACATAAAAACGGTACTGTTGTTCATTTCAAACTCAATTTAGACCACAAACTGTAACAGCATTTAATCAGATTTTATATCATTGTAAATGTCTATATTATACTCCATTTTACGCTAAGAAATAAACTTAGTAGCGCTGAAAACTCTTTTAAACGATGTCACCGCTTGAACATAGGTAGTGGCTACATGAAATTTTAGCGGCTAAGTGGTGTCTTCTCTCTCACGCCATGCTTACAGTCTCAAGGGTTGGTAAGTGCTATAAGTACCAACATTAGCATATTTACGGAACGGTGTTCACTTCCTTTGCGTTTTTTTAAAATACTAGCTATTTTCAAAAGAGAATAATGTAAAGTTCGTTTTGATTTTCTGCGATGAAAAGTCAAGCGCGCATTACAGCCGCGTAGGGCCGTAGTGAATAACATTTCAATACGAAAAACCAGCCAAGTGCCTGTTGAAACACGCACAATGAAGAGTTCCGTAGTTTGGATGAAATTATCCCAAGAAAAAACTTAATTTTGTACACAAACTTAAGTTTTTGTTACAACAAAATTAAGTTTTTGTTTTTGAATTGACCGTGACGTGGGTATATCGATGTATTCATCGATATACCTACGTCACGACATCGATATACCCACGTCACGGTCAATTCTCCAACTGCAATTAATGTAAGTTGGTAATCGCAAAAAAAAATGGGTGAGAACTTTTTTCTGGTTTTACGTGTAATAGTCAACCAACTTCCATTCGCAGAACATGTTTTTCAACTACAATGTTAAGTTTGTTCTTGGGATAAATTCATCCTAAGCCCTGAACCCTTCTTCGTCCGTGGTCTAACATGCACTTAGCCGGTTTGAATTGTCAAGGAGTTGGTCAGTCAGAAAGATGAAGCTAGTCGTCCATTCTAAAGGGTAGTAGCTTCTTATGGAGAAAAACGGGCAAGAAACTCCATGGCCGGGTACTGTACCTACCTACCAGATGGTAAGAGCTCGGTAGCTATCTCTCAGTCAAATTACATGAAAATCGCTTTGTTAGTTTATCCGTCGAAGCATAGCAGACTAACATAGCATTGCTGCTGAAATATTTCTGAAAACTGTGGTTTATTATCTGTGGTTTACTCTAGCAGAATAAGACGGGAAGATCGCGAAGTCACCACTGATGCAAATAAAAAAAATGCGTGCAGTGGTGGAACAGTGATAACAGCCCCCACTTACGAGTCGTAGGTCGTGGGTTCGAACCAAGGTAGACGCTTTACTAAGTGTAAATTATTTCATTACCACGGCTCTCAAAACGGTGAAGGAAAACATCGTGAGGAAACCGGCATGTCCTAGAACCAAAAAATCGAACACATGTGACATCTACCAACCCGCACTGGGTTCGAGTAGATTACCGCCAACTTCTTCTCGCAAACAGGAGGCCTGTATCCCAGCAGTGGGAACTATACAGGCTGATTACGAAGATGAAAATGAAGAAAATAATAAATTTCTAAATCAGTATCTCACTTCCAAGTTTTATATCAATGAAAAAGGTAACCAAGCGACAGTAAATTAATAAGTAAACGAACAAGATTGTTTTTAACAACCTCATCTTCTGAATTTACAGGGCCGCTCTAAATAGGTAATTACATGCACGGCCACTTTTTCAGGCCGGTTACAGCCAACAGCCAGAAAATTTCGTTTTTTCGTATTAATGAAAATATGAATAAATCAGTTCTCATTTCTGTAAAATTCACGAATGTTTCGTGTATTTTTCGCTCTAAGAAAATATATATAAAATACCAACAAAACGAAAAAAAATTGACATGTTTTGTTATTTGGTAAAATAGTAAAATAGGAGTAAAATTCTTTGATTTATTTTTGTGGACCTTTTATATCAACATCACCTTTTCAGGCTCCTCAAGAACCACTACAATACACACCACACCTACACATCTTCTTGAATATCAACATAACTACCCTCGCCTAGTGTTAGACTAGTAATTGACTAACGGCCGAACCCAATTACCTATCTATCACCAGTTTTGGCATACTGGAGGTCGGAAAACCTATCTGTGTCTGTTTTTACCGTCCCAATAATCTACATTATATCAGTAGCGATCTGTATATTAGTTTATTATTAGCTATAATTTTACTGGCCACCATCAGTAGCTCTTTCTCAATAGGTTTTTGGGTTCAGCCGTAATTACGTAACGTGAGAGATAATTAGGAGCAAAATTCATAGATTTGTTTTTTGTGGATCAGCATTTCAAGAATAACCACAATAATTTATATATAATACCACATCTACTTGAATAGAGCGAACACGTATATCTTATTTGTAAAATCGCAAAATCATAGTCCAATATTAATGTAGGTATTGCTAGTTTAATATTTCCATCTGTTTGCTTCATGCACAAATTATATTTTGATAGTAAATAGTCGGACTAGCTACGAAATTTCTCATTAAGTCTTTATGGTTCCGTCTCTGTTCTTTCATGCTACCGACATTACTGCAATTCCTTTGTAGAATACCTGTCTTTTTCATCTAGCTAAGCGCAAGCTAGACACGAAACGACAATTTCACAAAGTGCTTCAAGCCAATCTAAAGCTTTCAACACCTGCAAATAAATACATTATTTTTTATTGAAGTTCTTTTTGCGTTCTTTAATAGTGATTTGAAAAAGGCTTTCGACAAAGTGTACCGCTAAACGTACAACGTTTTTATGATTGCCTACGCATTGCACTTTATTGGTATAATAATAAATGAGTATTTTCAACTATAAAGAGAAAAAGCTGCACTTGTCTTTTATATATGTATCTTTATCTATTCTATATCTATATGTTCTTCTACATTTATATGTATATAAAGCTGAAGAGTTTGTTTGTCTCTCTGGAACTACCAGTCGGATTTGGAAAATGACTTTTGAATTGATAGTCAAATTCTTGAGGAAGACTACATACTACTTTACATCAAGCTAGGACCCTTAGGGGCCCAGCAAAAACAAAAAATTCAGAAAGAACGCCAAGCGGAAACGAAGTAATAACACTGGCAGGCGGGATACGTAGTCGGTAACAAGAAATTTCACACGGACGAAGTCAAAGGTAGACGCTATGAGACTTACGTAATTAGGATTTCTATTGTGTTCGTTTTATTGCAGTTTTTATTACGGGCTCCTAAATGTCGCGTGGCGAACTCTTATCGCGCATTCTGTATGTATTCTATATTTCATAAAAAAATATTCCTTTATAGCTTACATTATATTTCCTGTATATCAAAATCTCGCAAGTCTGCTGAAACATATGTTTTTAAAAAATACGAGAAAGTTGTGTGTGCTCTAAAATAAACAATTTAATAAATGTCAAGTTCCGAACAGCCTGTATACACAAGTACCAACGAAGCAGTATTTATAATGTCCACCATAAGCCATCGAAGTCACAAACCACAGACCATCATTTACAAATCTGGTTTGTGACAACGAAGTCATCATGACTGATTCTCGTCCTACACACTACTTTGGTTTCCACTTCTGTGTCCTTAGGTTATTGGGCCTGGGCTGGTGGCATCATCCAGAAGAAGGCAATACATCCAACTTTCCAGGCTGGTACCTCTACTATTCCATTGTCACCCAAGTTGTCTGGGTAGCTGGCTTCGTTGGTCTGGAAACGATTGACCCTTTCGTCGGCGAAAAGGAAATGGACCGATTCATGTTCAGTCTCTCTTTCGTCATTACCCATAACCTCACCCTTATCAAACTGTACATATTCTTCTTTAAAAACGTTGACATTCAGGAAATAGTGCATACTTTGGAGATAGGGATATATGATTATTATCAAAACATACCTAAGAACCGAAAAACGGTAAAAATATCAAAAATAATAACTGGTGCCTTTATTTTCTTTGGATGGCTTACGATTGGTAATGGAAATGTATATGGGACGATTCAAGACCTCAAATGGAAATCTTTGGTTGCTACGTTAAACGATACTTCTCTTCGTCCAGTTCGGACCTTGCCACAACCGATTTATATACCTTGGAACTATCAGAAAGATGCGTCATACATTCCTACTTTCGTGCTCGAAACTGTAGGTTTGCTATGGACTGGTCACATTGTGATGACCATTGATACATTTATTGCATCTGTTATCCTGCATATGGGTTCGCAGTTTGAAATACTCAACGAGGCAATAACGACTGCGTACGATCGGACGATGAAGTCACTACGAGAAGGCATACATCGCGATGCTAATAGTATACAAGAGAGTGAATCTTTAATATTGAGTGCGGAAGACAATAATGAAAAGATTGTAGAGTATTTCGTACCGAGAGAAGAAATTGATGCAGCACTGCAGACTGCTTTCAGGAATTGCTTTCGTCATCACCAGGTACTTATCAAGTGAGTTTAAACGTTTTATAATGAGTTATTACTTTTAATATTATTAAATAGTCGCAACATCACGTGATTGCTCGTTTCTTCCTGCTCATTCATCAATTTAATTGTTATATCTATTAAGATAATACAACTACATTTAATATCGAACTCAAAACTCAAACTCAAACTCAAAGCATTTATTTCAAGTAAACCAATTACAGGCACTTTTGAATTGTCAAGGGGTCGGTCAGTCAGAAAGATGAAGCTAGTTGCCCATTCCAAAGCGTAGGTACCTCGAAGTAGTGTTACAGCTCCTCTCTTTAATCATATGCAATTCTCAAATCTTACTGCTATTCAAATTATAAGCAGTTATAATTGGGGTACCGGTAATATCAAAGAGAGAGAAAAGACACAAATCAAGTGAGGAAATAAATTTAATCCATGATTGGTACCCAAGATAAGCTATAGATTGTCCTCCTTGCATCCTTTTTAGGGATCAGTAGGAACTTCTACAGCTCCACCATCCGTCTGGCTCGCAACATCTTAAGTTTTTTTCAAAGCAGTATGATAAGTCTGAAAATAATACTGGCACTAGCTTTGTTCAAAATTATAAAAAAAATAAATTAAATCTAAACGACGCGACGTTCAAAACAATGACTTAAAATTATTTCCACTCACATGCAGTTGGTCTAGAATGAATTGTTTCCGTAATATCGCACATAAAACTTGTCTTATAGTTTTAGTTCATTAAAACAATTTTATAACTACAGCACCAACTTCCTATTTAGAGCACGACACACATTTTAATATACGGGCATACATAAGTACAGATATTTCTGTATCTTTGAATGAAATATGGACATAAAAGATAGGTCAAACGTAAATTAAGAATAAAGATATAAGTTGTAATATCTCTCTCTGTATTCAAAAAGCGTTCGCAGAGTAAGGAGATATCTATATAACGTCCTGTTAACCTAGGTTATCACAGTCGCTTTGTATTCCAGTCTGACTTTTCAATCTGTTTGCTCAGCTTTTCAGTGGATTACATGAGAATTGTAGTATTTTACACTTGTTGGAAAATAGAGTATACAGACAAAGAGACTTTTAGGTAAATCTTTGGGTACAGCGGAAGTCTTCCGCAGTTTATGTCACTGTTGATCATTTCCAGTCTTACACTATTAACCAAATGTGCTCTTCTACAATGACTGATTTCCTAGTACCGATTAGTAGTAGTACTATGGAGGATATATACGTATAATAAGTTGCTTATATAATTATTTTATGGATCATCCAAATTATTCCACGAATTCTGAGTTGTTGTCTCTAAGACATACATATCATATACCCCGACAAAAGTCATTCATATTCTATTCAATGGTGCTTTTATTCGCTAATTTTTTACAGCTGTCTGTCATTCTTTATTTTGAGCGTTACCTGTCACAATATCGTTGAAATGTGTCTTCCAACACACAGTTTCTACGCACAAAAGCTCAGCTTTACATCCATTACTAGTCGTATTTGCTATCCCAGACTAAGTACTGTAAAGTTTTTGGCAGCCGACCGACTTGGACTCGCCGAGCGTCCTAAACTGCCATAAAGTGCAATGTGAATTAACTGGAAGGTTTGACGGCGGCATCCCGAGCCAAACTTCGACGTACTTTGGCAAATAAGCCCGTTAACTGTGACCAATTAGATCAAAATACATATAAATTGAATTTCTGTATAGGTAATCCTACCACGTCTTTATGTTCGGGTGTTTAGGAAGCGATCGTCAACCTCATCCTTTTATGTACAATATTTCTCCAAAATGAACATGATCTGCTAATATCAAACTACTATCACCAATCAAGATGCACTTATATATGCAACCCTAAATTCTACTACGTCGCCCTGAGAAAAGGCCAAAACTATGGTTCTCACCCCTTGACTGGGGCTTATGTTGGATCTGTTACATCTTCTCTCTATAAGAACGGTCCTAAGTCCAACAGCGGATATAAAAGATAAAGAAACCTTTTGACCTAACAACATCGAACACTCATATCTATTTATACCATCCGCCCATTTTCAATTTTAATACAATGCGAACATTGCAATCTGAATCGTCCCCGTAGTTATTGGAAACGTGCCGCCTACTACAAACACAGATATTTGCGGGGTCAATAAGGGACAGGTCTGAAAAATGACGGGCATCCCGCTGCGTAAAAAATGTCAATTCACAGTCGATACGAAAGCAATAAGGGGACCGAGTTCTCGTGGATATGACATACTGCAATATCTCAGGATTACACCCTCAATATTGTCAGTTGGTGTGCCTTTTTCCCACACTTAAATCAACATAATCTGTACTTTATATTCACCTTTCTGCGCTGATATTAGAATAAAGTTTTCACTAGGTATACTACTGTGAAGAATACGAGTATTACATATTTCTTTAACTCTATTTCCAGTTGTGTGGAGAAGTTCTCTAGAACTTATTCGTACGGCTTCATGACTCAACTGCTCTCCAGTATGGCAGCCATTTGCGTAGTAATGGTTCAAGTTTCGGTAAGATTCATAGATATGCGGCTTTATTTCATCTCCATATTTTTGCATAAAATGTTGTAATATTTTTTACGGTATACAATTTACATTCTGACTATACTACGACACATCTGTATTTTATCTTGAAGTTCAGACTCCGATGTCATGTTACTATTCTCTATTTGCAGTTGAAGTAAACCAATTTCCGTGTAGGCTAGGCCAAACGGTCGAAAGAAATTGTATCAAGGGATTTTCAAGTAGCATCCTTTTGTGCGTAAATTGCACAATTACAGCGATCATCAATCCCTCTGCTAAGGATTATGCCCACACCATTATGACCGTTTAATACAGAAGTTTCCATTGGATTTGGGATGCCTTCGGAACGTATACCTTACGTTGAAGCTTGGCTGATTTGATTCATTGACGAAGTTTCCTTACAGCAAGACGCGTCGAGTTTCAAGTCAGTGAGGTTGATTACTTCTGTGGCATTCTTCATGGCCATGATTATTCAGCTCGGCATGCAGTGCTTTACCGGAAATGAGTTGACGCTACAAGTAAGTTGGAATTTGTAATATTTATTTTTTAACTCAGAAACTTAATTTTCATATTCTCGTAACTAACTATTTAGTTAGTTGTTAATTGTGAATTTATTAAAAAATATTTAGGTACTAGACATTTTGAGCTGCGTTGAATGTTGTCCGGTTATTGCAGAAAATTACGATATGATAATGATTAACCTTTATTAGATGATTCATTATGAGAGCTTTGACATTAAGTGCCCCGTCATATGGCGCGATGTAGTGTGTGATCCGCCTTACACTATGATACAATACCAATGAAAGCACCCTGTCGCACCTCATCATCTGCCTAACCTTTTCCCAACTATGTTGGGGTCGGCTTCCAGTCTAACCGGATACAACTGAATACCAGTATTTTTCATGGAGCGACTGCCTATCTGACCTCCACAACCCAGTTACTGGGTAAAACGATACCCCTAGGTAAGACTGGTTGTCAGACTTTCGGGCTTCTGACTACTCGTAACAACTGTCAAAAATCTACGAATGACAGCCGGGACCAACGGCTTAACGTGCTTTCCGAGGCACGGAGGGGTCTCGGTATGCAAAGATGGTCATCCATCCACAGACCAACCGCGGCAAGCGTAGCTTAACCTGATCGATCGACCTGTGTGGCTGTTATTATTTAGCCACGGGCCCCTGGCACACCTAATGCTATTAAATATACGAATACACCGTTAAAACAATTTATCATGTAGGGTCGAAGTGCTTTTTATCAATAGAAATAAACTATTAATAAAGACGACTTGACCTGTCACTGAATACTGGTGGTGATGACGATGATACTGCTATGGAATACATATTTCCAGGCCGAGCGTATATCCGATGCAGTAATGCAGTGCAAGTGGGAGCGCATCCCGACAAGTCAACGTCGTCCTCTGCTGATGATGATGATGCGAGCACAGCGACCACTCCGTCTTACTGCTGCCGGATTCACGCATATGGACAACGCGTGCTTTCTTGCTGTAAGTGTCAAATCGATCGGTCACTGCTACAGTCCTTTCTTTTACCTCAGATATTGCATCACTGTCAAAGTTACAGTGATCTCTATTTTAGTTATGATAAGCTATTGCTATTGGGTTTCTGCTGTCAGAGGTAAAATAACTGTGAAAGGATTTTACGTAAGGGCTCTAGCCCACGGCAAACAGGATGCTTGTGTGAATATATACAACATTAGTTTTAGTAGATATATGCGAAACCCGAAACACGTGTCTAGTATATTTATTTAAAAAATCTATGTCCAAATTTCAAAACTATCACGAAAAATCACAAAGTTATAAGCTTATTATGTTACCTGCTTGTCAGTACACAAAGATGGTTACCACTTAACATGCGCCGCCGGCCGTTCAGCCGTGACCTGTGTTGTGCGCATATAATTGCGGATACTTCTTTAGTGTCGCTCGGTGTCCAGCTTGTAACCTTTTTTAAATATTTTGGGACATAATGGGGTGTAAAAATTATTGGAATCGATTCAGTTACTTATTCTAAACAAACTAGATTGATGTTTGCAGTATAGTAAAAATAATGTTGTCTATTTAAACACCTACACTACTAAACGGGATCCTACAAAAAACCGTACCTGGCTGGATCTTGCCGAGGGAAAGAGCCCTAAGGCGACCCCTACACCTACAAGAAGTTTGCGCAATATGATTGAATTAGCCCTTGCACTCAATGATACATTAAACTCTATGTTTTCGCGTGAGCAAGACCAGTATCCTACTCATTTAAATTTGGACCAATAAAAACTAAATTCGCTCAAACTTGTTTTCAATCATTGCGCAATCTTCAATATTAACCCTAAACGGTCAAAAACATTTAGCAATTCGTGATATTGCGCAATCGTTTAGATGAGTACGGAGAGGTTTGCCACATTAGCAGCGCAGTTCATTTGTTTGCCAGCCACGCATCCGTGCGTAGCGTGTTAGTGGGCTGCAATGGACGATCCTACCTACATTTTCATGCATAGCAAAGCTAAGTATACATGTGCATAGCTGAGCGGTGTGCGGATGTGGAGCGGTGCCTTCACTCTAGCTAATGTCACCTACGTTGTAAAGAACATTGCCCATCTCCCATACATCGTCGGGCCCACAATTTGATGAACCGTTACAAGTTCCAAATGCGTGTCATTTGTTATATTAAAATATCAACTTAAAGCTATTTATAATATATTTTGAAACTATCAATCTGGTAATATAAACATCTGTGTATTATAGAAAATTGTTGTCGGAAACGTGGCGAGTGTTCGCAGTCCTGAAAAGCTAAAGAATCGATTTCTAAAAACATAATTCGAGTTTGGTCGGGTTTCAATAGTGTTATTAAGTAGGTAAGTACGAGTAGTTGGAAAGATAATAATTTACCTGAAAAAAGTTCCTGCTTACATATAATACATTTATCATTGTAATAATCTTGATAACCTAAAAAAATATCTCCAAGATGTCTGTGCACCATGGAGATATTGGCGTCTGTACGCCAGCACATCAAGCTACTACCATCTGTAATTTTTTTAAAATAGATTTTCAACTTTATCCCTGAAGCATCAGGTTCAAAGTTGATTGGGATAATTTGACAGTTTCGGATAGCTTGATGTGCTGGCGTCTGTACTATGCAATATAAATAAAAATTGGTAGCGTCGCGATGTAAGCACAATAACATTAACATCGCATTGGCTAATATTGGAGTGAATGCACTGACCCAGTGCAATACCTATCTACAAGTACAAAATACACATTCAATGATGTTTTCTATTTTAACTTTTCCCCTATACATTTTCCACTTCATCGATAAAACAAAAGACTTTCAATTTTGAAACTAGGGACTTCAAACTTCGTCTGATATTAACTTCTATATCTCAAAGTTATATAAAGACCAGACACTGAAGAGTCAAATTAATAAATACTAATGGAAATTAATATTTTAACGTAATTAAATTACCTTTATTTGTTTCAGATCATGAAAGCAGCTTATTCTTATTATGCTGTTCTCAGCCAAAGACAAGAATAATTTACAACAGAATGAAAAATAAAGACAAAATTTATTTTTTATAATTTAATTAGTTTTAGAGGTAATTTATATTATTTACTCTGAACTTTTTCACCCATTATTATATGTACAATTTAATATTCATGTGATATTTAGTTAGTATTAAAGTGTTTCAACATCCGGACCAACCTATTGAGATTTTTGTGATATTTCTGTTTATCTTTCTTAATTAATATACAATAAAAAAATATTTTCACTAAACAATAATTATAAAAGTAATAGATAAATTAGATTCTTATACCTAACCATGTACAAGAAGAAGAACTTTAAAATAATTGCCCACAAGGTACAGACGCCAGCACATCAAGCTACTGTCAGATTTTCCCAATCAACTATGAACCTTATGCTTTAGCGATAAAGTTGAATATCTATTAAAGAAATCTGACAGATTGTAGTAGCTTGATATACTGGCGTCTGTACATAATTTTCGTCTTTTCTTTTATTATTTTTACATACTTTTAGGTACTAATCAGCCTAAATATTTTTTTTTTTTTTTTTAAATGTTTGTTTTTGTAATTTTATGAAGAGCACGTGTTTGTTATATTCAAGTAGATAGGCATGTTTTATCCCATTTTTAAAATCATTGTGGGCGTTTTTGGAGAAGGCCCAGTAACTGAAATAAATATTTATTCAGAATTAAATTTGGTAAAATATTAACATAAAAATCTTAGAAATAATTTGCAAAGGTTAGCTATACAGTCGGTTGATTCTGTTAGAATCTCACCGTGAGAAGTTAGGTGAAGTGAGCTGTTATTCCATCGGATGCTAGAGATTGACACTAATGACTGCTCACTTTAAGCTCACTTCACCCGAGTTATCACGGTGAGATTTTTACAGAATAGCACTACTGTTAGGTGCCTGTGCTATGATAATCCCGTATCACAGGCGACAGGACCTCATACGTTTTGGTGATGATATACCCACCTACAAGGTCCAAACAACTCAAATGCAAAAATTTTACATTAAATATTCTATTTTCTTACAAAGTCTAAAGTACTTAAAAAAATCGTTAGGAATAGAAATAATTTTCCTATTTGGTTTGCAAAAGCCAAGGTAAAAACGGACCTTTGGAGAAGAGAGATAGAGTTCGAATTTGTTAGTAGCAGCCCGTAGTCTGAATATGGGGTGCATTTCCACAGAAGCGGAGCTGGGCGGAGCGGAACCGAGACGTGTAGGAATCGTCCAATCACAGACGAGACGAGTGACGCGATGAGGATTTCACTTATTGTGATTAGTCGATTCCTGCACGTCTCTGCTCCGCTTCGCCCAGCTCCGCTTCTGTGGAAACGCACCCTAATGCCCCATTGTTAGCACTAGGCTCGCCTCCTGTTACATGAGACATAGATACACCTCTGCTGTTCTTCTCTGCTGCATGTAATGTTGGGGTTCCTAAGGGATGGTTATTTTTTTTTTTTTTTAATTTCCCCCCAAAAAGAAGGGGGTGGTTTCATAGGAAACATCTACATCTGTTAAGTACTATTTAATAACTGAAAGAGTAATTATAAAATAAGCGCATAGGAGGTATAGTGCAAACTCAGCATTCATTATCAACTGATAATGTATGCCGAATTTGCCTTTGACTTTAGTAAGTAAGTACGCTCCGTTATAAAGGACTATACAGGAGTGTACTTACTTACTAAAGTAAAGGAGCATACATATTATATTATTACACTTCCCCAGCTGGAGACAGCGAAAAAAAAAATACTTTTTTTTATATATTACTAAATTATTATTTGTTACTTATTTTAAAATAATATCATTCAAGTTATTAGTGTATCGGCATACAGGCGTGATGTTATGTTGTCTTAAGGGATAAAGTAAAACAGATATGTTTTCTCTATTGTGTAACTTAACTTTTTTGTTATGTTAACTTAGAGCTGGACTATTTTTATCCCAAAGAATCAGCATTGCCAGCCAACGTAGTAACGCTCCCCGCCTTTTGGGCACTTATCCCATTGACAGCGATGCGGACGAATTTTTTGATGCCCAATGAGCTCCTGCTTTTTTTCTTTTTTTATTATATACTTATATATTTTAGCGTTAGCTTGTAAATTGTAATGATTGAAGGTAACAAATTCAAGTCATCGGAGGATTTATACCGATATGACTTTAAACAAACGAAGACCAATTCCCGTGATTAAACTCGTTCAAAATCTAGTCAATCCCATTTCAGCAATATAATCAATGTGAAAAACTTGTTAAAAATGTAGAGGTAATTTTGCCAGATTGAGACTGAGATCAAACTGTGAACATTCTAAAAATTACGGAAATTGCCCCCCCCCCCCCCCCCCCCCTCTACCCAGATATCAAGAAACCAGTACCTAAAACGTTAATAATAAATAGATTTCGCGATCGGTGACCATTCATTGCTAATTCACGTGGAATAACCACTTAAAATGTCAGTTCAAGGTGAAGACTAATAATTATATACCTATTTCCATATAATTAAATTAACCAATTCTCAGTTTATGAATATGTAATACAGTGAAAGGGTGCTACTATTATACAGCCTGAAGTTTTCATCGTTGTTTTCATATACAGGATAAATTTTTAACCAGTGCGCAAACTGTAACCATGACTTTTCAGCACATGATTTTAATGTAAATATTTTGTCGGTTATAACAAAAAAAAAAAAAAACAACTTTTTCATAGAAAAGTGCAATACCGACGCGGTCAAAATAGATATATATATTTGTTATATATATAATAACAAATTGTTTTTTTAATAACTGACGAAAAATTTCACCGCAAGTGGATTCAGAGTCATATACTAAACCCATGGTTTCGGTTCACGCACTGGTTAAAAATTAATTGTGTATACAACGTGTAACGTTAAATGCGCAAAACCTGAAAATAGTTTTATCAGAATAACGAGCAGAATTAATTTAACCACTTTTTAATAAAGGTCACATTTAAAAAAAAATCTTCGTTAAAAACGTTGCCGTGTCTATTTATTAATAGGTCAAGCAACCCAGTGTCAGCGCGGCGCAACGGCCCGGTGACGACTCCTCCCTCGATAAAGCGTCGTCGCAGACGCAAGAAACGATCAGAATGGCCAGTAAAACTAAAACAGCACATAAAACCTTTACAATTTTTTAATGACCTATTTTCTCTCTGAAATAGGTCAATTGAATTAAAAATCAGTTGGGGTGTCTGAGGTTTTGCGTATTTAACGTTACACGTTGTATATAGTCTGCTTGACTTACATCTGGGCGCAGCCTAAGGGCCCTTTCCCAAAAAACGGTACCTGCAAAAAATGGGAGCTTGCCGTGTGAAAGAGCCCTTAATATTACTTTCTCCAGAAAGACAACGTGTTATTTTATATTTTTAATCTCTGAATAATTAGGTACCAAAACGGATATTTTTAAACACGATTTTTCATTTGTTTAGAAGAGATAATATGAAGTGTAAAATTCATTTATTTTCATGAACCTTTTATGTATATTTCAAACATCACCATTTCAGCCAAAAGCCGACAAGAAACATCACAACCATATAAAATATTTCTACTAGTTTATATCGAACACATATTATTTTTTTTAGATAAGTGCTTAAAATATAGTAGGGTGTACATTAGGCGCTGGTTCAACATATACGAGTATATCTGTTTGTATCATCCACTAATTATATTTGATCGTACACAATAAGCCAACACTGCAGTTTCTCACTATCGCATTGTGGTTCCGTCTAGGCAGCTAAGTGCATTTGTTGCTGTTACTGCTATTCTGTAAAAATCTCACCGTGATAACTTAGGTGAAGTGATTGACACTATTAAGTGCTCACTTCACTTATGATTTCATGGTAAGATTTTTACAGAATCGACCGGCTGCATTTCGAATACCTCTTTTTTTCATCTAGCTAATGGCAAGCGACACAAAATGACAATTTCGCAAAGTACTGAAAATCTAAAATTTTAAAAACACTTGTGAATAAATAAAGTCATTTGCCGACTATTTCTGTTCTGTGCTAGTAGAACTATTTTGTTTAATTTTATTTTTCTTTGTTAGGTAATCGAGTTAATTTATCTTTTTGTACGAGTATGCAGTTCTTTGACTAATAAACCTATTTATCTTTCTTTTCTATGTTTTGTATAATAAATCTCCAACACACACAACTATGCGCGCTATGGAGAGAGCTACGCTCGGAGTTTCTTTGAAGGATAAAATCAGGAATGAAATTATCGGGAAAAGAACCGGAGTAACCGACATAGCTTGCAGAGTAAGCAAAGTGAAGTGGCAGTGGGCTGGCCATGTCTGTCGAAGGGCCGATGGCCGGTGGAGCAGACGAGTCCTGGAGTGGAGACCGCGTATCGGCAAGCGTAGTGTGGGACGCCCCCCAGCTAGATGGATGGACGACCTAAAGAAGGTGGCTGGGGTAGACTGTATGCGGAAGGCGGAGGACAGGGTGTTGTGGCGCAGTCTGGGAGAGGCCTATGTCCAGCAGTGGACTGCGATAGGCTGAGTTGATTGATTGATTGACACGCAACTCTTTTATGATTGTAGCCTTTCACTGTGTGTCTAAAATATAAGCTTCTTCAATAATAAAACTACGGTCAATAATGGTATTTAACCCTACAGACTTAAATAATCACAGTTTCTATTGTGTTCGTTTTATTGTAGTTTTATGACGGATTCCTAAATGTCGCGTGGCGAACTCTTATCGCGCATTCTGTGTGCATTCGATAACTATTTACATTCCTATGAAAAACTATCAAGTCTTGAGTGCAATTTTGCATAAAGAACTATGCTCAAAACAATGTAATCTGTTCAATCATGTAATAAGTTGTCATTATGTTTATGTCTGTGGTCTACGTTTCCGGTGAAGGCATCCAAATCTTGCAAACCTACTGAAACAGATGTTTTAAGGAATTCGTGAAAGCTGTGTGTGTGTTTGTGCACAAAAATAATGTAATCAATGATTAATGTAAAATTCAGATCAGCCTGTACCTACTGCAGAATTTCGATCTAGTATTAAGTATAATAATCGCCAAAGGTTGCCTAAGTCACAAACTACAGAACTTCATTTAAAAATCTGCATTGTGCCTGTAGTCACCATGACTGATTCGCGACCTAGACAGTACTTCGGTTACCACTATCGGATACTACGATTCCTGGGGCTTGGTTGGTGGCACCACCCCGAGGAAGGGAAAACTACCAACTTCCCCGGCTGGTATTTCTACTATTCAATATTCACCCAATTCGTTATCGTAGCCGGCTTTGTTATCATGGAAACTATTTACCCTTTCGTTGGCGAAAAAGAAAAGGACCGCTTCATGTTCTGTCTCGCTTTCGTCATCACCCATAATCTTACCCTTCTCAAGATGTACATATTCTTCTTTAAGAACCTGGACATTCAGGATATAGTGCGCACTTTAGAGATAGAGATGTATGATTATTATCAAAACGTGCCTAAGAACCGAAAGACGGTAAAGATATCTAAGATAATAACTTGTTCGTTTATTTTCTTTGGATGGTGTACCATTTTCAATGGGAATGTGTACGGGGCGGTACAAGACCTTAAATGGAAATATTTAGTTGCTACTATGAACGACTCTTCTCTTGTCCCAGTCCGGACCTTGCCACAACCGATTTATATACCTTGGAACTATCAAAAGGATGCTTCATACATTTTTACTTTCATGCTCGAAAACGTTGGCTTACTATGGACTGGTCACATAATATTGACGATAGATACATTTATTGCATCTGTTATCCTGCACATGAGCTCGCAGTTTGAAATACTGAACGAGGCAATAACGACTGCGTATGATCGGACGATGACGTCACTACGGAAAAGCATACATGCTGATGCTAATAGTATTCAAGACCAAAAACCTTCTATATTACTGAATGAATCAGAAAATAATGAAGAGATTGTTGTGGCTTTTTTACCAAGAGAAGAAATTAACGCGGCACTTGAAACTACTTTTAGGAATATTTTTCGGCAGCACCAGGTTATTATCAAGTCAGTATAATTTAATGTTACATTATGAAGCATTTTAATTATAATATTAGTACAATATTTCATGCTCTCAACAACAGCCACACGGCTCGATCGATCAGGTTAAGCTACGCTTGCCGCGGTTTGTTCCGTGGATGGGTGACCATCTTTACATAGCAAGCTTAACGTGCTTTTCGTGTTACGGAGGGGTCCCGGCTGTCATTCGTGGATCTTTGACAGCCCGAATGTCTGACAACCTGTCATACCAAGGGGTATCGTATTACCCAGTAACTGGGTTGTGTGTAATATAGAGAGATAGGCAGTCGCTGTAAAATACTGGTATTCAGCTGCATCCGGTTAGACTGGAAGCAGAACCCAATATAGTTAGGAAAAGGCTAGGCAGATGATGATGATGACACGCTGTCAATATCACGTGGGCCCAGAGCCCACATGAGAGCAGTGGTGACCCAGTGGTAGCGGCCGCGACATACGAGTAGGTCGTTGGTTCGAACCCAGCCAGCCGCTTTACTTTGCCTACATTTGCATGTCCTAGAACCAAAAATTCGAAGACATGTGACATCTAGCAATCTGCACTGGACCTGCGAGGTAGAATACAGCCCACTCCCTCTCACAGAGAGGAGGCCTTTATCCCAGCAGTGGGCACATTAGATATAGGCTGATTATGTAATATCACGTGATACATAAGTATCCCAGGATTATACCCTCAATATTGTCAGCTATTTTGTTTGTTTTTCCACACTTAAGTCAACATAATCTGTGTTTTTCATATACTAGATATAAAGCTTAAAGATTTCACTGCAAAGAGTACCTACGTATTACATTTTTTAACTTTATTTCAGTTGTGTGGAGAAATTTTCTAAAACGTATTCGCTAGGCTTCATGACTCAACTGCTCTCTAGCACCGCAGCCATTTGCGTAGTAATGGTTCAACTCTCGGTAAGATTCATAGACGCAGTTTTATTTATTATCTCCATAATTATGTTTGCACAAAACATTGAATTAGTAAACTGCCGCGATTGGCTGTTGATAAATCATTCAACCAATCGGAGTAGTTTACGCTCACTTGTCAAATCAAATCAAATCAAATCAAAAGTCATTTATTCAAACTAGGCTGAGAATCAGCACTTTTCGAACGTCAAAATTACAAAAGACAGTCCCCCAAAACGCCCGCCCTTCACCACTTCCTAGTGCTTTCGCTGGGAAGAAGAAGTGGCGCAACAAACTCCCCAGCAGCACAGCTGTCTGTTCAGTTAGAAAATCCTTGACTGAATACAATACAAGGTATGCAAAGTAATTAACATTACAAGACACAGGACACTAAATTTAATTATTTGCCATAATATGTCAGCTAGTCAATTTGCCACATTCATTTTTCTATAAATTTCGTTTGTCAAACTGGCCCTATCTATACTAATAATAAAACTGAAGAGT
This sequence comes from Eremobia ochroleuca, assembly GCA_949629135.1. NCBI lineage: Eukaryota > Metazoa > Arthropoda > Insecta > Lepidoptera > Noctuidae > Eremobia > Eremobia ochroleuca. The sequence continues at coordinate 16,928,771 of OX451389.1, forward strand.
TTGTTTGTTATAACTCGCTAATCTCTGGAACTACCAGTCAAACTTAAAAAAACATTTTTGCCTGTGATAGCCTAATTCTCGAGGAAAACTATAGGCTATTATTATATTCTATTCTATTCCACGCTAGGACCCAAGAATAGGGAGAAAAAAAAATCAGAAAGAACTCTAAGCGGAAACGAAGTAAAAACGATGTGACGGAGTGCATCGGGGGAACAAGAAATTTCACGCGGACGAAGTCGCATGCAGAAGCTAGTGTATCATAATATAACTAGTCTAAGATGCAGCTAATGTTACCTGTGCATGACTGTGACTATTTGCCGTCGGAATTCCGTGCCGGAACCAAATTCCGTGCAGGGCAGACTACCAGTTTGGAAGTCAGAAGGACCACTCAAGCGCTCGGCTAAATTGACGCGAACATTCAACAGCTTCAAATCAAACTTCAAAGCTACGTACCTTCCACAATCTCTATAAAGATCTTACACCAGCGAAACAACTTCAGATTAATCAGTCTATGCAAGAATTAATCAAACAATGCAAGTTTTAACACCGCATAGTAACAGTACTCGAACTTCAGTCTCTAAAAGGCGAAGTTTTCAAGATAAGACGTAAAGCAGGAACCGAAGTAATACGAAACTTACGTGAAAGTGAGTGGTGTCCTACAAATGACAGTTTGATGTCTTTCCTCTGGCAACGTGCCAAAAATAACGAACCTCTTGTTAGTCTTCAAATAAACCTTCCTTCATGTTGTGTGCTTAAAATTAATTACTTACACGTCTTTTGTGCCGATTCTGGGAATAGGTCTTTTGGAGAGGGGATAAAGGAATTGTGTCAAGATGTTTGCAAACAGCTTTCTGTCTGGTAATGACAACTGCGATCACGCTACATAGCTTAGCGAAAATGTAGAGGGTGGCAGGAACATCGACGGGCAAACTACAGTTTGAATTTAGCACATGAGTTGGTCACCTCCTAGCCTAGAAATTCACCATAGGTTAAGAAAAAAAAAAACTGCACTTTGATCGAAAAGTGTAAACAAAAAAAAAGCAAAAAAAAAAAAACAAACCTACGCGGTCAAAATCTATGGAACAGCAAACCTTTTTTGAATAACCGAAGAAAATTTTCAACGCAGGGATTCAGAATCATGTACCTACTCTATCCATGGTTACAGTTTGGGCATCTTTGTCTCTGACACCATGCTTATTACTTAGCTTTTGCTCGGGACTACGCCCGCGTTGATTTCGGTAATTATCCCACGGGAACGTATTACCGGGATAAAAAGTATCATATGTGTTAATCGAGGCGATCCCGGTAATATATGTTCCCGTGGTATATACCCGTAGGATGAAGCAGCCTAATTCCTCAAAAAAGTGTGGTGATTACGGCAATATGTCTCCCTATTTGTGACCATCAATAAAGAGGGTTTGCTTATATACAGCGTGTAACGCAAGGGGGGTATCAACCCTGAAGGAGGTGAATGTGCTCATGAAACTCAACAACTTTCCCCAAAGAACATACGTCGAAATATGAAAAAAAAAATTTGCCCTCCCTAAAACTGACTGCCAGCTGATTGATTTACTATGGGAGGGCAAATTTTTTTTTCATATTTCGACCTAAGTTCTTTGGGGAAAGTTGTTGAGTTTCATGAGCACATTCACCTCCTTCAGGGTTGATACCCCCCTTCCGTTACACGCTGTATATATTAATTTATATTTATTGATATAATTATGTTCATTGATATCTATTTATTGTCAAAGTTAGAAATTTAGCAGATTTAAAGTTTGACAAAAAACAATGCAACGCTTGACAATAAACTACAATTTGGATTACCCCGAAGTGGCAATCTAATCATACTATGTTTCGGGGATTCAGCAAATTTTGATTTTGTCATTTTATTTTTATTTTATTCTTTTTAGTGTGTTATATTTTTGGAATCGTCTCTTCAAGCACTCCTCTTCCTTTATTTTGACACCCCACATAGTAATGCTACAATTTTTTTTTAAGACCCTTCTTTGTTTTTGTCTAAAATCCGCCATTTTGATTTTATGAATACAAAACCTAGCCTTCACGCGACCCAAACGAGTAGATACCGATACCATCATGTATTAAAATCCACCCGGCCGTTAGGATGCTTCGAAGGTATAAGGAATTCGTCATACAAAGACACAATAGTTAAGTACGTACGCATAAAACATAGCCCTGTCCTGTCACATAGTCGGGAAAATGGTGTATGACACTACACATAACTGGGTATTCCCCGGTTATTTAACAGTTTCAAAAACGACTAATTCGATAATCGAATTGGGTTTGATTACTTCGCAGTTGGTGCGAAAAGTAGAGTATTCTCCTCGGGGATTTTATTTATTTATTAATTTATTTATATCCTCACTTACAACTATTTTTACAGGTATAACCCAATGCAATAGTGAAGCAATTTTAAAAACTTATTATCTAAAACTTATTACATATAATGTTATCCTTGTGAATTCACTCAGTGTACACGCAAAAACGTCTATCTCCTCCCTGGATAAAGGTGTCTTCGTCTTGGGCGAGCTTAAGCCCCTCACTGCACTCAGGATTCTAGTCTTTACCGCTCGGGACTTGGGGAGCCGTAGGATTCTTCGTTGCGTTCATTCAAAATAGCGCCCGCGACATTAAGACACTGCTTTACACCCTTAGTGAATAATCTACTGTTAAACGTCATATAATCAAACATAAACTTTAATTCTAAAACTAAAACACTAAACCACGTACAGAATGAAAACTCGCATCTTTTTATACACGATATATATCAAATATCGGATATTTTGATATTTATTATTAACTAGCGACCCGCCCCGGCTTCGCACGGGTGCAATGGAGAAACACTGATAAATTTTAGAGCCATTATTTCTCGTAAAAAGTATAGGATAAAAATGGTTATTGTGGGTTATCCCTAAGAGATAGACATATACCATCGCGGACTTTTTTGTAGACCTTTTTAAGGTGTACAATACTGTAGTACATTATTTTAATCTATCTCGACGACGGGTTCAGCCAGCGTTTACAATGTAAGCGCAAAAAAATATGTTTATTTACGACATCACATTAGAAGCCTCTAAAATTATCAGTGTTTCTCTACTATATTATGCATGTATTATACATATAAACCTTCCTCTTGAATCACTCTATCTATTAAAAAAAACCGCATCAAAATCCGTTGCGGGGTTTTAAAGATCTAAGCATATATAGGGACAGACAGACAGGGAAGCGACTTTGTTTTATACTATGTAGTGATGATATCGGATTTTTACGAACCCTGCAATAAAGTAACTTTAATCGCAAGATCTATTTTGACCAGTGGGTGTGTACTCTTAAAGCTTTTGTAATTCCAAAGGCACAGATCCTTAGACCTTATGTGGAAGCCTATTGGCTGAATTGATTGATAGACGACCGTTACTTTCAGCAAGACGTATCGGGTTTGGCGTCAGTGAAGTTGATGACATCTGTGGCATTCTTTTTCGCCATGATTATTCAGCTCGGCATGCAGTGTTTTACTTCAAATGAGCTGACGTTACAAGTGAGTTTTTTGTTTGGTTGGATACCATTTTCATAGAGTAGCGTTTTTATTTTAAGAAACCGAAGAAAGTCAAAATATCGAGATTCATGTGCAAGCTAAATATGAGTACATACACACGCCTTTATGCCGTGGAGGTAGGCAGAAACTACGGATCACCACCTGCTACAATCCTTATTTTATACATTTGGGTATACCTCCAGGAATAATGGTGAAAACCAAATCAAAATACATTGTGCACTGGTGCAGTATAGAAGATCAAAGTGGTCATACAGACAGATACGAAAAGTGACTTTGTTTTTACTATATATAGAAAGATATATAGGAGAAGCCATCTGCTTCTCCGCTCGCTAATATTTGGGAGAGCCAAGCTAGCATAAGATACGGATCTCAAGTATCCTTCGATGAACTATTTGTTTTCACAGGCCGAGAGCATCTCAGACGCAGTGATGCAGTGTAAGTGGGAGCGCATCCCGACGAGCCAACGTAAACCTCTGCTGATGATGATGATGCGATCACAGCGACCACTACGGCTAACAGCTGCCGGGTTCTCGAACATGGACAACGCATGTTTTCTTGCTGTAAGAGATATGAAGTAATGTTGTAAACAAACGAAGATCTATTTTTTTTACTGTACAGTCGACCGCTTGTCCGAGGTAACACTTGGTAGCTGGTCTAGCATAATACGGATTTTCAATAGAATGCGAGGCCAGCTTACTTCCTTGGTTACCAGAGACATGCGACCTACAGTAGGTACGTCTTGCATGGGATGAACTGTTGAAAAACTGCCTTTGTCCAGCAAGCCTTGTCAATGTCTTCTACTTGAAATATTATAGGATGAGTGTACAGGACGAGATGACATAGGCGAGCAAAAAGTCATCTTCATATTTACAACACGGTTTGGTACGAAAAATTTTCATACTTTCAAGACAGCTATACAATTCAAACAAATAGTCGGAAAACCATCCCACATTTTTAATGTTGTTTGATCAGAGGGCGACTGTGCGCTCCCACTTACCATCGAGTGCATTCATCATGGTTCGGAGCTCGAGCCAGTAATTGAACATTGGTGACGTCATCAGCCCTTGTCTCATTGGCAGTACCTGCACATTGAGATGGGATATAACAGGAGATGCCCTGTTATTCTATACACGGTTGTAGGTAGGTGCCAGAGCAGCCATCTTTGTCGCCAAGTTTCGTGGTAGTTCAGCTGTCAAATGGTTGTTTATTTTTTGTATTATTGAGATTTGCGAGAAAATTACGAGGACTTTACCTTTAAAACTGCATGTAAATGTTGAAAAACAGCAATTCAACATGCCTGTGTGTTGTATTGTGAAGTGTGGTGCAAGGAAGAATGAAAATCAACCTCAACTTTCTTTGCACAGGTTAGTAGCCGGTTTTCATGCAATAACACATACAATAATAGACATTCGATGATATAATTGTAACGCGATCATGAATTTATGGCTAAAGTATTGATATTTGGGTGAATTTCCGTATAACAGACCTTTTTATTATTTTGTTAATTCATTCGTTTGTTTACAATAATTATGTCATAATAGAATAGTGTTGTACCGTTGCCTAATAGTTTCCGGAACTAGTTCCTGCGCTGGAACGATATCGGTATATTCTGCTATGTTAACATAAATAGTTCTGCGTCTTATTAGCTCCGATTGACCTTGCTAGGTCCGGCCCGTGGTTCACAGCACCAAAATCAAAATATTTTCTTTCACATAAACCTACATGGGCACTTATGAAACGTCAGAAGCTAGATGCACGGTTCCAAATGGTGGTTTCCTATGCAGAAGAACCAGCGAGAAACTCCACTGTTACTCTTTTAAAAACAATTGGCTTTTACAATGTCTTCTATTTTTTTAAGTACCTGGTACTTGTTGACAGGCCTACACTGTCGGGGAGGACAGTGTAGGATAGTGTACCTATTAACATTGTAAAAGCCAATTATTTTGAGTAACCGTGGAGTTTCTTGCCGACTCTTCTCCATAGAAACCACCAATTGGAACCGTGCACATAGCTTCTGACGTTTCCTATTGATTTTAGTTTCATATGCTAATATAATATAGCTGTAACCAAAATTATTTATTGATAAAAATACTTGCACTTTTTATAGGTTTCCTAAAAAGGAAGGACTAAAGAAAAAGTGGTTAGAGGCTATTGGTGAAGAAAATATTAATCCCCGACATAAAGAATGGTACCTCTGCTCACTTCACTTTGAAGAAAGCTGTTTCAATAGAACACTTGATGTAATGAGATTACATGATAACTCTGTTCCCACAGCATTTTTGGTAAATGTGTATTAAAATGATTGATTAATAATAGCCTGGCCGTTTGGCCTGAAATAAGTAAATAGATATATATTAATTACATATATAAAAATAATAATAAATAAATAAATCATATTCCACAACTTTCACACAACGCCATCTAGTCCCAAACTAAGCAGAGCTTGTGCTATGAGTACTAATTATAAAGTATCTTTATCGAAAATAAACTAGGATACGTTACTATAAAGTAGGCAACCTTAGTTAGAACAGACTATAAGTTAGTATACTATATTATGATCCAAACGTGATAACTAGTACGACTCGTATTTAGTATCGATACTCGTTAATTCGTTATAGTAACACCAATGTTCCTTGATTGATACAACCCTAGCAATGGCAGCCATTTTTTGAGACAATATGAGTTGTAGGTAGGCACCCTTTTTTCGTAGGTATTTCCAGTCCATATATATATGTCTATGTACCTGCATTTCAAAATTATTTTACGGAGAGACAGGGCGTATTATTTGCTGCCAGTGCCTGCACTTCCGCAAAGTTAGTTTTACTATTGGTTTTAGAAACTCCTTTAGAATTTGATCGGAAATCTCCAATAATGGTAACGAGTTCGGAAAACTCGGACACTATTGAAGTAGAAAATAAAATCTTCAACGGTAAAACGAAAGACTTCCAATTTTGAAACTAGGGACTTGACATATATTAGATTGTTAAACTCAAACTCCGATGTAACTCAAAGTTGTATTTTGAACGGACGCTGAAAAGTCGACTGGATGAATATAATATTAATGAAAATTAATATTTCAGCGAAAATAACTTTGTTTGTTTCAGATCATGAAAGCAGCGTATTCGTACTATGCCGTTCTCAGCCAGAAACAAGAATAGTTAAACAGAATAGGAAAAATATACAAAAAAGTATTTTTTTTAAATAATTTATTTATAATCTTTTTACCTCTGAACTTTGTCGCACATAACTACAATCTAAACTATCACAGTTTCTTCGTACGTATAAAAATTATAAAAATAATAAATTAATTAGATGTAGTACTAGATATAACAACTACTTATACTCGACCAATGTAGAACAACTTTCAATTAATTGCCGACAAGATTAAATGAGATACCAACTTATTGTACAGTATTTTCGTGTTTTCTTACATATTTTTACATAAGCACATATTATTTACTATTAGCCAGCATAAAACAAAGATATAAGTGGCCTCCAAAAGTTAGTAACAGTTGACATTTTGCCGCTTCAGCCGTGCGATTCTGTAACCATCTCACCGTGAAAACTTGGGTGAAGTGAGCGTGGAGTGTGTCGTCAATAGTGTCAATCCCTAGCATCAGCATGACTCACAGCTCACTCTAAGCTCACTTCACCTTAGTTATCACGGTGAGATTTTTCCAGAATCGACCGGCAGGTGTGATGCCACATTATGATTAGAATAAAAAAATAATTAGGTACTCCTAAGGATTATTAGGAAGGGTTATTTTTTATGACAAATCAAAGGTAGTTGAATTGGGGCCGATTTTTCCAATGCCGGATAATTTATCCAAGGAATAAATTTAAGCCTGTTCTTCATTACAAAAACTGTCAGACGTCAATTTTATTCTACGAACTAGCTGCGCCCCGCGCCTTCGCCCGCATAAGTCTCGATCCCGTAGAAATATTGGGATAAAAAGTATTCTATGTGTTAATCCTGGTTATAAACTATCTCTGTGCCAAATTCCCTCAAAATTGGTCCAGCCGTTTGAGCGTGAAGAAGTAACAAACAAACACACACACACAAACACACACACATAAACACACACACTGTCGCCTTTATAATATTAGTGTGCTAAAAAATATCTGTCGATTGAAAAATCAGCCCTTAGTCAATAAAGACATATCAGTTCAAACATTTTGATCACTAGAATCTGTCATCATCATAATCTGTCAAGGTTGAAGTGGACAAATGTCAACTAAATTTTGGAGGCCACTGTAAATTCTAATTAAGAATTGAAAAATGTCAAAGTTAAAGTTTTCAAATTCGTTTTATTTTTTAATTATTTTATTTGATGACGACATCAAGTTGTTCGTAAGTCATAAGTACAGACGCCAGCACATCAAGCTACCCGAAACTGTCAAAGGACCATGCATCATTTTGGGCTCACTTTTTCAAAATTGTTCAACAGTGATGATTTATATGTCATATGAAAGCTCATATAGTATACTTTATTTCATTCTATGGCAGCAAAGTTCAAATCCAGCGCGAAATTAGCTTGTTCGTACGTTTTGTAAATTAAAAATACGCATGACATGTTTTGTTATGCACATTGTTTTATTGAATTAAAAATAATAGGTAACTTATTAATTAAAGAGTGATAAATATGGACTTGGTCTTGTGCAATCTTTTATGGTGCGATTGTGAAGAAAGTGTTCTTTACAAATAAAAAACGAGTTATTTTTGTTCGATTTTTATTTGTAAAGAACACCCACTTCACAATCGCACCATAAAAGATTGCACAAGACCAAGTCCATATTTATCATTCTTTAATTAATAAGTTACCTATTATTTTTAATTCAATAAAAAAAATGTGCATAACAAAACATGTCATACGTATTTTAATTTACAAAACTTACGAAAACGCTAATTTCGCGCTGGATTTGAACTTAGCTGCTATAGAATGAAATAAAGTACACGCCAAGAGCTTTCATATGACATAGGTTTAATTACTGTTGCATAACTTTGAAAAGTGGGCCCAGTGTTCATACAAAAGTGCCCATGGTCCTTTTTCCAATCAACCTTGAACCTTACGCTTTAGCGATAAAAATGAAAATCTATTTAAAAAATATGACAGATTGTAGTAGCTTGATGTGCTGGCGTCTGTACAACGCAGTGGTATTGCCATAGGCGATACTTTATTAGCGTAAGTAGTCTAGCCTCGTACAAATATATTTCACGAATCAAAGTTCAGTAGTGGCGGCTTCGGGGTCGTTGACCGCGATCTGTCGGTGGTCTTTATGTCCAGAACTGTCATCTCTTCAGATCTGTAAAAGGAAAATAGTTATTATTTGTTATGAAAATGGAACCTCAACGCCGCCTCTGTACATTTATGTGCTTGAAGTATTAAATAAAACAATAAATTGAGAACATCCTCCGTCAGTTTTTTGGAAATTAGCTTTTTTTTTTTAATAACAGATATCACAGTTGGTTTTATTTGTTTATAAAATCGGAGTTATACATTATAAATCGGCAAAACTAGTAGGTAATTTCTAGCTAAAAGCCATCAAACAAGACAAAGGAATGTGCTCAAACAGACCTAACTCATTTAGCATTCTGATAAGTTCCCATTTCACGTTAACTGCTCTATCCAGAGTGCTAAAGGAAATTACGTATAGGTACGGATATCTCTATGTTATCGGCACGGTAGGTATGTCTCTATCATAACCGAGAAACCATCTCACACGACTTTATCCAAGTCGTGTGAAAATCTAATTGATTTTCATAGACATAACTGGCGACCCAGCCCAGTTTAGCAGGAGTGAAAATTGAATATATGATAAACTAAAACCTTCTTTAATAAACTCTCTTAATAGTTATATACTGCCCTGTTATCGATCGAGTTGTTTGGAAGTGCCAAGTTAATGTACAGACAAACGGCTTATGTAGTTTTAAATGCAATGCATAGCGAACACCGCATAACAGGAATCGTAGCTCTGAGATTTCTTACTCCCAAAGCAACATTTGGCGGGTGCTGCGCAAGTTATATTTATGGTCCTGCCAAAGTTTCAAGCTGTTTTGTTGCTTTATAAATTATTTAGTTATTGACGGGACTTCAGTGGAATATTCAGAGTTGCTGTCGCTTGGATAAGTTGCTCGAATAATAATAGAACACACACATTTTAAGCATGCGTTTTGATTCCTGTTTTGGAGACACGAGCTGCAAACCGGACATGTATATTGCTCAAATTATTATAAATCCTGTCAGAAACGAAGGACTAGGAAAATATAAACCAATAGTACCTGTCTTCTTCAGTGTGGCCAGTGCCGCGTGTCATGCTGTTTAGTCGAACTCTCGGGACCGTGTGTCTCTAAGCTTGTAAGGTTCAGAGGTTAAAGTACCAGGCGATCATAAACCAGTAGTACTTGTCTCCTTCAATATGTCCTGCGTCGAACACGCCGAGAAGTGGCGAGTCATGCTGGCTCAGTAGTGAGCTCAGCTTAAGAAGAGCGCGATCTACTTATACCTACGTCACTTATCAGCTTTTTAGTTAAGTCTACCAGGAAACCATAAGTCAGTAGTACCTGTCTTCTTCAGTATGTCCTGCGTTATAGAACACGTCGGGAAGTGGCGAGTCATGCTGGCTCAACAGTGAGCTGCCAGCTCTCGGAGAGTGAGGACCGTGTGTCGCGTACGGAGAAAACGGCACTGCTGCTCGTAAGGCTGCTAGGACTAGAAGCATGCCGCCTGCCAACAATATACCTCATTATTCGTTTATACAGTAAATGAATTAGAGTGGGAATTATAGGGGTGAATCAAAAGAGGTCCTGAAAGTGACAATACTTAGACAATCAGCTCTTTTACCGGCCAGGCGAAATAGTCCCCCATGAAATGAGCTGCTGATGACAAGAGGAGAAGAACGCTAAATGTATTTATAGAACTGTATAGTCTCTGGTACTTAAGTAAAGACGTACAACATACCTTCAAAGTGCGAAGATACATTACCTCTACCTATTATAAAACGGTTACGATTGTGATCTTGAAGAGTCATCTCGAAGGGTCATATCATGGGTAACTTACCACTTGAGTGCTTGGAACCTTTTTTTTGGGTGGGAAATTATCAAATAACTTCTCCAGCTCTGGGTGGAGCAGGAGGGCGTGTCAGACTTTTACTGACTTAAACCCATCCGTGTTCCTTCAGTTGCCTGTGCCAAGGGCCACGGTATCTCTTTTGAACAACCCGCGACCCTGGCAAGCATCGGCCCCTGCGGACCCCGTCAGTTACTGCTGACATCTCAATGAGGCGCGCGAGGAACACAACGCGCCGTCGACCCGGGCCTGGTCCTTACCGGACGGCGAACTGCCCATTGGTCGCCGTCCGCAAGCCCGCGCCTACGGTGGCCGGGAGTTGACTTTTGACTCCCGACGCCCAGGACGTCTCCGCCGCGACTAGGGGCGTGTGGGCGCAAAGATTGCCTCGCCCGCACGCGTTCCGCCTCAGTGCTTGGAGCCTGGCTTCCCATTTATGCGAACGGGTGTTGATTAAGCGGGGCCAGTTTGGTTCCTGGAAATGTGCCTATAAGTGTCCTTCGGTGGGAATAAAACGCAAGTCGGATGATTTTAAGGAGGCTTATCCTCTTGAAATCATCCGAGTCCTCTTTCTCCTGTCTGATAATAATAACTAACATACAAACGCGATGATCACCTTATAGCATAATCTCGTAATTTTAGTGGTCATTGAAAAGTCCATCTTAATCATGAGCCTTTTTCTTTTCGGTACAATGGTGCTTTCAAATCGAATAACATGGGTCGATAGATGGATAAAACAAGTTATACAGTGCACACAAAAGACAGCACAACACACAAAAGTACAATTAAATGATAACAAATTACATTAATATAGTATATAAAAAGAAAAATAAAAGAAAAACATATTTATAGAATTAAAGTAGTAATAATAATTTAATTAATTTTATCACTATGACATACTTTAAATCAAATAACGAAAAAAGTGCTGTGTGCGTTTCAAGGTTGCAAGAAATGGGACTAGAATGTATAAATGTGTATGAGGAATGGAACGGTAAAACTTCCATGAATCTACCCTAAAAACAAAAATGCAAACATTCTACCAGTGTGAAAACTTTCCTTGACCCCAAGAACCCAAGTTCCGGCATCGCCACTTAGTGGGCCAATGAAGCTACAAAAGAGTAATGGAAGTAGGAATACTTTTCTTAGGTCCTGTTTCCCCGTAATACTGAGTAGTTACGTCTTCGCACAAAAACATGGCGCGTAAACATATTTTAGGTTGCACAAACAAAATTCGGGTCGCGCGGTAACTGACAGAGCTAAAAGAAGTTTTGAATTGAGGGAGTTTATATTTGCGAGACGCAAAGGGAATAGAAAAATGTATGCGAATGAATACCTAATGAATCATTTATATTCAAGGATTAAGAGAGCTACGAAAATAATCATTCACGCCAATCGTGTGTATTACGTAGATGTTATTGTAATAACGTGCAAAGAACGCAAAAGAAAATTTCTCCGCGCTATTTCCATTCAACTTCTCTCTAATATGTATACTGTGTAGATAATTTACCACCGTATTCAATAAACTGTCATAGGTAGTCGCTCTGTGTAAAAAAAATACTTGTATTTAGCTGTACATAGTTGGAAAAAGACTAGGTAGATGAAGAAGATTCTATAAACTGTCATTGTGATAAAATAGAGCGAACAAAGACCCACCTGAAATAGTAGCAAGCAGTGTTAGATGAGCAAAGAGCAGCGCTGTCGCAGCACATGCATACATCGCTGCGCGCGCGCGGCCACAGGACCAGCGAAAGAAGTCCCAGCATCGCAGACACAGCGTGTACTCCCCGCGCCGGCAGAGAAGGTCTACGAATAGGGCTGCCACCCACATCGTCTCCAGGATCAGGATTATTGCTGCACCCACACTGCATAAAAATTGGTGAATGGCATTATTAGTGTGTGTCTGCCAAAGTCAAAGTCATATATATAGGGTGACTGGTAATTAGTGACCGATACTTGAGCACATGATTCTACTCATAACAACAAACAAGTTTTATAATGGGACAAAAAGTGAAATGACGAAAAAAAAATCAGCTGTTCCCTACATTTTGACGACTCGTACGAACATAAATGTAGGGAACAGCTGATTTTTTTTTCGCGATTTCGGATTTGGTCCGATAGTAAAAGTTGTTTGTAATGATGAGTAGAATCATGTGTTTAAGTATCGGTCACTAATTACCAGTCACCCTATATATTACTAGCAGTGCCCCGCATAAGGTTCGATCCCTTGGAAATATGGGGTAAAAAGCCTATATGTTAATCCTGGTTATAAACTATCTGTGTACCAAATTTCAGCCAAATCCGTTCAGCAGTTTTTGCCTGAAAGAGTAACAAACATACATACATTCATCCATGAGCCATAATAATTACGTAACTGTGACAAAGCAATTTAAGCTTTAAAAAATATTCTAGTAAAAAACTATCTAGCTATAGTATGCAGATTGAGTAATTTTTCAACACTGCTCTCTAAACGGTGAAGAACATCGTGAGGATCGGTATCCTCACGATATTCTTCACCGTTCACGTGACGTGAAGATACTGGTACTCAGCTGGATCCGGAAAAGGCTAGGCAGATCGATTGAGAGGCATGGCTTTTTCTTTAATGTGTACCATAAAATGTCTCTCCCTAAAAGCGGTAACCTAATTACTGAAAATATATTATAGCTACTTATTAGTAGCTAGTAGGAACTATTCGGGGTACAAGTGACATTTACGAGCATTAAGATTCATATGGCGTAAACTGGAAACAGACGTTCAACATATGTACATCACCCGACTAAATGCTCACGAGGATACATTTACTCGAGAATAAAATGTGCTAGTACATGTTTAGTGCTTTTTTACGATTTTTACGCTTTATAGATACAAAATTCATAATATTCGCCTGATAAATGTTGCTGCAAAAACATACAAAAAGGTACGAATAAACAAAGGCATAGAATAAAGCCTTTAAAACACTTTTTCATTTATAAACTAGAATGAATTTTTCGAAAACCGGTTGTTAAATAAAGAACGAGATTTTGGTTCAAATTTTATTTTACATCAAAATAAAAAGGACAAAGGCGGTTCTTTCAGAGGAAAACATAGTGCAACAAACATTTAACCTTCCGGGAATTTCAATCTACAAAGGAATGAGATGTAGGTAAGTAAGCTTTTTTACGCACATACGCCATAATTATGATTTGTTTTTCTAAAACCCCACATGGGCACGGGTTACATTGTTTAATTTTAATTTTAATGATAATAAAAAGCAAAAAGGTTTCGCAATAAGTAATTTCTCTGAAACCTTTGTTATTCTCGCTTGGCTTAAACTTTTTGGAAATTGGAAGTTGTAAAAACATTTATAGCAGTTTTCCGATCTTACGCTAGGAGTCATAAATCTGAACTTAGTCTTCGACTCTGTTACAAGGTTGCAACATAAAGTTACGATGTTCTTTAGTCCAAAGTTATTAATTGTATTAAAAATGTTCACAGATTTTGTTTGCACCTGACAACTACATTGTTGGAGATTTTACATCACAAAATACAAACGGGAATTTTCGCCAATGACAGGATGACGTGTTGCGCTTGTGTAACACGGAGTGACGATATCGACATTTTATCTGATACAAATTCAATCAGGCTGTGTCAAAGATTTTTTGCCAATAAACATTCAGAAGTAACTCTTTCGGAGCAGGGGATTGAATTGGCGAGCTTATAAACACCGATAAGCTAGTGAATAATTAAATGACTTGACGCTCAGCTGGGGCCCATGAAATTGTTTTATATACGACTAGCGACCCGCCCTCGCTTCGCACGGTTTTTTAAAACTTGACAAAACTTCGAGATTTCTTTATTACCTATACACGGAGAGAAACTTCTTAGAAAAATGACTGTGCTCGTCACTGTAAAGTGAGTGCAAGTGACATCTACAGAAAATTTTTCTGAGTGAGATTGGGAACAATAAATTTTATAGCATTTTTTAGCATAAGAATTTGTACTGTTCTAGCATGGTAATTTTTCAATTACCACTCAAATGCACTCAGATTATGAGACAGCACAGTTATTGTTGTTGAAGATTTTTCTCTCCGTGTATGTAAAATTAATATTAACGGATTATACAAATGAACCTTTCGGAATAAATTTTCAAAATAATGGTGAAAACCACACCAAAATCGGTTGCGTATTTTAAAAGAACAACGCGGTTACACAGAGAGACACGGAAAGTGACTCAAAATAATATGTGTAGATATAGAAGGTACCTGGTAATGCACATCAAGTTTAAGCTGATGACGATACGATTGGCAATTAAATGCATCATCAAACGTTGCAGCCTATAGGCGTCTATTGGAGCGAAGTGGCTCTGTCTCGCATTATCACAGCATTATAATGAGCGAAGGCCGTTTCACGCGATGTAACGAATATCCTATTGCGTTTGTGTGCTTTATTTTTATTTTATGTGTCCCATTTTGTGCAAATAAATTAATTATTCTTTCTTTCTTTGTCTTTCTATTGAAGATGGTAACCAGCCGGTGGATTCTTTAAAAATCTCACCGTGAAATCATAAATAAGATATGTTAGTAAGATTTAAGCTACTCAACATATAATTATTAATTTGTACATTTTCAACTTTTGTTTATTTATTAATTTTAAAAGACTAGCTCTTCTCGCCTGAAACACAGGATTACCTAGTTCAGGCACGTAAGTCTTAGCAATACAATTTTTATTTTATTTAAGCAAAACTGTAATAATAATTTTCATGCCTTATAATTTTTGAATAAATATATTATTTATTATTTATAAGTGAAGTGAGCACTTAATAGTGTTAATCCCTAGCGAATGACAGCTCACTCCACGATCACTTCACCCAAGCTTTCACGGTGAGATGGTTACAGAATCGCACGGCAGTTTCCAACAAATGTCCGATCGGTCTGTTTGCCGAACTACATATTACTTTAAAAATACAAAGTTAGGTGTACTCACAGTAAACCTGGTGCTACTTCGTATCCCAGAACCAGCAGCTCTGTGCCGGCACCACTCATCACTGAAACAATATTAAAAGTAAGTAATTAGTTCCATACGAACCTAGGCCATCTTGACAAGCAAAGAGTGAGATGGTGGGATTGACGTGACTTGTTTTAAAAGACAAGCCTCCAACAACAAATCGTAAATCATTTTAACAGCCAGTACCTACAATGCTTGATAATTCCATCAAAGTATTATCACATAAAGCACTAACCACCACGTAAATTCGATTTCGTCCACAAAGACTATTCTCTGCAGAAGGCATTCATTTGGTTAGGTACTTATCCTTGTTGCTAACGCCTGTTACCAAGAGCGGGGGCGAAAGAGCTCTTAAGGTACATTAAATCAAATTTATTGTCAAAAACTAGGTATTGTATTTCAACGGGCACAATGAATAAATACGAGAGGCTCGTTCACGAATCGTTTTCGGCGGCTGCGAGGACGAAACAATTGACGATCACAGACTCTAAACATAAGTATTGGCACCAGAGGGACAATTCTCGTAGGTAATGTTAACGTTCACAATCAGATCTCAGTCTCAACCTGTCAAAAATACCTCTAATTTCCCTACATTTATGACAACTTTTTGAGATTGATTGTCGCTGAGATATAGAACGTTTTTAATTACGAGAATCAACCTTCAGAGATTTCTACTATTCAATCGATGGAAACTTCGTCATATTATACAGAATTACTGCTACGTACCATACAGTCGATAATTTCGTCATATTACATAAAACCGCACATATTTTTAGTAACCACAAGTCTCATAAAACAGGCAATTTCATCTTGCATTTCATAGAAGTTGTGTTTTTACCTTTTATGTATTCAGACAAGTTTATCAGTTACTCCAGCCCTGTCTGATACTTTGTCATGTGAACAAACAAATCCACCCTCCTGGGTATACCTTTCATATAATATGCATACTTATTCTGCATAACAATACCTTGGATGTTACAGAAACTACATTTAAGGCGCGGTAAGAAGCAAATTTTTAGGTAATTGACAATAGCGCATCGCGACAACAAATAAGGTTCAAAATAGCAATTAGTCTGATGCTAGTTGAATCGAATGACCACCAAAATAAAAGTAATTTTGCAGTTTTAATTAAATTAAAAATAAATGCACGGCTCATGGATTTTTTTTTTAGGTATTTCTTTAGTTGATTTAATTCCCGATAATATTTTATTTTTATGAAATATTTTGAATAAATATTTTCTTTGAAAGATTGACAATATACTCAATTTTTTATAGTAATTGTAACCAATACGCCTAACTGTGCGACAAAAACTGAGCTTTTTACGGTGTCCTACGTTTGGGCAGCGACTTTAGTATTATTATGCAACGTTATATTTTGATGAATCGGAGAACTCATGAATGAATTGTAGTACTTGGTAGAACTCCTTGTGAAAGTTTGTCCAAGTGAGTCGACTACAATACTTATAAAAGTGCCTTTGGGTGCCGCTGAAATTACAATAAGACTATTCGCTTTTGAATTGAGGTAGGTAAAGGGCGTGGTACAATCAGTGAATATGGATTGTTAAATCCGCTGTTTTACATAACTGCTAGCTGTTTTCCAAATCAGCTCCGTTGTGTAATATTGTAATCGTAGACACGCTGCAATGATAAATGCAAAACCTTTATGCAATTTTGCTTGTTAAAGTTCAGCTATTGTGGAAAATCGCTAAATGTCGTTCAGCTGTTTTACAAAACGGAGTTGTTTTGTAAAACAACTCATAAATACATCATACTCCTGCTGAGTATGATGTATGTGTCGCGTGTCAATAAATTGTAACAGAATCCTAATGACATTCACTTTCATTGAGGCAGTTCCACAATATCCAATAAGAAAACATATTGTGAAAATGGATTTTGTTGAATTGTCAAAATGAAAATAATTTAAGAATAAGTGAAAACCTACGAAATATTACAGTGATAACTATGTAAAAAATACTTCTTTTTAACACCAGCTGAGTGGCTAGGTCATCTCACAATGCCCTCAAATGTTTTTTAATAAATATCTCTATTGTTTTCGATCTGTCTCGGTGATTGTGGTAATTGGCGCCTTTTTTTTGGAATACAACGAGCTATTAGAAGCCTATGTTCAGCAGTAGACGTTTAGAGATTTATGTGATGACGTCAAATTATGCAATGCATGACTTGCGTATCGACAGACGTGCTTATTCGACGTTCAGTGCAAAACGGTCTAGGTAGTTAGTAGCATGAAAAATCTATCCATTATCTTCTCATTGAAGCCGTTAAACAAATTCTAGTTTTTTAAAACAGTTATGTTTTTCACGCAAAAAACGCAAATTTTCTTAAGCTCTTCGTTACGACACACGCTTTTCATACATGTCCCTTCTATTATAATGTAAGTACATGTTCTACAGAGTCACATTAAATTAACTAGCAAAACTCCGCAGATGTGATGGGTATCGATAACTAAAAATGACATAGCGAAAAAAAAAAATGATGATTTTTCATTTTGGGTTCTACGACTGCAGGTAATGTGGGACTTGTTTTTTGTGTACACTTCACAATGTTGATGGGTAGATACTTATCGCTTTCTAAACACGATAAAAAACTATTTGTTTTATTATTTTTATATATTATCGATGCCCTTCACGTCTGCGGAGTTAGGCCATTTGTACAGGTTTCTTTAGGGCCCTTTTCCACGGCAAGATCCCGTTTTTTGCAGGTACGGTTTTTGGCAGGATCCCGTTCAGTGGTGTACGTGTTTAATGCCAAATTATAGCTTTCTAGTACTAAGAGTCTCTGAGCTAAGCTGCGGACGGACAAACGGACATGGCGAAACTATAAGGGTTCCTTATTGACTACGGAAGCCTAAAAACGTGTCCATCAACAAGCTCCCATAGTAATCCATACAACACTGACGAACAGTGCCTACACACGGAGAATACACACAAAAAACAACAAGTTTCCATTGTGATCCATACAACACTGACGACACACGGAATAAACAGTAGTTGTCAGTTTCTTTTTTTTTTTTTTTCACTGCAAGAGAAACGTTAATTTATATACACAGTAAGTTCGCATTCTGCCACAGAGTCAGCTACATTAGTCAAGGTGATGAGATCTGAAACAGAGCAATGATCCATGAACGGAATCACAAACTTTGTTCAGCACTTTGTACCGAAGGCGCTCAAGATTGAAACATTAATTATTTAGCACCTACCTACTTAAAGTACCATCTGCCCTTATTCTCTAATATTTGTATACATTTTAGCTTTTACCCCTACATCAATTGGTTATATTATATCCATTTATGCTTCTGCTTTTTGGAAATCCTTATAACAACAAACAACATTTTCTCATTATGTAAAGCAGTTATAACCTAATGGATGATAATGCTTTTATTTTCTGAAAAGTAAGTTGTTCTACAAAGGATTTTCTATTAAAAATACTGCTGAAAGTCATAATGGCATTCAATGCAGATTTAATGTTTTAATCATTTTAATTAAACGCGAGCTTGGTATGAAAAGAAACTCCACATAGTAGATTTTAATGGATATTAAAAAACTGTCCCAAGTAGTTACCTACTTAGCAGAAAATGAAGAAAAATCGTCTCTTTTCTGCTGAAAAACTGAAGCCGTCAGAGGCAGGTGTCTATAGTAAAAGTTTCATTTCTTCCTAACTCGTAACTTTTACACGTTTTATTCATAAAAATCTGGGAATTCTATCTATTCAAACGAAGTCTGCAACAAAACATTAAGCTTAAAAAAAAAACAAAAACTGAAGGTAAAAAAAACCTTGTAATTAAAGACGTTCAAAATCTAATGGAAAACTCACCTCAGCGACAATCAGTGTAAAAAACTAGTCAAAAATGTGGGGAAATTAGAGACAAGGCTGTTAAAAATACGGGAATTTCCCTTCTGGAGTCACGTTACATATTTCCCACAAATATCATCACGCAATTCGATACATTTGGACCAATTTTGTCTAAATCACCTCTTCCAGTTACCCTCTTAAGCTACCACTGTTGAGTGAATAACTATACAATTATACAACGTGTAAAGTTAAATGCGCAAAACCTGAAAATAGTTTGATCAGAATAACGAGCAGAATTAATAGAACCACTTTTTAATATACATATGTCACATTTTTCAAAAAATCTTCATTAAAAACGTTGCGGTGTCTATTTATTAATAGGTCAAGCAAGCCAATGTCAGCGTGGCGCAGTGGCCCGGTGACGACTCCTCCCTCGATAAAGCGTCATCGCAGACGCAAGAAACGATCAGAATGGCCAGTAAAACTAAAACAGCACATAAAACCTTTACAATTTTTTAATGACTTATTTTCTCTCTGAAATAGGTCAATTGAATTAAAAATCAGTTGGGGTGTCTGAGGTTTTGCGCATTTAACGTTACACGTTGTATACAATTATATACTCACTACATCCAAAGAACTCCAACAAACTAAATAAAACACACAACAATAGAATTACCCACCCTTGTCCCACGGCCCTTGCGGATGAATGAGGAAAATTACCATCCACATTATGTGGAGACGTGATCATAATACATTACCAGGAACTTTGAATTTCCACGATTCGTGAAATGAAGAGAGAATAAAGTTTCAGTTACAAATACATACATTAAGATATTTCTTGGTATGCTAACTACTATCCTTAGTCAATTATTAGATCATCTGCCTAGACTTTTCCCAACTACGTTGGGGTCGGCTTCCAGGTTAACCGGATGCAGCTGAATACCAGTATTTTACATGAAACGACTGCCTATCGGACAAGCAAGCGTAGCTTAACCTGATCGATCGACCTGTGCGGCTCTTATTGTTTAGCCATGGACCCCTTCCCCCCCTCCCTTAATTTCCAAGCATGATGTTATATAAATTATAGGTAATGTGCCAGAATTAAAGATAAATACACAAATATAGCCTTCCTCAAAAATTGGGCAATCTGAT
Source organism: Eremobia ochroleuca (assembly GCA_949629135.1). Taxonomy (NCBI): domain Eukaryota; kingdom Metazoa; phylum Arthropoda; class Insecta; order Lepidoptera; family Noctuidae; genus Eremobia; species Eremobia ochroleuca. The sequence continues at coordinate 16,949,351 of OX451389.1, forward strand.
GCAAAAATATTTTTTCAAATCCGATTGTTAGTTCCGGAGATTATCCCCTACATACAAACTTACAAAGAAACAAACTTTTATCTATTTATAACATTATTAAGCAATATTATATTGTAGTATAGATAAAATAAAACTATTATCAAAGAAAAACTTATCCAGTACCCTTCAACTACATCTTATTTTACATAGAGCAGTTGAGTATGGATGGCCACACTGTTTTCGTTAATCAATTGCCAATTAAAGTTTATTGACGTCTCGGCTGTTAGTGGGGCAGTGCGTAATACCTACTTGATTTTAACTTTTGCAACAGAATAAACAAATCAATATAGAGATATCGACCCAAAGCCATATAAACAAGATTTGTGTCTGTCCACTCCCATTATTCATGACCAAATCAATCAATGAAACTCCATCGTAGTTGAGAATATTGTTTTGTTTACATTGGCGGAAAATTCCTTTGACACTGACTATATCTAGTTGTAACAGAGAAGTCCAAAGTAAAATGCAATACGTTATTCTAGCAAATTGTAAACTGTCAGTAATGCAGACGTTGCTATACAATAGACACAGAGCTATCTACGAGTGTGGGCACCGAAGTTCCGCCCAGCTTTGGAATGTCATCATCAGCCATCTCTAATAATTGTTATTGGGGTCATCAGTTCATTAATTTAAACTAAACGGCTGTCTTTGTAGTGAGTACAGGCGTGATATTATGTTGTGTGATGGTGTAAACAATGCTTAGATATGCTATAGCAACAATCGCGGTTAATCTGCTGTTATTTATTGAAGAGTTCCCCCGATTTCTACAAGATCCCATCATCAGATATTGAAATGGTGGCAATGGGACCACACGGGAAGCACCAGCTTTCAAATAAAATAAGAATCATGAAAATCGGTTCAACCAGTCGGTTATTATGAGGTAACAAATATAAAAAAAAAAAAAAAAAAAAAAAAAAAAATACAGTCGAATTGATAACCTCCTCCTTTTTTTGAAGTCGGTTAAAAAATAAAACCTTTTACGAAAATGTACTAAAAAAAATGGTTACGCTCAACGTCATTACTTCTACAAGTATGATGAAACAAAAGAAATCCATAGTACCTAGGAAACTATAGGTAGGTTGTACGAGTATGTATTCGTACAATAGCTCTTATAACCCGAACTAACTTGTTACAATACGTTACTCAAGCAAATTGAAAAGGAATCCCGAAAACATCTCGCTCTGAGATTTATCACGCTTGCTCGTATAAATAGGAGCGCATGAGATGCTTCCTCGAACGGGATATTTATAGCTCCGTGTGATTTCCTCGACGGTGCAATGGATAGCTCATCCATCTGATGAATACGCTCATTATTAGCATTCGGTATTTTGGGTTTTGTAGGACATAAAAATTTTAGAAATTCATCTATCGTATTCGTCTAATAGTAATGTTGTTATTTTTAAATGCCTTTCTTTCTGTTTGTATTTTCTGTGCGTGTCCCAAATAAAATATGTTTCTTTCTCTTCTTTTTCTTCGTTCTATTAGCTGTTTGTTTTTCGATGATGTTCCACGTATATGTTTTACAAAATATGCCTGAAGGTGACGGCGCCGCCGAGGCCGACCCAGAAAGTGGCGAGTGCTGGTTCAAGGTGGCGCAGCATAAGAGTTCCTGGAAGGACTTGTGGGAGGCCTTGGTCCAGCAGTAGGACAGTATAGTATAGGCTAAACCAAACATAGGAAGTACACGCCATACTTCTTACAAATCAACAAACGTTCATACATTAGTTGGAGTGTTAGTTAATTATGCGTAAAATCGTCAAATATGTCAGAACAAAACATTTGTGACAAGGCTGTGGTAGATATAAGTTAATTGTTTTTCTTTTACTTCAGTCAAACAAAACAATCGTAATTATCTGGAGCCTAAACTATTATGTTGGGGTCAACTTTCGGTCAAACCAAATACGAATGAAAATGAGCATACTGGGTGTCCGGAAAGTCATGGGACACCCCGTATATGGATGAAATTGGCCCACGTGGGCACAATGGGCGAGACGCTCCACAGTTCACAGAATAGATTAGATATATTATTATACTAACTGTGGTTATTTAAATGTGAAGATTCTTGCCCATTCTTCTCCATGCGAAACTACCTTTTGGCACTTGATACAATTCTATTTTCTTGCAAATTTTAACGTTCAAAAGTGACTTTTATGTGCCTAGTTGCACAGCATCAGCACAAAGAAAACTAAGTCACTTATTGGAAATACTATACAGGTTAAACGTGTTCATTTCGTAACAGATGTGAAAACACGTGGCAACGTGTTTTCCTTGAGATGAGATAAAATAAATAGACAGTTATGCCACGATAAACGCTATATCGAGTATTTTACATAAAATTTAAATAACTAGATACATATGTTTGAATATACATATATACTCATTGAATACATATGGAATGCAATAAAGAATTGAGTATTGAGTGAATGAATGTCTTGTAATAATAACGTATTAGATGAATAATGCGTTAGATTAGCTGATATTACCTATTATTATTTTCACTCAAGCACAGAAACACAGGTACCTATTTAAAACGGTAAAGTACAAAGAAATCATATACGGTCTGATACGGTAATTATTAATAAATAATATAATAAAAATAATAACTGAATAAAATAGCAAAAATAATAAATTAAATAAAAATAGCAATAATATATAAAAGAAAAAAACAATTTATATAAATGAATGAACAGAATTATAATACACATATAAGTACAGGTATATAAAAATAATCTAAAATATTTAAGTACATTTTGCAGATAAAATAATACATAAATAATTGATAAGCAAAATGTTAGTACCTAAGTATCTTATTCGCGATCTCCTGACTTTGATTATGTAAGTTAAAACTTGTTCCCACAAATACAACTATCAATTATCTTCTAAAACAGTTACCACCTAAGTATACATTATGGTAAAGCAATAAAGATATGCAAAAAAAAAAAAGATATTGATTATCATATTTTTACTGGACACTATCGACCTTTTTACATCCATTGAGATTTTCTATCTCTCATCACATTATTGTTTTGGTACAAGCAAACAGTAGGTACCACTAGAAACAATTTTTATTTGTAGAGCAAAAACACATTAACATTATAAAAGCGAAAGTTTTCAGTGTGTGTGTTTGTATGTTTGTTACTTCTTCACACTCAAACGGCTGGACCAATTTTGATGAAATTTGGCACACAGATAGTTTATAATCAGGATTAACACATAGAATACTTTTTATCCCGATATTCCTACGGGATCGAGACTTATGCGGGTGAAACCGCGGGGCGCATTTTGTTCTGTCTTTTTGCACCCAGAGTGTTGCGTTCCATCGCTCTGCGGCAAACTAATGTCACATGTCTTCGAATTTTTCCTTCTAGGACATGCCAGAATGGTTTCCTCGAAAATTAAACTACAGTTCAAGTATCTACGAACGTTCGAACCTTCTGTCTCTACTTCACCTGTGTCCATCAGTCCGTTCTCTAAATCGGTTTTATGTTCAAAGTTAATACATACATAGTTATCGAACACCGAACCTGTAACACTAACAGACCAACATTTAGATTCCATTGAAACAAAACTAACTTTACAAATTAGTTTCCGCTCATTGTTTGATGCAGGCATAAACTGTTCCACTCAGTTTTATTGAATTCTGTGAGAAACGTTTCTGATTTAGAACAATAAATTCTCTGGCGTTTCCATTAAATACTTCATGTTGTTGGTTCGTATTTAGGTAGCAGTTGCTGTTAAACTTCGTTCGCATACCTGCTGGGTGAGTACTAACTTCAAACCACATTTTAGCCTGCTTAGAGTTGGAGTTTCTGGGTTCGAAAATCCTTATCTAGTACCTTAGTTTCGCTATACCTTCTCACGTTCTCATCATTTCAGCATCATCTTCCTGCTCTTGTCCCATGTTACTTGTTATAGATGCCAGCAGTAACTGACGGGGTCCGCTAGGGCCGATGCCTGCCAGGGTCGCGGATTGTTCGAAAGAGTTACCGTGGCCCTTGGCACAGGCAACTGAAGGAACACGGGTGGGTTTTAGTCAGTAAAAGTCTGACACACCCTCCCGAGTCGCCCCTGTCGACAGTCACGGTATCATTCACTTCCTTCTCTTTCATGTAATTCCTCAGACAATCCATACTCACATGTTTTCTTTCGCTCTACCTTCTATGGAACATTTTAAAATGTATCGGATAGGTATTTCAGTTTCAGTGTCGGTAATTTCTTCAGTTATTTAGACTGTGCTGTGTCTGTAAGTCGGTCAAGGAAATGTCTTATAATTATGCTCAAAAGAAATCGTGATAGATGAAGATGAATCATGATAGCAGTGTTATCACTAGCATTGATCAACAAACTTATAATCTCACCTAGTTCAGACATAGATTAAACTTTTGCGTTAAACGCAGATTTATCATCAAGATATCTGCTATACAACGTGTACCTAACGTTAAATGCGCAAAACCTGAAAACAGTTTTTAATATAGGTAACATTTTTCAAAAAATCTTCATTAAAAACGTAGCCGTGTCTATTTATTAATAGGTCAAGTAACCCAATGTCAGCGCGGCGCAGCGGCCCGGTGACGACTCCTCCCTCGATAAAGCGTCGTCGCAGACGCAAGAAACGATCAGAATGGCCAGTAAAACTAAAACAGCACATAAAACCTTTACAGTTTTTTTATGACTTATTTTCTCTGTGAAATAGGTCAATTGAATTAAAAATCAGTTGGGGTGTCTGAGGTTTTGCGCATTTAACGTTACATGTTGTATACACTACTAAACTTACTAGCTATAAGTATACTGCATGATATAGCTAAAACACTAGCTTTGAAATTATATAAAATTATCAATAGAATTAGCGTAACAAATATTATTAAAATCTCGATTATCATTGTTATTGTTGTTGTTTATAAGTATGTTTGTAGTAGTATGTATTGTTTTTTTTTTTCTATGGGCCTTAGTTGCCTGAAATAAAGGAATAAATAAATAAATTGTAAATGTTTGCTTAGTCAATCCCTAGCATCAGTGGGATGACACTGACAGCTCACTCCACGCAAGTTTTCACGGTGAGGTTTTTACAGAATCGACATGCTGATCCCTAACGACTACGACTGCGTTAAAAAAATTCGTAACTTTTTAAAAAAAATTGCTGGCCCATAAATTTTGGCACATAGGTACCGACGCCAGCACATCTAGCTACTACAATCTGTCTAATTTATTTAATAGATTTTCAACTTTATCGTTGAAATATAAGTAAATAAATAAATAAATAAATAAATAATAAATAAATAAATCCCTGGACATTTCACACAGCACCATTTGTCCCAAGCTAAGCAACCTAATGCTTGTGTTATGGTAACAAGATGGCTGATAAACTACTTATATACAATTTTTTTTTGTAAATACATACATATTATAGATAGAAAAACACCCAGACTCAGAACAAATACATGTAGGTCATACAAATATTTGTTCCGTGCGGGAATCGAACCCGCGACACGCAGCGCAGCAGTCAATCGCTTAACCACTGCGCCAACCGTGCCGTCAAAAGTAGATTTTCAACTTTATCGCTGAAATATAAGGTTCAAAGTTGATTGAGAAAATTTGAGAGTTTCGAGTAGCTCGATGTGCTGGCGTCTGTAACTACGCATTTTTTTGTGAAACTGCGGATATTTTTTTAATAACCCACGAACTGCAGTAGTGTGTCTAGAATCATGTGCTGAATTCATGGTTTCAGTTTGCGCGCTGGTGTCATGTCAGCCTGTATATTATTTCTGTTCACAAACACTCATCTTTATGCAAATATACGGTGATTGAGATTCACAAATCATATGGAAATTAATGTTTTACAGTACATAAGTACCTACCTGCTAATATACATAACATTCACGCCTTTGATTCCTATAAAGACAGACAGGAATGTGTGACCCGAGATCAAAGAAATCACAATAGGACCTATGCAGTCCCCCGTCACTCATACCTAAGATATTGCATTTTTAGGGTGCCGTAGCCTCAAATAACCAAAACCGAACCCTTATAATTTCGTCCTGCGGAATAATTATGTAGCAAACTAGGGGAAGGGGGGGCATGACGGGGTCGCGAGGTAAGACGGAGTACCGCAAACATACAAGAAACTAGACGTTTGTGAATAGAAAGCAATAAGCCAATAGGAAGCCTCATTCGCCCAACGATCAGTGAAAGAGAAACTGTGAGTGGGAGTGCGCGCGTCTTTTGTTTACAAACGGAAAACGGTTTTAACGTCTCGTCGATCTAATTTTATGTAAGGTCAAACGTCATTATCTTAAGGTAATTATGATCACCCCATTTATGTATTTTTGATCTTTGTTTACTAGTGTTGTTTATTTCGATATGGTATGTTGTTTGTATGAATCCATTAAACATTTAATTAGTGAAAGTTTATTTTTGTTCAAAGTTACCTTTTGAGGCAAGATGGGGTATTGATAAAAATGAGCCGCAAAATTTGAAAAAAAAAAACGGAAACATCCAACCCTAATGATCCTCGCCTCAAGGAATGCAAAAAACAAACAAAAGACCAAACACTCAGTCAAAACACAAAAGAGCAATGATGAAGATGCCATTTGCTTATATTCTAATGATGTAAACCACAATTTTTTGACATCGTCAGAACCTTGGGTAGGCTGCCAGTTCTGTGGACGTTGGGCTCACAATGCTTGTGCTGGCGTGGACAATGAAGGTCTGGAAGAAATGCACATTTGTGTTTTGTGAGAATAATTAGCCATCCCCATAGTATAGGGCAAGATGGTTTTTCATAGTGTTCCTATTATTAGGTTGTCTCATAAGTTCTTGCCATATTACGTTTTTCTCGAATTTTCTCGTATTTAAACTAAAGCAAATTCAAGAAAGTTCCAGATCTTTCTAGTAAGGATGAGTATCTTTTATGGTGAGGGTATAAATAGGCGCGGACGCAACGCAATAATTAGTCTTTAGTGAAAATGGATCAGCGTCAACTGCGAGCTATTATGCTATATGAGCATCGACTTAAAGTCTCTTCAATAGAAACGGCCAAAAAGATTAACACTGCATATGGACCGGGTACTACTAGCGATCGGACTGTTCGTTTCTGGTACAAGCGTTTTGACACCGGTGATATAAGCTGCGAAGATCAACCTCGCCCAGGCCGACCCACCAGCTTCGATGAAGATGCTTTGCGTCACGAACTTGAGCTACATCCAGACTATAGTACGCGCGATTTAGAGAAGGCGCTTGGACAATCCTACGCGACTATAGATCGTTATCTCAAATCGATGGGATATCGCAAAATGATGTCACGTTGGACACCTCATGCGTTAACGGACCATGACCGGGCCGTTCGTGTGGCCATTTGTCAAAGTTTGTTACTTCGTCCGCACAGACGAGACTTTCTCAAGGACATTATTACATGTGACGAGAGCTGGATACATTATGAAACTCACGCGTCATGCCTATTGGATTCCTCGCGGGGAAACCCACCAGCCCAGCCTAAATTTAATGAACACGGTCGTAAGATTATGTTGTCTGTTTTCTGGGATTGGCAAGGAATGATTTTCTGGGAACTCCTCGAATCTCATCAGACTATTAACGCCAATCTGTATACGCAGCAGCCTCGCAAACTAGCAGAGATGTTAAAAATTAAACGGCCAAAACGACTTGGAGTCCAACTTTTGCATGACAACGCACGACCTTATTGCGCCAAGTTAACACGTAAACAGCTGGAGGAGCTAGGATTGCAGACTGTTCCACATCCGCCGTATAGCCCGGATCTTGCACCTTCAGACTTTCATTTATTTCGAGCTCTTAAATTTCATTTACTAGAAGAGAAATTCGAAAATTGTGGAAAATTAAAATTGAACTTGAAAATTGTTTCGAGTCCTAGCCTGCCTCATTTTGGGAGAAGGGTATTCAAATTTTGCCCAGTAGATGGCTGACTGTTGTAGATAGCGAGGGAGACTATATAATTGATTAAATGTGTTTTTTAATAATAAAATAATAATAAAAAAAAATTGGCAATAATTTATGAGACAACCTAATAATAACTAATTATTAAAAAATGTGATAAGTTGATTTTGCAAAGACTGTACAACATTATAGTTAGATTAATGACATAACGTGCCATAAATTAATAAGAGTAATAAACATAGTGATTATGCTGTATTTTTGTTATTTCCCTTAGCTACCCCATCATGCCCCGCCTTCCCCTAACTGTTACAATGGCTTTTATTTTGACAGTTCAATAACATCCATTGCGATATTTACGTTGTCGTCCGTTTGTCCGCTCGTCCAGAAATCACACAGCCTTTTTACTAGGAGACCATATCGATGAAAATGAAAAAAAAGGTGTAGATGGTGTAAGGTGTGGTGTAGGTATAGGTGTAGGTGTGTTCTGTGCACTGTTAAACAATGGTGTAGTGAAATCACAAGAGAAAAACCATGTAGGTATACAGGGTTATTTGTAAAACACCAACAACCTCTTAAGAGGTCATTGTACTCATAATTATGAACAACTTTTACTGTGGGATCAAACCAGAAATCGCGAAAAAAAAATCAGCTGTTCCCTACATTTTGACGACTCGTAGTTACGAACATAAAATGTAGGAAACAGCTGATTTTTTTTTTGCGATTTCAGGTTTGGCCCCATAGTAAAAGTTGTTCATAATGATGAGTACAATGACCTCTTAAGAGGTTGTTGGTGTTTTACAAATAACCCTGTACAAGCCTGTGGGGGAGGGGGGTATTGTTAAATCCCACAACAACAGTGGTAATTAGGATGTTGAGTCTAAATGGTGGTTATACTGTAGAAATTCAAATTCATATTGATGAAATATAATGAAAGAAAGAAAGAAAAAGTATTTATTGTGACTCGCACAGAAAGATCACAATCGATCACTAAACAAAACACAATCATAAAAAAGTATAATTAAAAAATATGAGTATTTTGCTGTGACAATGAGTCGTAAGTACTCGTATTTCAGATAGCCTTGAATGGGCAGTAGATAACTAAATACACACCAGAGTCAAAACAGTTTTTTCTTGTAACTGGGTTGTGGTGGTCAGATAGGCAATCGCTCCACGCCAAATACTGGTATTCAGCTAGATCCGGTTAGAGTGGAAGCCGACCCCCATCACAGCTGGAAATAGGGTAGGCAGACGATGATGTGTGCGCTTTTCATTCGCATAACCTTCCAAATCTGCGCACAGCCTTAAACGAATATTACAAAACATTTTTACCCCAAACAAAAATACTTTCGCAAAAAAGTTAAATATTATTTGTAAAGTCGTCATTTGAACTCACATAACAATGTTTAAGTAGGTACCTCGTAAGAGTCAATATAATGAGGCGGTGTTTTTTTACTTTTCCGTACGTAAGTTGTGGAAATGGCGTTTGTTTTCTGTTTTTTTATATATCTATGGTTTTCTGCCTTGTTTAGTCGCCTGTCCCACCGTAGAGGTCGCAATTAACCCTTTCGTTACGGCATTTCGCTCCGCTGGAATAACGCCACCAAACGCGGCACCGCGCCGTCGGAGTAGCGCCACTGACACACTGAGTATCGCGGGGCCGTTTGGTGAGCGGTATCACGCTGGCGCCGGCTACAGCCGGCGCTCGTACACACAGGTCATCGGATGGATGCCGGCTATATCCGGCGCTCGTACACACAGGTCATCGAATGGATGCCGGCTATATCCGGCGCTCGTACACACAGGTCATCGAATGGATGCCGGCTATATCCGGCGCTCGTACACACAGGTCATCGAATGGATGCCGGCTATATCCGGCGCTCGTACACACAGGTCATCGAATGGATGCCGGCTATATCCGGCGCTCGTAACGAAAGGGTTAAAAACAAGTTGGAAAGCAACGAGCAACGACTGCGCGACGGTGACGTGCGATTACTCGCTGTTAGGTCTATGTAGCTGTACAGTCACCAAAGGAGATAAGTAACCAGGGTCATGGGATATAGTTGAAGTTTAGTAAGAAACCGATGGATGTTTTCGAATGAAATTTAGTTTGATAAATTAACTTTTTGTATAAAATTTTATCTGATAACATCAATCCGTTTCTTACTAAACTTCAATTATATCCGACGACCCTGGTTACTTTTTCTTCTTGGTGACCGTACCAAGCGTCTCTCAGCGAGTGTTCTGCCCGCCAAGCGAGCGTTGCTGAGCGAGTACTGTCTTTTAACAACTGGTCGCTGCGACAAACAAGTACTCGCCAGCGAGTGGACAGTCAGCGTTCAATTAAAAAATATATAAACAATCGATTTATACATAAAATACCATAGGAAATGGTATAATACCGTATTATACGGTATTTTTCATTTTATACATTTTAATACAAACGGTATAATACAGCACTTACATCTCTAGTCCCATGTCATAGAGGGCGAGCCTATACAGAGTGTTTGGTAGAAGGACCGACACAATTTTTTGGTAAATTGCAATTATTAGCTAGCACAAAATTGTTTTATTTTTAATTTTGAAATGTTTCGTTTCTTAACACAACTTTACGACTTTGGAAGTACGCAAGTCACTTTCTAGAACGAATTGTAAGTACATAAATGTAGATTGCAGATAACACCAAAATTACTTCGCCCTATTACAACCATAAATAAAATAGTTGTGATGATATTTTGGGTGATTAGACAAAAACATCTTATTATTTCAACTACCTACCGTGACAGTTAAGACAGGTGTTATAGGTGAAAACTAGGATAATATGACACTTCCTATCCCTAAGAAAATTTTGTCGATTTTTCTACCAAACACCCTGTGTTGCCAAAAACTGGGCACAGATTCAGGCATCTGCTATTGAGAATCGTAAAATACTGGTATTCAGCTGTATCCCTCAAGAATCCCAAAGGTTTAAAATAAACTGCGTATCACAAACAATTTCCTAAAGCAATTCCGTGTTGATAAGAATTATCTTTCGTCTTCGTCTACTACGATTCTAGACGATTTAATCTTTAATAACACATTTGCTATCTACAGTAGATAGAATAAATAATCAAGATCCTTGATAGAAGATAGAGACGCTATTATGCGCAGGTATAATCAAAACAGCATATTATATTAGGCTGATCCAATAGTGTTCCTACGGATGGGACACAGGCTTCCTCACTTCAGACACCAACACATCAAGCTACTACAATCTGTAAAATTTATTTAATAGATTTCCAACTTTATCGTTGAAGTATAAGGTTCAAAATTCATTGGGAAAATTTGACAGTTGCGGATAGCTTGATGTGCTGGTGTCTGTACCTACATTTCATAAGCCTTAGAAACACAGTGACAATACTTACTCGAACCAAGCACATAAGGAAACATCTGACATGTCTACATTAGCGGAGACTAAACTATCAAACAATCGACTGCAATTGCATTTGGATAGTTGTACATAGGTATGTATGTACGTCCTTTCATTACCAAGACTGCGTGCCGATATCTACAACGTGTAACGTTAAATGCGCAAAACCTCAGACACCCCAACTGATTTTTAATTCAATTGACCTATTTCAAAGAGAAAATAAGTCATTAAAAAAAAATTAAAGGTTTTATGTGCTGTTTTAGTTTTACTGGCCATTCTGATCGTTTCTTGCGTCTGCGACGACGCAAGAAACGATCAGAAGGGGGGGAGGAGTCGTCAGCGTCACCGGGACGCCGCGCCTCGCTGACATTGGCTTGCTTGACCTATTAATAAATAGACACGGCAACGTTTTTAATGAAGATTTTTTGAAAAATGTGATCTATATTAAAAAGTGGTTCAGTTAATTCTGCTCGTTAGATCAAACTATTTTCAGGTTTTGCGTATTTAACGTTACACGTTGTGTACTAAAATAATAAAGCTGAAGAGTTTGTTAGCGTTCCGTACCAAAATGGTACAAAGCAACCCATATGGTGCGACTCAGTCTGTCTGGCTGTCTGTCACAGCTGGATATCTCAAGAACTACTTATGCTATCAATTTGAAATTTGGAATAGTTTTAGATGACGTTTACCCAACTATTTTGTAAATAAGAAAGAAAAAAAATAAATTTATTTTATTCAACAGGGACTGCAAGAGGGGGCCTTAAAAATTCGAAGTGGGGGCTACTAGGGCATGTGGGGTATCATATGAAAGAGTGTTGTTTGCACATTCTTAACCTTTTTTTTTTAATACCGTTCCCCCCTAAATAATCTTCGAAGTGTGCATATAGAAAAACTGAAACTATTCTATGTGATAAAAGTTTATGTAAAGATTTCAGGAAAAATAAAACGATGTCTCTAAACAGCACACTTTGAACCCTCGGTGCGTGAGTCTGACTGGATCTTGACCGGTTTTTTTTTTTTGTTTGATCGCGCTCTGGAACTACCAGTCGGATTTCAAAAAATCTTTTGGAATTTGATAGCCCAATTTTCGATGAAGGGTTTAAATTATTTGACATGACTCTATGACTCATAAGAGCCGGGCAAAAGAAACAAAGTCAGAAAGACCGCTAAGCAAAAAAAATAAATGATTAGAATATAAATAAATGAATTATTATTATTATAATAGCGCGGGCAGACGATGCGATGCGACGGGGTGGGTCGGGGGAACTAGAACTGCCGGTCGATTCTGTAAAAATCTCACCGTGAAATCATAAGTGAAGTGAGCACTTCATAGTGTTAATCCCTAGCGAATGACAGCTCACTCCACGCTCACTTCACCCAAGCTTTCACGGTTAGATGGTTACAGAATCGCACGGCTGAATTCTGTAGCTGAATTTTTATCGACTAGAATTTTTTAAATGTTTATGTCCGCTTGACGATAATTTATTGTTGTTGATTGTCTTGTGTCTGTCATGGATGACTAAATTTATATTTAATATTATAGAATAAAATTTATATTTAATGGAATCTATATCAAAGCATTATAATTTTTTATATAATTTATTTTCATTGTATTATTTGATAATTTATATGCTCAAGTGGCTGATCATGGAATGGACATTATTAAATATATAATTATGTAATGAACATCTGTATGTAACACATGTATCAAAAATAAACGATTTGATTTGAAGAAATTTCACGCAGACGAAGTCGCGTGCTTCTCATAAGCATTGTCAGATGGCACCGAATTGTTTACCAGATTATCTTGAAGCACGCAAAGGGGAACTCTTTAAAACAACTTTTGGCACTTGTTTATTCAATAGTCCTCTGTCCCCCAAAACTTTATTTCGAGACTACTCAATGACACGAACAGATGTTTTGATTTTATTCAAATGTTCTCCAATGGAGTATACGCACGCAGTTAAAACAGTTGTTGAGCCAATTTTCCTGTCGTGTCGCTGTGTCTAGGATGGAATTAATTAAATTTTCCAAGGAAAACGTTGGCAGTAAATATAAATTAATGAAGTGTTTTTCGAATTAATTTTCCTGTTTATAATTCTTTAAGGAAGCGAATGTTTTACAAGAGATATCAACAGCCACAACAATTACGATGATTCAATTTTTCTATACTAACCAACAGCTGTGATTAGCCCCCATAATCTGGCAAGGGGTTGTAATAAGTCCCATAGTTTTGAGGCCACAGACTTCTTAGGAGGTCCAGCGGGCCTCCTCGGTTGCAGACGAGAGGTGCTCTGGGTTTGAAGGTCCACCTCCGAATCCGTTTTATTCGTTGGCACATTCATGGCAATGTCATTGCCTGGTTATTAATTTATAAAAAAGTTCTCTACGCTTTCACTTACACATAATTATTTCGAGTTTCACTGTTCTGAACCACTTTAATTAGGTGATTATAAATCGTACGATAGGGTTCATCGTTTCATTTAATTATAGATGCCGAATTTTATTGTTCTCAATGTTCTGTACCAACTTAAGATTTTTCAAATACTTAAATTAAATTGAATATCAGTGACATCAATGTTTACTAATCACACGGTGTCGTCACAAAATTATATCAAACACAGTTTGGCGTATCGCCCGGGTACCAAAATATCTTTCCACCTTGGATATTTAAGAATACGACCTGTATTTATTTGTTGTTGATAAGTATATTTTATTTAAATTATTCAAAAAATAAATGAAACATAAAAATCACTGTTTTGCGTGTGACAATTATATATTTTTGTTTATTTAAAATGAAAATGTCCGGAAAATGCCTCTTGGATTTTCGTCGCGGAACGCGGTGCAAACCGTTTTGAGCGACACGAGCACCCGCGGCCGTGTATTGCAAGAAACTGAGGCAGGAAGGCAGAAAGCAAATATCTACCATACTAATATCTACATGGCGTGCTCTCGAGAGCATTATACGAGTTCAAGAATCTCGTCGTGTTTCAATATCTCCCCTTTTTAGTAAAGTTCTTACGTATGCAGAGGTAGGTACTTAGAACATTTTCTTTGGGTTTTCAAGTGATTATTTCTGTTTGAATGTTTTTTTCTCAGTAGATATGATATATATTTTGTAGATAACTAGGTAGGTTTGTAGAATGAATACTAAGATGGTTTTTATCCTTGCGAAGTATGTGTGGTGTAACTATGAATGATAGATTGAGGAATTATGTGATAAGAGAACGTTTCGGTTTAAAAGAAGAAGTAGTGACAAACATTTAAAAGAGTATGCTTGCTTAGATGGTTTGGTCATGTTTAGGTGCCTATGCTTAGATGATTTGGTCATGTTAAGGTACCTATGCTTAGATGCTTTGGTCATGTTTAGGTACCTATGATTAGATGGTTTGGTCATGTTTAGGTACCTATGATTAGATGGTTTGGTCATGTTTAGGTACCTATGCTTAGATGGTTTGGTCATGTCTAGGTACCTATGCTTAGATGGTTTAGTCATGTTTAGGTACATTCAATGGGGCTTAATAATACCATCATTGATAAGCACATAGTTCCTACCTATAGATACTTACATGGGTCATCATTATGGTTATGAGTGTAACAGCCGTGCGATTCTGTAACCCTCTCACCGTGAAAGCTTGGGTGAAGTGAGCGTGGAGTGAGCTGTCATTCGCTAGGGATTAGGACTATGAAGTGCTCACTTTATTTTTACAGAATCGACCTTAGTTACATTTACCCCCAACTTCAGGTAAATGTAACTAATTCCACCGTTATGAAGAAATCGCGTCACTACAAGTTATTTTCACAGCTATTTGAACGTTTGATCGGTTTAAAGCAATCTATAATAAATGTGTAATTAGGCAAACGAATCAAATAAACAAGTTTTTAAGACAGTAGGTAACTCAAATCAACCAAATATAGTGCGTTGTATTTTTAGTTGCAATTGCCCCGGGTGACTTTATAGCTGTAATTAGGTAGGTACAGACGCCAGCACATCAAGCTACAACAATCTGTCAGATTTCTTTAATAGATTTTCAACTTTATCGCTAAAGCATAAGGTTGAAAGTTGATTGAGAAAATCTGACAGTTTCGGGTAGCTTGATGTGCTGTACAAGGATGTCAAGGATCTTTTGCTGCAGGGCCATAACAGTGGAAATAACGCCACCATCTTGTTATTTCAATACATTTCACAAAACAATTTCACAAATGTTTCTCATGTGAACGTCATTCTAGTGCCAAAAGATCCTTGTAACGAAGATCAGAGGGTCAATTCACAATCTGATCTCAGTCTCAATTTATCATAAATAGATTTTGAACGTTTTTACTTACGGGAATTATATTGACCTTCAGATCGACAGTTATTTTTAAAGTAGTCGCGTAGAATTTTTCAAACGGACTTTATCAAAACTTCATGTTCGATTTTTTAAACCAAGGTTCCGAACGAAATGTACAGTGTCAACTGTCAAATGTGGCAAAAGAATTGGAAACTTTATTTTCATTTTTCGTCACTATTATTTTCATTTTCAGCAGAAAATGTTCTAAGAAACATTGCCGGTTTTGGTTTTATTTGCCAAATTATAACATAACCACTACCCCTTATAACTTTACCTCACATTCTCTATGATAATACGCGACATGAACCCTTTATTATTATCAATTCGTAGGGTGTTACTTGTATGTAGTGTTCCTAAAACAACGGCTTTACGGCATTCGAGCCATTTGTCATCGTTTAAAGAATCTTTGAAGGCTGCAAAAAATGTGATTATCATCTCTGGTGAAGATATAAGTACTGAATCAGGACTCCCCGTATATGGCACTAAAGGGCATTGGAGAAAGTACCAAACATCCTCACTAGCAACTTCTGGGGCTTTCCTAACCTTTCCCAGTTTAGTTTGGGAGTTCTATCAGCATAGACGCACAATAGCAGCTCAGGCGCAGCCTAATGAGGTAAGGAAGATGTAAGTTTAAAAATTATTACTTATATTATTGTCTAATACATTTTTTTATTACTATTATCTGAAGGTCTAATCCAAGTATTGGTTTAGCCAAGTGAAAAGTGTTTCAAGTCGACATTTCAGTTTATTAAGAGCTCAACTGTCACAAATGAGACACAATTACTTTTTCTATTGTTTCTATTCATTGTTTTTATTTGTTATTAAATTAAAATATGGTCTTATTTCAGGCTCACAAAGCTATAGCTCAATTTGAAAAGAAGTATGGAAAAGACAAGTCAATAACTGTGATCACGCAGAGCATTGATGGGCTCCATCGTAGGGCTGGCACCAAGAATTTAATTGAACTGTTTGGCAGTCTCTTTAAAACTAGGTGTATCAAATGTAATGATGTTCTAGCAAACCATGATAGCCCGATATGCGAGGTATGTGAAGAAATAATCCTGAACGTGCACACAACAGCATAATATCAAGCTGTAACTTTCCAGTTTTAGCTCACCTTCAATCAGCTTATACTGGAAATGTACAGCTTGATATGTCATTGTGCATACCCAATATATCGCTCATCCAATAGAACAACGACGTAATTACGAAAATGTTTTCTTATGAAATTATTACAAATTATTATTAAAGAAAACAAACAAAGTAAGTAAAGTAACATACATAAAAATATTAAATATTTTAGCTTATTGGATTAAAAGTTTGAAATTGAAAATATGATATATCATATTTTCAATTTCAGACTTTTAAAACATTCTCCTGAAAAATAGCTAAAACGTAATTACATCATTGTTCTATTGGATGAGCGATATTATTTACACACAACTTTATGACAGCCAACTTGAAACCTGTACTTTATACAAACTCAATGCTTCACAGGCAACTTTATCATATTTAAATTTACCTGATAATAGGAATGTAGCACTAAAATAGATTTTGTATTCCAGGCATTAGCCAATAAAGGTTCTCCTGATGTCAATGAAACTCATTCTGCTATCCCTGAGAAGTTATTACCACACTGTAATAAGACCAGCTGTAGTGGCCTACTCAGACCAGACATAGTCTGGTTTGGAGAATCCCTGGAGCCTTCTGTCGTTGAAAAAGCAGGTAACTAATATTGTCTACCATTTTGTGATTGTCTCTCTTTCCCCTTTTTTAGGTTCCATCCAAAAGTTGTCTTTCCAGCTCATTAGAGCCACCCGGCATCCACCCCGCACCGCCTCGTCGCACGGCGTCCACTCGTCGACAGGTGGTCCACGGGTGGACGCCGCGTTATCACCAATAAATGTCGCGCGGTCAAACAGTGGACCTCGCGTCGTCAATCAGTGGACCCCGTGCGGTCAACGAGTGAACGCCGCGTGGTCAACTAGTGGACGTCGCTTGGTCCACGAATTTTCGAGTAGTCTGTTAACAATTGGCACTAGGTCTACACGTCTTTCGTAATGTCAAATTTTACTACCCGAGAATTGAATAAAGGGAGGGTGGGGAGCGGCGCATCGCCAACGTATCGTCCTCGCGTGAATCATTCGCGGGCAGTGCGCGGTCCACTCGGGACCCGCGCGTTGGCAATGTGCAATCAACGCAAGGCAAGCATGCGAGCAGCGAGTTGTCACCGAGTGGTCCACCCGCCGTCCGCGCGTGGCTTACGACCGAGGCGATCCGGTGACGCTACGGAGTTGATGTAGTGAGCACATGCCCATACAAGTCCATATAAAGAATACTAGCCGCAGGAGGCGAGGCGGTGCGGAGTGGGTGCCGGGTGGCTCTAATGAGCTATGACCTTAAGACTACTCATTGTGTCACCCTTTGTAAAATTTCCACTAAACCAAAAAAATCTGTAATTGATCGGGAGAGTATTCTATTCTATTCTAATATTATCAAAATACCAAGAGGCAGGTATTAGTTTTTATTTAATGGGGTGAAAGTTTGAAATAGGAACACAGTACCCCTAAAAAAAGAAGGAAGTGATAATTACATAAAAGTTGCCAAAGTATTGAAAGAAATGTAGATTTCGCTTTTGAAAAAAACTGACAATCCTCAAAACAGAAAAAGCTATCTCCAAAATTTGTAGTATATTTCCTAAACAAACTTTGAAAAATACTTTGTTTCATTTCAGAAGAAGCAATGTCAACTTGTGAAGTATGTCTTGTAGTTGGTTCATCTTCACTGATGTTTCCTGCAGCAATATATGCCTCCGAAGCTAAGGACAGAGGGGCGATTATAGCAGAATTCAATGAAACTGCCAATGATAGTGTTGACTTTCACTACTTCTTTGGAGGACCCTGCAGCATATCAGTATCTGAGGCTCTGAAACTTTCGAGCTGAATGCTTGAATTTGGACTCAGCCTGTTGTGAATGCCTTGTGATTACAGATTTCTGTTACTACAATAGTGGTGTACTGCACTGCACTGGCAATGTACCAAGTAATGTTTTTATTATAAATGAAAATTATTTTTAAGTAGGTGGTCTTAGAAAATGTGTACATTATACATTTTGATTTATTTATGATATTAAAATGTTAAACTAAATTTCTTTTATTTAATTTTTTGGGGTTCCGTACCTCAAAAGGAAAAAACGGAGCCCGTAAAGGATCACTTTGTTGTATGTCTATCAGTCTTACAAGACCCTTTTTCTCAGGAATGCGTGGAGGTATCAAGTTGAAATTAAGATCAAATACGTAGGTCTAATTTCTTTAATAGATTTTCAACTTTATCACCAAAGTATAAGGTTCAAAGTTGATTGGGGTAATTTGACAGTTTCGGGTAGCTTGATGTGCTGGCGTCTGTACATAGTTTTATCCCATAAAAAAAAATGCGATTACAAACTTACATTTGCAGTTGGAGAATTGACCGTAACGTTCATCGAACATTGTAGTAAATAACATGCTCTCCCATACGGAGAGCATGTTTTTTACTACAATGTTTATTTTTTAGGATAAATTCATCCCAACTACGGAACCCTTGATTTTGCGTGATCCGACAAAAAACCGACCAAGTGCAGCCGATTTTTTCAGCCCGGTTCCATTAATTTTTGAACGAAACTGTTCATTCATACGAATTTGACAGCGTTTCGACATTGACAGTGACAATTTCTGTCTAAGAAGAATATTTACATTTTGAAGTTTGAACTTCGTATAATCGCAATATCCAATTAATTATGTGCATTAGTTTGATAAACTCAATACGTAGAACAATAGTGATTTGTAGTTTTCCTAAAATCATGGCTTCGCGACAATCAAGTGACATGGCAAAGTTTAGAGAAGCCTTAAATTCTGCTAAAGATGTTGTGATCTTATCTGGCGCCGGTATTAGTGCTGAATCCGGTATACCAACGTTTCGGGGTGCAGGAGGATACTGGAGAAAGTATCAAGCATCAAGTCTAGCCACCCCTGGAGCTTTTAGGACTAGCCCGAGCTTGGTTTGGGAGTTTTATCACTATAGACGAGAAGTTGCAGCTAAGGCACAGCCTAATGCCGTAAGTTCGGAAATAAATAATCATTAAGTAACTTTTTTACCACTGCTGAATAAAAACCACTACAAAAAATCTTCTAATAAAGAAGACTACTCTCGGACCAGAAATGGTTACTATCACTTAGCAGAAAGACTAATGATCACAGTTTATTCGTTCACTAGCCGAAAGATAAACTGTAATCAATGGGCATGATGCAGTCTATTCTTCAGAAATACTTCCTTTGATAACTTTGAAAACACTAACATGTCTAAACAGACAGATGGCAAGAATAACTCACTCTTTGTGGAAAACAGAACAAAATAAAATAATAATTGCATGTGACAGTCTGACAGATCATGGCTTTGATAGACATGGAACTTCTTATAAAAATAAGAGAGATTTAATATGAGAGACAGAGATCATAGCTTTTTCTCCCTTATGTAACAAAATGTGCGTAAATGTGACTTTTCTTTTTTTCACCCTCAATTCTCATCCAATTATCGAATCACCGCCTAAGAAGTTTCACTTCAAAAATATGCTTAGGTATCCTCATGAAATACCTTTTGCTACTTTCAGGGCCACAAAGCCATAGCTCAGTATGAAGCTAAGTATGGAGCAGATAAAAAAGTAACAGTGATTACTCAGAATGTGGATGGTTTACATGTTAGAGCTGGGACTAAGAACTTGATTGAGCTCCATGGGAATCTATACAAAACCAGGTGCACTAAATGTAAAGAAGTACTTGTCAACAATGACAGTCCTATATGTGAGGTAAGAAAAACCAGCAAATTGCAGCAATTTACTTATTTATTATGAAAATATTTACAAGGATAACCACTTCAGTAAATACCAGTGGTCGGAGTAGGTAGCGCTGTTTTTGCTACTTGCGACATGCGGACATAACATGGATATGCCAAATATTCTCGGAATTAAAAAAACATTGTTTAAGTAGTTTTTATAGGAGTAGGTAGAGGTATTTCTGTTATTTGCTACATGCGGACATAACATAGATATGCCAATTATTTCTGAAAATCCCGGGGAATTCTCGAAAAAAAAAAAAAAAAACAACTATTTAAGTAGTTTCTTTTGTCGGGGCTTAATTGGAATGTTATATTTAAATGGATAATCCACTTTTATTAGTTTACTATAGTAAATTGAACACATGGAATAAAAGTAAAATGTGATGATTGAGTTAGATATACAACATGTAACGTTAAATGTGCAAAACCTGAAAATAGTTTGATCAGAATAACAAGCAGAATTAATTGAACCACTTTTTAATATAGGTCACATTTTTCAAAAAATCTTCACTAAAAAGGCATATCCATGTTAACATCAATGTTTGTGGTCATTCACCCCAAACAGCTCTATCTACCTACTCCGACCACTGGTAATCACGAATCTTCAATACTGTGTAAATACACCACTTATAGGCATGCACAACATTATTATTAAAAACCCCTTGTCTATAGGCTTATTTATTTTATAGATTAAAAAAAAAAATGTTAATCTGTAGGTGCTGCCCACTGCAGTCTGCTGGGCAAAGGCCTCTCCCCAATATTACCAGGAACTCTTTTCCCGTGCGACCTTGAAATTAATTTATTAAATCTTAACAATATTAAATTAAATTGTTAGTATTCATTTGTCAGTATAAAATGACGCGCGCGCCACCGTCCCGCGTCGGCAGTCCGCCGCCCGCACGCTTCCTGCGTAGACGACGCGTATTACAGTACCGCGCTAGCCGCCACGTGTCTCCCTCGTGCCGCCATTGTAACGCGAATTAGATTTTAGGGTTTCGTTCCTACTTTTGTTTACCTTCCAATATATCTTTTTACTGAAAAGGTGGTTTTAATGAGACCATAACTACATTTTATTACATAATTGATCTAAGACCACATAAGAAAGCACTGAATAGGTGTGAAAGATGACAGAAAGTGGTTGATCATTGAGATGACTGCTGATAGAGATGTATAGAAAAAACGGAAAATAAATTGTAAAAATGAGGAAATATTACATATGATTAATAAACATAGAATTAAAAATGGTCTACAATAATTATTACATATTTTTTAAAGAGTAATAACTTAGTTTATTCCAAATCCTTGTTTCCAATCGAAATTATTTCCACTCCAACAAATATCTACATTAGACAAGTGTAAATTAAGTTGATTTTAGAATGACTAGTAGACTACACTTCAAAAAAACATAAAATATATTATTAAAGTTGTAGCACAAACTGAACTTTATGTATAGGTTTTAGAGTTAGTTTTACAAAAACACATATTTGGTAATTTAATACGAATGCAGGGTAGTTTTATCAGGTCTTATATTTTATGTTCCAGGCTTTAGCAGGCAGAGGTGCTCCAGAAGAAAATGTGTCTGGTTCTGATATCCCAGTGAAGTCACTGCCTCACTGTAAGAAGCCTGACTGTGGTGGCCTACTTAGACCTCATATAGTTTGGTTTGGAGAGAATTTGGATTCTGCTGTCTTGGAAAAAGCTCGTAAGTTATTTAATACTAGCATCCGCCCGCAACTTCGTTTGCGTAGAATTCGGAATTCCCGCCGTTTAAATCCTAGTACCCGTTTTCCCGTAGGAATGAAGCATTTTCCCGCGGTAAAAAGTAGCCTATTTTCATTAGGGATAATGTCGGCTTCTAATGGTAAAACAATTTTTCAAATCGGTCCAGTAGTTTCGGAGCCTATTCAATACAAAGAAATAATCAAATTTTCCTCTTTATAATATTAGTATAAATAATACATTTACAAATAAAAAATCAAAGTCTCAATTTCTTCCTATGGTGCTAAAAACCAAATCAAAATGAAGAAATAAATTCTTCCAAGCTGGATAATCAGTTTTCCTTTAGCTTATATTCTACCTCATTATTGAATGATAAAACTCAAATAAAACATGACGAATTGACGACACGGTTGGCGCAGTGGCTAAGCGATTGACTGCTGCGATGCGTGTGGGGGGTTCGATTCCCGCATGGAACAAATATTTGTATGACCTACAAGTAGTTGTTCCGGGTCTAGCTGTTTGTGTATGTCAGTTTAAATGTTTGTAAACGCACCCACAATACAGGAGATATTCCTAGTGTGGGGCAAGGTTAAAAAAAAAAAAATGCTAATATTTTTGCTTTGACTGGACTAAGAGCAACCCAGATGTCACAATGGAGAAAAGTATTAATGTAACAGCCCTTTCACAGTTATTTGACTTCTGATTTTGCATCACTGTCAAAAGCACAATGATCTTTATTGTCGTTGCAATAAGGTTGCTCTTGGGTCGCTGCCATTGAAAAGTCTATCAAAATCACAGCGATCTTTAGGATCGTTACAATAAGGTTTCTCTTGGGTTGCTGCTGTTAGGGTTAAAATAACTGGGAAAGGACTGTAAAGGCCTTTGCTCTACTCTGGGACACCATAGGCTACACCGTTACTGTTTTTAGGCGAAATCGTCAGGTTAGTAGCCAAATTAAATTTTTGTAACGTGTTTTGCAATTTGCGGGTTAGTATCACAACCCAAGTTGGAATTGGCCTCGAAATGTCATGATTTCCTGAAATAGTCATTCAGTAGGGTCATTTAAACTTAAAAGAATTAGGTAATCGCTAATAAGGGCTGCACCTTAATTGCGTAACACACTATTACTCTCAATTTTAATCATTTTGAAGCATATTGCTAATCCATTGCACCATAAATGTTCGAAAAATGTGTCTGCACAGCAACGTACATAACGCAATGAATCTTGTTGAACTGTCAAAATGAAACCCATTGCTACTGATAGTGTGTTACGCAATTACCCTGCTAGTGTCCGCAACTCCCCATCAATGCGCGTATTTTGAGTACCTAATTAAAGATTATTATTCTATACAGCGTGTAACGGAAGGGGGGTATCAACCCTGAACGAGGTGAATGTGCTCATGAAACTCAACAACTTTCCCCAAAGAATATAGGTCGAAATATGAAAAAAAAAATTGGCCCTCCCTTACAAAACTGACTACCAGCTGATTGATTTACTATGGGAGGGCCAAATTTTTTTTTCATATTTCGACCTATGTTCTTTGGGGAAAGTTGTTGTGTTTCATGAGCACATTCACCTCCTTCAGGGTTGATACCCCCCTTTCCGTTACACGCTGTATATACATACATATTTGTTACGGTCGCGAATCATATTTTGATCATTTGATTTTCGCGGGTTTAGCGCATCCCCTTATGTTAAAAATATTTTCCATTCCAGAAGCAGCAATGCACACCTGCGACATATGCCTCGTAGTGGGAACATCCTCTGTTGTGTATCCGGCGGCGATGTTTGCGCCGCAAGCGGCGGAAAGAGGAGCGATCGTGGCAGAATTCAACATAGAACCAACGCCTGCTACATCGGACTTCCACTATTATTTTGAAGGACCTTGTGGCACTACGCTACCAGTAGCTTTGGCTGATTAGAACTGGTTTTCTCTACTTTGTACAAGTCAGGGAAATTCATTGTTAAGCAAACTGACACCCTACGACAATTCGCTCAATGGATTTTATACTCTCGGTATCGAGCCAAACATTGAGAATCCAACCGAGTGCATCCCACAGCGCGTCAAAAAATACACTGTTGGATTTTCAACTCTCGGTATTAAGCAGTGCGTTCAAAATGTAGTGCGCGATCATAAATCGCCCGTGGGTTCGCACGAGCGCTTACTGTACAAGAATGATAGTTGTGATTTGAATTTAAGTTGGTAGTCAATTCAACAATTCATGTACCTGACTTTTATGTCTGTTGAAAGATAAAAATATTCTGTAGAATTGATTAGTGGTCTAGGCCTTACGGAATGTCTGTGATAGTGAATTTTGTTTATCAGCTTATTCAGAGTGTAGGATTGGGATATTTGATTAGATATGTAAGAATAAAAGCCTTGTCTGCTTTGTAAATATTAAGAACTAGCGACCCGCCCCGGCTTCGCACGGGTGCAATGGAGAAACACTGATAATTTTAGAGCCATTTCCCGTAAAAAGTATACGATAAAAATGGTTATTGTGGATTATCCCTAAGAGATAAACATATACCATCGCGGATTTTTTTGTAGACCTTTTTAAGGTGTACAATATTGTAGTACATTATTTTGATCTATCTCGACGGGTTCAGCCAGCGTTTACAATGTAAGCGCAAAAAAATGTGTTTATTTACGACATCACATTAGAAACCTCTAAAATTATCAGTGTTCCTCTACTATATTATGCATGTATTATACTAATAAACCTTCCTCTTGAATCACTCTATCTATTAAAAAAAACCGCATCAAAATCCGTTGCGGGGTTTTAAAGATCTAAGCATATATAGGGACAGACAGACAGGGAAACGACTTTGTTTTATACTATGTAGTGATATAGAGTCCTATATTCTAGTCGTTGAGAGAAACGGCAATGTAAATATTTATGTAAAAAATAATTTATTTATCACATTTTTTTTTTTACAATAAACAGTGCTATTTTTAAAGGTTTGTTTGTTATTTTTCTTTATGTCTCGCAAAAAACTTGGCTACATTTCCAATCGTCATTCCGAAATTGCAATTCGGTATCAGCGATTTCTGTAAGAAAAAAGTTAAGTAGTACAATGGCGCCGATAGAATAGAATAGAATAGAATACTCTTTATTATGTACACCATATACAGACATAAATATAGAAATTTTACAAAGGGAGACACAATGGGCGGTCTTATCGCTAAGAGCTGATTCCCTTGTTCACAGACTACTAAATTAAAGTTCAGTGCATCTTTTTCTTTCTATTTCATAAAGAAAAGAACAGAAGATTAATATTAGTTCAGTCCTGTAAAATTAAGATACTCCATAGACAAGTTTAGACGTGATTAAAAAATTGGCTACTAAAATTACGTATTTACGTTAGGCGCTGACTAATTTGACAGGACTAAACTATGTTTATTAAACACTAGCTTCAATCCGCGACTCTGTCCGCGTGAACTTTCTTGTTGTAACATACAACATATCCTATGACACTGCAATACTGTAGATTCCTATTAGTGAAAGAGTTTTTGGAATCGGACCTGTAGTTCCGAAGATTTACCCCCTACATACAAACTCAGATACCTCTATATAATATTATAAAGTATAGATGGATTAATAATAGTTACCTGTACAAATGAAGGCAAAGCAGACATAGTTTGAGGTCTCGAGTATCTTTCGTCTACTAATAACACGCATGCGTAATCGTTAGCATGTCTTACTGCCCTGCCTGTAACAATATTTTCAAGTTTAAAATACTTTTATTCATTAAAAAGTAATTAATGTACTTCAATTCTTCCTTATAAGTTCTCAAAAGGCTACTCAGACTCAGCAGCGACCAAGAATGTGCATAGAGCAAATGATGTTTATGCCATTGAATAATGGACTTTATTCTTAGTGACATTAAGTGCAAAATTTAGCAAACTTCAAGACACTCATCAAATTACTCCTCAACAAACTCCATCAAACGCGAAATTGTTGGGTGTTATAAACTCGTTGCTTCATTGTCCCCCACAAAAAGTAATCAAGTGGCGTCATGTCAGGCGAACGTGCAGGCCACCCTACGGGCCCTGCTCGGCCTAGGGCTTAGGGTTAGGGTAATTTTCATGAAGCAACGAGTTTATAACACCCCTATCGAAACCGAGGCTGATTTGCAAGATCGCATAATAAACTGCGCGAATGGTATTCGCAATGATCGCGAAATGATAAGACGGGCCACACAACAAATTTCCCTTCGCGCGTTTTTGTGTTTACAACAGCGTGGCGGACATTTTGGGCAATTAATGCATTAGTTTTAAGTTTCATGTGAAATAATAAATGATTTTGATTAACCTAACCTACGCTTCTTTGTTTTATGAATCACATAGCCTTCATAAGAAAGTAATTTATCCTTTCGAATTAATAACACACCCGGTGAGCCTCTTTTTTAGCCTCTGATAGCAAATGTTGTGTTTTAGCTACAACCATGGGATTTTTACCAAAAAATAGCTAATACGATGTAGAATAACATAAAATAAGAAAAAAGTAGGGTAAAGGGACATTTTTTTGATAAATTTTACATTTATTGCAAAAATTTGTAGAAAAATGGTAAATTTTCTTCAAAAAAATCATTAATTTTTAATTTATGAGGTTTATTTTTCAAAAAATTATGGCTTTATTAGCTCGGCCTATTATTAGAGATCATTATTAATTTTGTTTTGTTTTAATATCACATTTAGTTTAAAAGTAGTAACAGTTTGTTTGCATGGGGTACCAAGACGAGAATAAAAAACATTAAAAGCCCATAAAAAATTCAATTTTTTTTTTAGATTTTTTTTGACATTTTTTCCGTCGATAAAATTGTTTATATTTTCACCCTTTTTAATATGTGCACTTTATGAAGACTCACACTGTATGCATAAAATTCAAGAAATACCAACTTTTAATTGAATTTAACACCCTGAACATGTTTTAACTGTATATTTGTTATTAAAATATGATTTTTGGCATTTTCAATCTCAAATAGCAGCCGAGGGTTCAATGGTAGACTTTCGTTGTAATAGTAAAAAATGCTCAAGAGGTCATTTCCCATAAGACAGCAGTACTTTTTTTTTCTGGCCGGCACTTTAATTGTTTGGGTACGAAATGAATGATGTCCTTTGACAGATTGTAGTAGCTGAATGTGCTGGCGTCTGTACCTTTAACATAATGTGCTGCGTGTGCGCAAATATCAAGAAATGAATGATAAAATCAGTACTCACCAATACATTGATTCACAGCTTTCATACATAGGTTCTCATAATAAATATTGCCGGCACTACCGCCAGCGGTTTTGTTCAAATATTTCATCTTTTCCTGCAACTCAGGTGATTTTACGTTCGGGTAAGGCATTCCTACTACCATTACACATCTTCCTAGGTCGTCACTGAAATATGATACAAGGTTTTAAAACTTGTTAGAACTATCTTATTTTCGGGTCGTTAGAAGCCCAATAGTCTGACAACCGGTCTTACCAAGGGGTATCGTGTTACCCAGTAACCGGGTTGTGGTGATCAGATAGGCAGTCACTCCATGTAAAATAGTGGTATTCAGCTGCATCTGGTTGGACTAGAAACCAATGCCAAAAATAGTTGGGAAAGGATGATTATGAGAGCTCTCTTAATGTATTCATTGCTTTCGGCTTTTACCCGACTGCCCCAGAAGGACGATAATGATTTTAAAAGTTATCAAGGTGGCTTTATTAGTAGAGTACATACTATTGTGCAAACATTCAGTTAATGGATTGTATGCTTCCAGTTCCATGGTTCGAGATATGGGTGGTAAAATTAAACTACGGTAACGGCACGGCAACAGTACGGGTACGGCTATTCAAATCCTTGTTTCCAATTGTTCCAATGCTATTTCTACTTACAAAAATATCAAATTTATGCATGTGTAAATAAGGTTGGTTTAGAAGGTCTACTATTGAAAAAGTCATAAAACTTGTTGAACTTGCATATAATTATTTTTTTTACGTTTTTGGAAACCAAATTTCGCAGAATATGTCTTGAGCTCTGCCGCTAAAACATTGCAATAAGAACCTACTACTAATGATAGAAGCAATATTGAAGCTAACCTGAAGTTCAATCCTTCACTAAGTTTCCCACCGACAACACTCAACAATAGGGCTCCTGTGTGTTCGCCATCTTTACTCTTAACTGCTGAGGCGAACTTATTTAACACCTAAAACAGAACAACGATTATAAAACACTATAATAATAAATACATAGTCCTCTTCACCGTATTCGGTGACAGCGACCCAGACTAATTTTCTTTCTTTTCGTGAGCTCTCTGATGATAAGCCACCAGATGGCTATAAAGCTTGTATTTACTATTATTATAATAGTAAATACAAGCTTTATAGCCATCTGGTGCAGTTTTTAATGTTATAAAATATAACCATTACACAAATGTTGAAATATACTGGATTTTTTACCATATCTCGAAATGTTTACAGGGTGTTCTACACATGAATATGAACCACTTTCACTATGGGACCAACTCCATACAAAACAAAAGTTCAATTCCTGCTTGACCAAAATGTATGAAACAGCTGATTTTTTTTTCGTGATCTCAAGAATTGATCCCATAGTGAAAGTTGTTCATATTCATGGGTAGAACACACTGTAAAAATTTCAAGACGGTAAAAAATATCATGCAGTATAAGTGTGGAAAAAAGTGTATCTAACTGACCGAATCCAAGAGTGTTTTAAAAAAAATTAAAACGTCCCATATTTTCTCTTCACAATGCCAAATATTAACCTTATATGAAAGGCATAAGATTCAAAATCCAACAACATACCTGATCAACATCAGACGCAGATTTGGGCTCACGGAATATGATTTTCTTCTTAGTGATGGCCTCAATAACTTTGTTATTCTTCAGGTGGTCGTACACAGTTTGCTCGTACGAGTATGATGGCAGAAAGCATACGACACCGCCTGGTACTATGCTGCAGATATTTCTCAGAATACGGCCTATTTCACTTAGCTGTAAGAATAAGATAGCAATTTAGTACCATACATTGCAGAAATGCTTGTGGCTAAGTACTAAGAGCCGCACGGGTCGATCGATCAGGTTAAGCTATGCTTGCCGCGGTTGGTCCGTGGATGGGTGACCATCTTCACATACCAAGACCCCTCCGTGCCTCGGAAAGCACGTTAAGCCGTTGGTCCCGGCTGTCATTCGTGGATCTTTGACAGTCGTTACGGGTCGTCAGTAGCCCGAAAGTCTGACAACCAGTCTTAGCAAGAGGTATCGTATTACCCACTAACTGGGTTGTGGAGGTCAGATAGGCAATCGCTCCATGTAAAATAGTGGTATTCAGCTGCATCCGGTTAGACTGGAAGCCGACCCCAAAATAGTTGGGAAAATGCTAGGCAGATGATGACTGCATTACAAAAATATCCTCCAAACAACACACATCCTGCTTTTTCAACTTATGCAGATATTCTGCCCCTCGGCGGGATAGCTGAAAGGCTGGCTATCTCCGATTAAAATGGTTGTGTAACATTTGGGCGGACAGACAGACGGACATGACGAAATTATAACGTTTTTGTCGTTTTGCTATGGAAGCTTCAAAATTACTTTGTGAGTTTTAACTGTGGAACTGGGTTTCTAAACATCTTCGGATGCAGTGACTCATGCAATTACGATCAAACTTCAGTTAGGTCATTAATATAGAAGTGGTCGGACGTACGCAGTGAAGGGTGGCTAGTATAAATATAAGAAGCTTCGACCATATTACAGCGATATGCGACTAGAAGCCACGATTTCAAAAGCAATATTTTTCTTGTTTCATGCTTTTCAGTTTTGTTTTTTACTTTACTCGAGTTATAATTTATTTTAGTATCACTTACCAATTCATTAGACATCCTATGTTCATACGAAAAGTTAAGAGGAACGCAGGTGGGTCCCCTCGACATACACACTCCTAGCACATTGTTTGAAGGCACCACATGTTCACATCTTACTACGTTCACTTCGTTATCGTTTGTTGAGTTACTTGTTAATAATGCTTGGAATTCCGCTATAGGTTCCATTGTGCCTCCGGCTACTATCACCTGAAAATATTACAAGTTTTCTTGTTGATGAACAAGTTTTAACTCTCAATTGATGTGGATGGACAAGTTTTAACTCAATTGTTGTGGATAGTCAATTTTTAACACTTAATTGATGTTGATGGGCTAGTTTGAGCATATACAAGGTGTAACTTAAATAACGCACAACCTCTTAAGGGGTCATTGTACTCATCATTATGAACAACTTTTACTATGAGACCAAACCGGAAATCGCGAAAAAAAAATCAGCTGTTCCCTACATTTTGACGAGTTATGCGAACATAAATGTAGGGAACAGCTGATTTTTTTTTCGCGATTTCAGGTTTGGTCCCATAGTAAAGGTTGTTCATAATGATGAGTACAATGACCCCTTAAGAGTTGTATAATAGTTGTTGTAAATGGACAAGTGCATAAAATTGTTGTGGATGGACCAGTTTTAACTCTCAATTGTTGTGGATGGACAAGTTTTAACATTCAATCGTTGTAGATGGACAAGTTTTAACACTTAATTGCTGTTGATGCGCTAGTTTTAGCATTTAATTGTTGTAGATGGGCAAGTATAAAAAATTGTTGTAGATGGACAAGTTTTAACACTTCATTGTTGGGGACATGTTATATCTTTTAGACCGCCATCGCCAGTTCAATTAATAAAATAAATTGTAGATACGTCTTCAACCGGTGGGATGCCGTAATTACAAAAACAATTAAAAAACGACTGACTCGCGTGGATCCACGTACCAGCATACTGAGCGTTAGGGGTTTTACGTAAAAGAAGTGTCCTACTTCTGCCAGGGTCGCGGGTTGTTCGAAAGAGTTACCGTGGCCCCTGGCACAGGCTACTGAAGGAACACGGGTGGGTTTTAGTCATTAAACGCCGGACACGCCATCCCGCTCCGCCCGTAGCGGGAGAAGTTATTTGATAATTTCCCACCCAAAAAAAAAAGTGACCCACTTTAGGAGGACATTAAACATTGCTAATTCTAATGTTTTTCATAACCTAGTAGTAAAAATTACTAACAGATCGACACTGCTTCACGACTTCACTAAAATGCTCAGCAGGGTTTAGTAACAAATACTTCAGTAGTCCAGTCTGGTCCCTCTGCGCTAATACTCGGCCATTCTCACTGCGATTGCAGAGCATTTCTAGAAAATCTAGAACTGCATATAATCCACTGCCCGCTGATGTTTCTGTTGGTACCTGAAATAATTGAAAAGGCAATCTTTCAAAATAAAGGATAATTGAACAAGTAATCTAAGTAAATCGTGCAGCAGTTGTGATGCCAACGAAAAGAAAGGACTATTTTCAGTTATTTTGCTGAACTGGACTTTTTTGGCGCAGCGGGGCACACTTTCCTGCTAATTTCTTACATCGGACTTATTTGTTTTTATTTGATGTAATGTGTGTCTATTAGTCAGTGCTAAATAAATGTATTTTCTTTCTTTCTTTAACCTTTTGACCGCCACGGAAGGCTATAGCCGACAAACGAAAACGTGCCGTCAAGAAAACGACATTTTTTAAGTACAAATTAAATCTTTTCTAATATTTTGTACTTAAAAAATGTCGTTTTCTTGACGGCTGTAGACGTCGGTGGCGTGTTTGGCACGTTTTCGTTTGTCGGCTATAGCCGTCCGTGGCGGTCAAAAGGTTAATTTGGATTCAGTTTTCTACTCAGTTTTAACTACATAATGCCCATACCGCAACGCATCGACTGGCCTGGCTCTAAGAAGTTGGGCAATTAAATAAAATGAACCTACATTAACTTGAACAGGTACATTTTCCTTCACTTCAGGTTCAACCTCTTTCTCTTCACATTTTTTCTTAGCCATATTACTCATAAACTTTTCAAACGAACTCTTTTTGCTGACGGTACTTTTCTTCATCTCCTCTTCAAGCGCTTGCTGACTGTACCTCATAGAGAAACCGTGTAGTTTAGGGGCCAGTCTTGTGTTCCTGCAGAATTCTACTAAAGGGCGTATGTTCATGTGATCAATTTCAGCCTTTATTACAAAGTCTTCAAGAGTGAATATTGTAGTTTCGTCTTGTTTCTTTTCGCTTGGTTGTTTGGGTTTGATTATACCTGAAATGGGATAAAATAACGACTTTATGAAGAAAGAAAAATTTTCTCTTATTCCAAAAACTCGAAGTCAGGTACAGTGAAAACCGCTTGATGCTTGAGCCAAGGATGTTCTTATGACAAAAAAACTTCTTTTCAGTGTCATAAAGTGCAAAGTTGTACGAACTTCGTCGCTAACACTAAACAGCACATTGAGCGTCCTTTTTTTTTTTTTTTTTTTTTGGGTGGGAAATTATCAAATAACTTCTCCCGCTCTGGGCGAAGCGGGAGGGTGTGTCAGACTTTTACTGACTAAAACCCACCCGTGTTCCTTCAGTTGCTTGTGCCAAGGGCCACGGTACCTCTTTCGAACAACCCGCGACCCTGGCAAGCATCGGCCCTAGCGGACCCCGTCAGTTACTGCTGACATCTCTTTGAGGCGCGCGTGGAACACAACGCGCCGTCGACCCGGGCCTGGTCCTTACCGGACGGCGAACTGCCCATTGCTCACCGTCCGCAAGCCCGCGCCTACGGTGGCCGGGAGTCAGCTCTTGACTCCCGACGCCCAGGGCGTCTCCTGTGGCGACTAGGGGCGTGAGGGCGCAAAGATTGCCTCTCCCTCACGCGTTCCGCCTCCTCCTTCGCAAGCATTACTACTTCGCAGAAGGAGGTGACGGCTTCCCATGCACTCTCGCTCCGTACCATGGCCTGGACCAGGGCCGGACGCGAGAGATCGCCGCCACCTATCGCCGCCGTGAGGACGCGGCGGTGCTCCGCCCAAGCCGGGCAGACCTCCACCGTGTGCTCCACCGTGTCCTCCGGGCGATCCACACAATGGTGACACCCGGGCGTTTCCTCCCGCCTTATACGGAACAAGAACCTCCCGAAGGAGCCGTGTCCGGTGAGGACTTGCGTCAGGCGGAAGGTGAGGACGCCGTGGCGCCTCTCTAGCCACTCCTCAAAGAGGGGACTTACCGCCGCAATTGTGGCGTGCCCAGCACTGGGTTGCGACAGACGCGCTCTCCATGTCGCCATGAGATCCCGCCGGAGCTCTGTCCGCTGTGCCGTGATTTCTCGCGGCAGCGGAGTAACGCCCCGGCGTTTTTCCTCCTCGCGCCACTCCCATATTTGGGCGAGGACTTTTGCCTCCAGATCCCATGGCGGTAATCCGGCAAGGAGGCTCGCCGCCTCACCGGAGACCGTGCGGTATCCCCGGACTAGCCGGACGGCCATGACCCTCTGGGACGCGTTCAACCGGCGGGCTGGTCGCCGCCTCAAAGAACGCGCCCACACCGGTGCCCCGTAAAGGGCCATAGACCGCACGACCCCTGCGTAGAGCCTCCGGCAGGAGGCGTTTGGACCCCCTAGATTGGGCATGAGCCGCTTCAGGGCAGCCCCGGCCCGCTCTAGTCTGGGAGCCAAACGTCGAAAATGCTCCACGAAGTTCCACCGGCTGTCGAGGACGAGTCCCAGGTACTTCATCGTCGACTCGACGCCGATGTGAACCCCTCCCACCGTTATTTGGGAACCCGATGGTGGCGCGTTCCGAGGACCATGAAAACACATGGCCGCGGACTTGTGCAGGGCCACCTCGAGTCCCAGTTGCCGGATCCTCTCAACGACTGTCGCAACCCCGCGTGTCACTAATTCAGCCGCCGCCTGGTGCGACCTCCCCTGCGCCAGGACAAGCGTGTCGTCAGCGTAGCAAACTACACTGACGCCGCTTGGGAGGTCGGCGCGCAGCACCCAGTCGTACCCGATGTCCCACAGATGCGGCCCCAGGACCGATCCCTGTGGGACACCGCACGACATCTCTCGCCGGTTCCACTCTCCCTGGTGACCGGGGTAAATGATGACTCTGTCCGTCAAATAGGCCTCGACCACGCGACAGAGGTAGGTTGGCATCCGATGATACCGGAGTGCCTCCCTGATGCAACTCCAGGGCAGGGTATTGAAAGCATTGGTGATGTCTAGAGACACCGCCAAGACGACCCCACCCCGGGCCACAGCATCCCCTGTCGTGAGGGCTCGCACGCGCATGATGGCGTCCACCGTAGAGCGCCCCCTGCGGAAGCCAAACTGGCTCTCCGCTAGATCCGGCCCCACCCGCACCAGCTGCCCGACGAGGCGGTCTGCAATGACTCTTTCAAAGAGTTTGCCCACCTCGTCGAGCAGCACGATGGGCCGGTAAGCGGACGGAGAGTCCACAGGGCGCCCTGCTTTCTTAATGAGGACCAGTTTCCCTATCTTCCAACGAAGTGGAAACTGGCCCCTCTCCAAGCATGCGCTTAGGAGCCCCCTTAGTCGAGGCCCGAGAGCCTCTAAGGCCAGAACCCAGGCTTTTCCAGGCAAGCCGTCGGGTCCTGGGGCGGTGTTTTTGGCATTAAGCCTACGTACCGCCACTCTCAGCTCTACCTCGGTCACCTCCGGAGCATCGTCGTTGACGTCAGCGGTGTGGTCCGCATCGGGCACCGCAGGAGGCGGAGCCATGGGCGGGGAAGTGTGTTCCCCTCGCGAAGGGAACAGAGCGCTCACTACGTCCTCCACGAGCTGGGGCCGGAGACTCTGTGTCAGCGGGGGAGCCCATGGGCGGAGTTTCTCCCGCACCATTTTGTAGGGTCGTCCCCACGGATCTCTGTTCAGAGTACCCAGCGACTCCTCGCGAGCCAGACCTCTGGCCCGCAGGATCTCCGCTTGGAGGGCGGTCTTCGCCGCTCTGTACCCCTCGTACAGCTCCGCCTGAATGGCTTCCGTATTCGGAGGGTGGATTCGGAGCCTGCGGTGCCTGGTGTACCGGCGCCGCGCAGCAACGCACGCCTCACGCAGAGTCGTCAGTTCCGGCGACCACCAGCACACCTGGCGACAGGCACGTCCGGGCTGGACCCGGGGCATTGCCACGTCACATATTTCGGACATGGCCTCCCGGAACCACTCCGCCTCATCGTTGATGTCAGCAGGCCTGTCTGGTGGTGACACCCAGGCCTGCACAATCGAGGCTTCCAGGAGGAGCTCCCGGTTCAGCTGCTTCAACGCCCACCGCGGACCACTCGGGGCCTGTTGGACCGGCGCGCTCGAGGTCTGGGCGGAGACATCAAACCGGATATACCGGTGGTCGGAATAGGTCTCCACCCCCTCCATGACACGCCAGTCGACGACATGCGGCGACAGAGCGGGGCTGGCGAACGAAATGTCCACCACTGACTCTCCCCGCATCCGCACGCACGTGGGGACCGAACCCCGGTTTAGGACGACCAGGCCTGTCTCCAGAGCCCAGTCCTCCACCATCCTGCCCCGTGTATCCGTATACCGGGAACCCCAAGCCACATTCTTAGCATTGAAGTCCCCGAGGACGAGCACGGGGAGGGAACGGAACCCGACGACGACGACTCTCAACTCCGCAAGGGAGTTGTGGAACTCGGCGAGAGTTCGGCTCGGGGAGAAGTATACTCCTACCACGACAATCTCCCCGAACCGTGCTGCCACGCAACCCCGTCCCCTCTTGATAGCCTCAAGGGACGGCGTACCGGCGGCGGCCGACGAAATAAGGGTCACTGAGCCGCTGAGGTCCTCCACCCAGTAATCACTGGGCGGGACAAAGTACGGCTCAGCGACCACGGCGATGTTAATCGACCACTGCGCCAGGCTCTGGAGCAACAGATCCTGAGCGGAGGCGCAGTGGTTGATGTTCGCCTGGAGGAGGCGTAATGGGGCCATTATTGACACTCCATATCAGCCCCCTCCCGAACCCGTTGTGAGGGCCCTGCCGCGGTGGTTATGCCAGCGACGACGGCGGAGGCGGCAGCGGCGGCGGTAGTGGCGGTGGCTGCGGCGGTGAAGGCGGTGGTGGAAGACTTGCCCCTGCCCCTGGCTTTGGCAGGTGGAGCGCAGGCCTTGCTCCCGACCCGGTGATCGGCCGGCTTGCCAGCTGCCGCACATATGAAGCAGTGCGGCGTGGCATTACACGAGCCGGCCTTGTGTCCGGGCTGACCACAGCGGAAGCAGTGACTGCTGCGGTCCACCTCCGAGGTGCATCTAACTCCTACATGGTTGCCCACCTGGCAGCGGAAACACCTCAGAGGTCTGGGTTCCAGCAGTTTCACCTGCGCAGAAACCCAGCCCACCAGGAGCCTTCGGCCTTCTCCAGCTATTTTCTGAGCTGCAGACACGGGGCAGCTCACCGTAACAGCTCGCATCCCCGTGAAGTCAGGACGAATGGCGCCTGCCCTCACCTGCTCGGTGGAACACCCCCCAGCCCTGACGATAGCTGCCACCACCTCTTCCTCCGTCGCAGAGTCGTCCAAACCCATGATGCGCATGTCAGCGCACTTGGTGGGTCTGGACACTCGGGCCTCGTCCGCATCTAGGGTCGCCCTGAGCCTTTCGGCCAGAGCGTCAGCGGTCGGGCCGCTGACCGCACCGGGGATCTCCAGCATCCGGGCCCCAGTCGCAGTGACCCTTACCCGGATGCCATCGGTGACGCCGAGCTCTTCGAGGTTCACCACCGCCCTCGCCTTGGCGAGCACGTCGCGGTAGGATATGCCCTTCTTTTCCGCTTCCGGCTGTAGTGTAATCACTACAGCTGCGGACTTCGGGGCATGGAGCCTAGCCGCGACGCTTCGCTCCTTGCGCCGCTGCCGCCTCTCTTTTCTTTTGGCCGCCCTTGCTGCCTTACCCGCCTTCCTCTTCTCCCCGGCTACTTCCCAATCAGTACCAGCCGGAGGAGATTCAGGAGGTGGGGGTGGCCGTCTCGCTGTCAGGGCTGGGTCCCTCACGGGTTCCGGCACGGCCGCGCTTTGTGCCTGCCCTGATGAGCTCTGCTTGGCTGTGGCAGCTGCGGCGGTGGCGTACGAAGCAGCCTTCCGCTGGCCTGAGGCCGGCCGGCTCGCCGCCAGCGGAGGGCGCAGCACAATGGCCTCCAGGGCGGAAAACCGACTCTGGAAGGCCGCCAACTCCTGCCGCACCAGGGTCAGAACCCGATCTTCAGCAGGCACTGGCCCACCCTGCCCGTGTCTCTCCCCTTGAAGCACCTCCCGGGGGCCGGCTCCTTGGAGCCTAGCCAGGTCCGCTCGGAGCTCCTCATTCTCCTTTCGGAGAAGCTCCATGGCGGCTGTCAAGCGGGCGACCTCCGCCCGCATCTCAGACAATCCGTCCGACGGAGGCCCGACGTGAATGGCCTCCGCTGCCGCTATAATGGAGGCTGTGGCTGCGGATATGGCCTTGTCTTTAGAGGATTGAATCCTCTTCAAGGCCACACCCTTGATCGCGGCTACCACGACCTCCGCAAACCTGGCCGC
Source organism: Eremobia ochroleuca (assembly GCA_949629135.1). Lineage (NCBI taxonomy): Eukaryota > Metazoa > Arthropoda > Insecta > Lepidoptera > Noctuidae > Eremobia > Eremobia ochroleuca. Next base: position 16,987,031 of record OX451389.1, read on the forward strand.
TCGCTCCGAATTGGAGCCACCAGCGGCGTCCGTCTCACCGCCTGACGACTCCGAGAGGGCCACCCTGCGGCTGTTCACTCCAGGGTGCGGCTCCTCCGTGGCGAGCCTATCGGCTCGCTGGGCTGGCTCAACTGGGCTGGCTCGGCTCGGCTCACTGACCTCCTTCGTTGTGAGCCCTCTGCCCATACCCCTCTCCTGGACCCCACCCCGCCGACTAATTTTCCTGCGGGCCGAGCTCGACCCGCCATCAGAGGAAGACCCCTGGCCATCCCCCGGCTTGGGGCGCTTCTGGAAGAATCTTAGATTCTCTCCAGCAGCCCCCACCACTTTGCTGTCCGGCCTCTTAAATAGGCCCTTCACGCCAGATGCGGCGTCGGACTCCGACCCCGCATCACTCCCCTCCTCTTCACGATTTTTTTTATTTTTTAATGCTTTGTCCATATCTGTTCCCACGAGTATAAACTTTCGTGAGTGGTCATGGGGGCTTTGCAGTTTAAGACGCTATAAGGTTTATTATTCAATGTCAACTATATCGGAATGCGCAGAGCCTTATTAAATCCAAAAAACTCACCCAAAAGCTTCCCCACAACTAATCTGATTCAGCGTCAAAACACCACTCTGTACTTATTGATATAAAACTGTATGAACATCTTTACTGAGCTCAGTCATTTCACGGTCACGGGGACTAAGTGAGTGTTTTCTAAACCTGCTTGTGCAATATTAAAATATATGAAAACTCACCCAAAAGCTTCCCCACAACAAAACTAATCTGGTTCAACGTCAACAAGTTCCTACTACTCAGTCTGGCTCTGTACTTATTGATATAAAACTGCAAGAACGTCTTCACTGAGCTCAGTTGTTTTACGGTCACGGGGGCTGAATGAGCATTCTCTAAGGCAGCGGTCAGACCATGAGCCTCATCCAGGATTAGTATATTGTTCTGTAGTTTCAGGGATATCCCAGATCTGGCACCAGAGCTTACAATGCCTGCGTGGCTTATTAAGACAACCTGGAAATTAGGACCAACTATTTAAATCTTGACCGAAAATGTGTTTTTGTTTTTTTTTTTTTTTCAGTCTGATTCGTGCAAGCTGCACCACTTTCTGGTCTGAAAACTGTACACCATAATAATGAAAAGTCTCTGCTGCTGAGCTAAAGTAATCTTTCTTGCTTTTTAACAAAATAACTTGCTAACATTTATCATGGATCTCGTAATAGCTTGGCCACCCTAAGCTAGAATGTCACAACTCGCAAGTCCCGAATTGACAAGGTCTATTTGTCTATGTGACAGTTACATTGTTTCAGTCTTAGTGAAGTTCCAAATAAGGCCCGGCGCCCATTGGCAGCACGGCATAGCAAGGTATGTTTAGGCGATGAATAAAAATATAACTTAACTGTATGGAAATAAAGTTGAAATTTCAATGTTAACGGTCGTAAGTACAAAATCAATACCGCGGTATGCTTAGGCATGCCGTGTCGGCAGCCTTCGGAACGCACTCTGGCAGTCTTCGGTACACCGCGGCAGGACAGCGCCCGCTGAACCCCACGGCCCCGCGTGTAGCTTCATTAGCAAGGACGCCTCGGCATGCCTAAGGACGCTTCGGTATGCTTAAGGACGTCGCGGCATACTCAAGTATGTCACGGCGTTGTTACCGCCAGTGTGTGCTTACATGTAGGGATGCCGAAGGATCACCTGCCGTGCCGTGCCGCCAATGTGCGCCGGGCCTTACTGTAAAATGTTGTGGTAAAGCAATTACGAGGTCGACTATATCAAAACGTCAAATCTTAGCAAAATGTCCCCCTCCACAAGTTTAATTCCCTTATTGGAAGAAATATTGTAGAAAAGACTATTCTGATAAAAGTAGGTATTTATTTATTCCTTGTGTATTTACCTCAGCATCATCCATCGCCATTCTAGACGCGTAATACGGACAAGCTTTCAACTCCTTACCACACTTAACTAGATCTTCCATATCCAGGATATCAACAAGCATCCGTTCCTTCAAGCGAGTGATATTTGTCTGATTATAATATGGACAGGCAGCACATGATCTTGTCTTGGTCTTCTTAAGAACTTTGCCTTCTTCTCCTATTGAGGTGGATTTCGTTTTTGATTTTTGCATGTCTAGACATCTGTAAAAATCATTGATTGAAAGAAGATTGAGCACTTGGTGAGTAAGTTTAGAGTGTTCCAATTGCCATCCATTAAGATTTTATTTTATTGAGCGGCATATGTTGGCCCGACTGATGGCATTTTGGTCATCACCACCTACATATAAATCAGGCGGTGTGTTTCCATCCCATAGGCAATGCTTATGTAGCAAGCATAGCATAACATAATCAGCATATTGATATAACATTCCTACTGCTGGGATACAGGCCTCCTCTCTGCAAGAGAGCAATTTGAACACATTGCCTCGAACGTGATTTAATTTTGTGCAACATTGACTTTAACCCACTTAACAATTTCTGCTGATGCAAAATCATATCATATGTGTTTAGCTAAGTTTTAAATTGCAAGAAACTATTTTGCGCTGACTAAATAATTACGTACATATATAGGGTGACTGGTAATTAGTGACCGATACTTAAACACATGATTCTACTCATGACAACAAACAAGTTTTATAATGGGACAAAAAGTGAAATGACGAAAAAAAAATCAGCTGTTCCCTACATTTTGACGACTCGTACGAACGTAAATGTAGGGAACAGCTGATTTTTTTTTTTCGCGATTTCGGAATTGGTCCGATAGTAAAAGTTGTTTGTTGTCATGAGTAGAATCATGTGTTTAAGTATCGGTCACTAATTACCAGTCACCCTCCCTATATAAGACTTTTTGTTATTTTGATCTTTAGGGTAAAAAGTAGGTATAAAATATTGAATTAATAAAATTTTGTCATTATTTCAAAGACTTCTAATGTTAAATATTTTTAAGAATTTTACTGTCCCACAATTACAATAAAGTATGCTCATGCCGTCTGTGATACAGGTTTATCCCAGTACAGGCATCTAACATTTTTATACCTTTGCAAATCATTTCTAAGACTATGTAATAATTTTACCAATTTTAATTTCCTACTGAATAAAACATTTATTCATTTTTATTTATTATTCAAATGTATCTAGAGAATAATGACTTAGGCAATATCTATTTACCTTTCATTAATAAGATTCACATTCTTCAGCCTGGTGACTTCAGAATTAATGCAGTAATGTTGTCTGGAAGCCAGTGTGACTAGTCTTGTATCTTCTTTAAAAACTGTCCTTTTTATTTCACCAATGAACTGGGACAGTTGACTGTGAGTCCTGCTGCTTATGTATATCTGGAACATTTAAAACGCAAATTTTATAATAATATAGTTAAAGTTATGTTTAAGTTATGTTATGTTGTGTATGTAAGTTATGTTTATTTTAGCAAGAAAGATAGAAAGCTTAATTTGTGATTATTTGGTAACAACACCATAAAGTTTGTGTTGAATAGTCGAAGCTATCGCCCCGCGCGTGTCTAGTGCCTTATTTCGTCCCAATCTTTAAGCTATATATTTTCTTTGAAAAATACTGTTTTGTAGTTTTTAATAAAATTGATTATTTTATTATTTTAACAGACTGATAACAACTTGTGACAACCGCTGTACTGTTTAATGTAATAACTTAATCGCCACTCTGTGTAAATATGACTCTTCATTAATTTTGAAGTGGAGACTATTATAAAGTACACCACAGCTTGTTATCTGTCTAAGTGAGAATTATATAACACAACCTATGTTGACAACTTATGTTAAAATAATAAGTCTTACTTTAGCTATTAGATCATCATCATCTTCTAAAATTTCTTCACCCTCAGAATCCGCATCTCCTTTCTCCTCACACTCTTCTAGAATAAGATCTCTATCTTCTTCCACCTCTGTTTTCTCTTCTAGAACATTCTCTTTCTCATCTTCAACCTTCTCACTTTTATCTTTCTTATTAAAATAGAATTCAATAGTCTTATTTGCTGAATTATTCTTAAGTTTAGAAACCCGAAGTTTCATTTGATCAAAAAGATCTTTCCGTTTTTTAATTTTATCTAGTTTTAGCTGCAATGTTACAAGTGCCTGTTTCTTCTTTATGTTTTCATATTCCTCTGTTAACCAATCATCAGAAGCTGGAATAGAAAATATAAAAAAGTGTTTCAAAGGAGACTCAGCAAAAATGTACGGAAGCTGGTCTAAGCACCAATATCAACCAGAAATATTATGTCATTAGAGAGGTATTTTATGTATACATTATTTATGTCATTTGACAGGTATGTTATAATACAATAACTAATCTGGCGGCTCACTTCAAATCGCTGTGTGAAAAAAGTTATGGCGATGTTTCGTAGGACTGACCTGGACGATAGATAACGGAACCGTTGCATAGTTAATCACTTCTAGTGGGTTGATTTGCAAATATATGTAGTTTATTCACGGAGAAGTTTAGTGTGTCGTTAATATAGACAGTGAAAAGCGTGGGACCAAGTACACTGCCCTGTGGAACTCCCGTCTTTGTGTTAATGGGGAGTCGATCAGTAGTGAATAGTGAAAGAGCTTACTTTCGTGTACTGTTTTCGATTTGTCGGGTAGCTTTTAAACCGTTCAAGGCAAATTCCTCATATTCCTGTACATTCTAGTTTCTTCAGAAGAAGGCCAGTTGGAACCTTGTCGATTGCCTTTGCTAGATCAAGGAAGATGGCAAGGCATTTATAATTGTTTTAATGTGAGAGGGGACACAATCGGCAAGGGGAGTCACAGCATCCTCTGTTGACCTGTTCCTTCGGAAACTAAATTGGTTATCAGAGATGAGATTATTTTTTCAATGAAAGACATAAGACAGGAATTAGCTATCCTCTCTAATATTTTAGAGACAGAGCTTAGTAGTGCTATAGGTCTGTATTTATCTGGTGCATGTTTGGGACCGCTTTTGTGGATAGGGGAAACCACAGTTATTTCCCCACACTCTAGGAAGCTACCGGTCTCAAGACTCAGGTTTAAGATGTACAACATTGCTACTAGTAAGGATTTTAAAGCTTTTGATAAGAATAACTAAAAATTTGTTAGGTCCTTGAGCACTGTTGCCTTGGAGGTCAGGTATAATTTTACTAATTTCATAAGCATTTGTGAGTTCAAGGAGAGTGTGCATTTGGTATGTTGTATGTGTATGTGTTTATTAAAGATTCATGAAATAGATTAAGTTTTTCTAGTATTTTGTCTATATCAAGGATCTTTCCTCCCAGTCAGCAATAACACAATCAACATGTAGAAACGCATTTTACCTGTGTTATTGGATATTTCTGCCTTCAGTTGCGCCACTTCTTTTTCAAGGTCTTCAAATATTTTATGATTACTGTCCCGCAGCCATTTCAGAGCTCCACAACAGATGCTTAGTGATTTTCCCTAAAACATAACTTTAATATATTATTTAATTTAAAAGCTAGGTGAAATTGAAATCATTCCCAGAGAAGTCAAACTCAGAGCATTTACTCCAATTAAACCATTTACAGGCAGTTTGAATTGTCAAAGCTGTTGTTCAATCAGAAATATAAAGCTAGTTGCCCATTCCAAAGTGTAGTGGGTACCTGTAGAGAATAACAGGCAAGAAACTTCATGGTTAATCTTTTAAATTATATTAATTACATCATTGATATTTAAATCTATTAATTTGTTGCTACAAGGCTACCTGTCCTGTAGTAAATACCAAGATACTGAAACAAAGCTGTTTGCTAAAAGGTGTCACATGTATTTAGCATAATAGCATAATCAGTCTATAATGTTCCCACTGCTGGGACTCAGGACTCCTCTCTGTGAGAGAGATAGTGGGCCTTTATCTATCATGCGGGCCCAGTGCGGTTTGGTAGATGTCACATATGTTAAAATTATTAGTTCTAGGAAATTCCAGTATTCACCATGTTTTCTTTCACCATTTTAAGAGCAGTGGTGATGAAATAATTTACACAACGTAAAGCCCCTGTCTGAGTCCAAACCTACCACCTACAACTCGTAAGTCGCAGCCTCTCTGTCCACTGCTCTGTGTATGTATTTAGAGATACAGACTACTGTGGTATATTTTGGTTTAAACACCACCAAACTGTAACAGTTCAGTTTACTACAGTGGTCAGTATGACATTGGGTATACAATAGCAATGAATGTGGGTAAACTTAAAGCTGTCAACAGAAAAAAGCAAATAGAAATAGATATTACTTTATTGTCCAGGTAAAACAGTAAGAAAGTTCACAGGTTGAGATGGCACCAAGTTGAAATAACATGAGTTGTTTAAACAGCTAGGTCACAACAGTGAACCCCAAACTAGATACAGTCAAACCTGATAGAGGTCTCTCACTAACCCGAGTTTCTCGCTAATGCAGGTACATGGGTAGCGTTTCCCTCTTATAGGGGTACGCAGCAATAACAAGTCACAGCAAGTAAGAATGTAGTAAATATGTAATTTTATTTAGAACTTATTTACACTTAAAAAAATCCATCAATTTCTCTGGATTCAAACGCATTCACTATTTTAAGTTTATCACTTAATGACAGTACTTTAATTTTCCATTTTGAGATGATGCAGAAAAGAACTTTCCTTCGCAATTGATAACTATGAACTGAGTAAGTCTGTCAGACAGGACGGTACACAGGCACACGTGTCCATTCGAAAAGAATGCAATACAATAACAACATTTAGTTCCACAAAATAGAATAGGTACAATATTGACGAGAAAACAATACAAAAACAATGGCAGGAAGTACCACGAAAGTTAAGAATGAGTCATAAAATAGCAGATGTTAAATAAATAAAGCTCGACTGTCGCTTATAGAGGTATAGATAAGTAGCAGTCTCACTTACGGAGGTCTATGAGGGAAAAACGACTCTCTCTTACAGAGGTTTCTGTTTCTCGCTAATAGAGGTTTTGGGAGCTTAAAACAACGGGTCCTGGCTATTATTCTCACTTATAGAGTTTTCTCACTTATCCAGTTCTCACTTACCCAGGTTTGACTGTAGTTTGTATCATGGGGCTTAGAGTGTGACTGTAACCAACTGTGAATGTTAAATATTGGTCACAGTCAGCAATACTTGGCTTAAATATCTACATTTCAGGAAATGTTTATGCGCGAAACATGCTCATTGCTGTTAATCAATGATGGTAGTACTGGTGGTATTCCTTTGGTACTTTATGTACACCTCTGCCTAACCCTTTTGGGGTCTAAAGCGTTAGGCAGAGGTGTACATAAATTAGTAGGAGGTTACTTTATTTATCTGCAAAGTTACAATAATATTATAAGTGAATTATACATAACATCGCGCCTGTAGGGTTACACTACTAATCGTAAATATTATGCTTTTTACGTACTTACTTCCAGATATGTATGTATACCGCTAAGTAGTTAAATTTAAGTGATTTCACAAATAGCTTACCGTGCCAGTAGGGCTCTCAAATATTCCTAGTTTCTGTTCTTCCAAAGTTAAATAAAGTTCTTTCATAAACTTTTTTTGAATATCATATGGTTTAAAAGGAAATGGAAATTGTGTCTCCATTTTAGTTTAATTCACTGTCCGTGTTTGCTGTGTGTGTGTATGTTTATATTTGGACATTAAATTCCTAAGACCGAAAAATAAAGCTACTAAAGTGCGTTTCATCAAAGAATTCCCTTCGCCGTTATATTGGTACACCTGATTGTCAAGCTTGGACGCATCACAGAGTTGTCGAGGTTTTCAGAGATTTACAATTGTTTTGTGGATTTGCATCATGCCGAGGACACTTAAAAGTGGTGAAAGAGAGATGGTGTTAAAAGTAAAAACGTTTTGTGAGAGTGAAAAACGTAATAAAGCGCCAATAATTCCATTAGAATGTGTGCGACTTCGCGTCGCCGCCATGACAGGTTAGTAAAATAGGGTTACCAGCTAAATGTTCCGAAGTCCCGCTGCTACCCCGTTGTGTTGTATCACTATCACTACATAGTATAAAACAAAGTCGCTTCCGTCTGTCTGTCCCTATGTATGCTTAGATCTTTAAAACTGCGCAACGGATTTTGATGCGGTTTTTTTTAATAGATAGAGTGATTCAAGAGGAAGGTTTATATGTATAATACATGCATAATATAGTAGAAAAACAGTGATCATTTTAGAGGTTTCTAATGTGATGTCGTAAATAAACACATTTTTTGCGCTTACATTGCAAACGCTAGCTGAACCCTACGAGATAGATCAAAATAATGAACTACAGTATTGTACACCTTAAAAAGGTCTACAAAAAAGTCCGCGATGGCATATGTCTATCTCTTAGGGATAACCCACAATAACCATTTTTTATCCTATACTTTTTACGAGAAATAATGGCTCTAAAATTATCAGTGTTTCTCTACTATATTATGCATGTATTATACATATAAACCTTTCTTTTGAATCAATCTATCTATTAAAAAAAACCGCATCAAAATCCGTTGCGTAGGTTTAACGATCTAAGCATACATAGCGACAGACAGACAGCGGGAAGCGACTTTATTTTATACTATGTAGTGATCAGTAGGTATTGCACCCGTGCGAAGCCGGGGAGGGTCGCTAGTGTGTACTAAAGTATGTAAACTAAGATTTGTTTTACAACTAGAAACTTTACAGATTCACATTCTTAAAACATATAGATATTTGACGAATGATACTAATTACTAATAAATTAAGTAATAAATATCGGTTAACCGTTTACGGCTATGTCTATTTGGATTCCTCGTTAATACATTGAGCTTTATTGTACACCCCAATTTAGGGCCTTAGATACCTATAATGTCTATAAAATTATTAAATTTGGTCTTTGTTTTAGGCATTTCTGAAAAAACCGTTTCAAAAATCACGGAAGAAGGTAAGGTTGCTGCCAGTACATCAACAAAAATTTCAACACCGGGCAAGATCCTAGAGAAAAAACGGTTAAGCTTGACGATTTTGAACTTTGTGCTTTACGTCAAAAAATTCACGAATTTTATGTCGTGAAGAAGGAGTTACCCACTCTTACTAAATTGTTGCACGAAATGCGAAACGAAATTGACTTCAAGGGTAGTCGTACCACTTTGTGGCGAATCATGAAGGAGTTGGGATTTTATTTCAAAAAATGTAAATCTAAGAGAAAAATACTGATGGAAAGATATGACATCGTGGCATGGCGTTATCGATATTTAGAAGAAATCCGAAGCAATCGTCTTGGTGACCAACAAAGACCAGTCGTCTATTTGGATGAAACATACATTCATTCCACATACTGTGCCGGTAAATGTTGGCAAAGTGAAACTGAAGAAGGGGTTTTGTCATCAGATTCAAAAGGCCCAAGATGGATCATTGTAAATGCAGGTGGTAAAATGGGTTTTATACCCAATGCACAGTTGATTTTCAAATCTCAAACTAAGTCGGGAGACTACCATGATGACATGAACAGAGAAAACTTCATGAAATGGATACAAGAAAAGCTTTTGCCAAATCTGCCTGCGCAGTCAATAGTGGTAATGGACAATGCGTCGTACCACACGGTAGCGGTGAATAAAGCACCCACCATGTCAAGTACGAAATCAGAAATGCAAGAGTGGATTGTGAACAAAGGCCTTGCATATTTACCAACTATGGTAAAAGGTCAATTATTTGAAATTATCAAGGAACACAAAGAACCACCTCTCTACGAAGTCGATTTATTATTGCAAGAGCATGGTCATAAAGTGGTACGACTTCCTCCTTACCACTGCGACCTGAACCCAATCGAGCTCATATGGAGTCTTTTGAAAAGGCGGATAGCTGAAAAAAACGTGGGTCAAGAAACAAGAAATATAGTCAAAATAACTGAAGAGGCATTTCGTAGTATCACACCAGAAGAATGGATAAAAGAATGCTGTCACGTGGAAACCATTGAAGACAAGTATTTCAACGATGGTATATCTGTTGATAATGAAATAGATCGTTTTATAATCGAAGTAGGAGATGACAGCGATACTTCAGATAGTAGTGACTCTGGAGATAAAGACACCAGTACTATATCGGGTGTAGGTCCGTTGGAGGAGCACAATTATTTCAAAAAATAATTACTGATTTTTTTGTATAAATATTTGTATGGTTAAAATACAGGAGTTTAATTTTTTCAACACACTTTCTTACTCGTGTACCTACTTAATAAAAAGGGATATTTCGTGCGCATTCACAGCTACAGTAGGACAACGTCTGGCGAGTCGGCTATTAAAAATAAATCCAAATTTTTTAGTCAAAAATGACATCGTGAAATCTCCTCATTATTAGGTAATTATAATCTTCATAATCTGGCAACACTAATTTAAGCACTACCAACATAATGGCGAAGGGAATTCTTTGATGAAACGCTCTCTAGTGCTACTACCAATTTCTTTCGCGCCCTTTCTTCGTCACTCACATTCACAGGTGATTTTGACACTGACATGTTTATATATTTTTTTTTTATATTAGTTCCTGACGGAACAGGCTAAGGTCTGAGACCATGCTGCCTAGTCTTCAGTCCTGACATGTTTATGTTTATATATATACGTTTTCTTTTGTTCCATGACAGTTTTATCTAGCTAGAGAAGAGATGCCGATTGTTTGTCAAGTCGAGTTTAAGTCGAGAATCTATCTAACGAAATTACTTTTTCTTTCACCGTTGCAGTCGCGGTTTGTAGCTATATGCAATGAGTGGAGAAAACTAACGCATGGCCGGGAGAGGCCGTGCCTTAGTTTCATCCTTGCCTTAGATCCTTGATATAGTCACGAATATTTCTCGCACATTTATACTGGTATTGCTGACTGCTCGTATCGCACCACATAAATGACGTGGGGTGGCCCAATACAATGCAGGTCATGAACAGTATAAAATACTGGAAATATCCGGTTTTAGCAATTTCAAAGATACTCTAGTGACTAATGTCTTCATCTGTCATCTGTCAGATAGGTGACGAATCGAACGAAATGTCAATCGAATGAATTTTCGTAAAACTCGAAATAATTTATAGTTTGTTTTATTTACTCCGTTTTAGTTTTATAAATATTCATTCCAATAAGTGGAAGTTCTTCACTTTATAAGATGTCTCATAAGTAAGTAACATTTCGGTTCTAGACGCATTTTCATGCACAGATACTAAGTATGTAAAAGATTTTAATATGCAGAGTAATTTTTTCCAGTGTTAAAATCCTTCCTGGTGCTACGGTTTGCGAGGATTGCACTCTAGAAGGTGATATTACCATCGGAGGAGGTACAGTTATCCACCCAAGAGTGACAATCATTGCTGAGGGTGGACCTATAATAATAGCTGAGTACTGTATTATTGAAGAGTATTCCACTATTATTCACAAGTAAGCACAATTTATGAACTAGTACTGCAAGCCTTTAAGTTTATTCTGTTACATTTTATTAGTATTCGCCATCTCAATGTCACAGTAAATATTTGGACCTATTCTAAACAGAATAATACTTTCAAAGGTTTACCTCTATATCAAGTATTAATAAGTACCTACTTTTCTACTTTTCAGAAAAAGTGACAAACAAGAGAATCCTCCAAAACCCTTATTCATTGGAGCTCACAATGTATTTGAGGTGGGCTGCAAGTTGGAGTCACCGTGTGGTCATATTGGAGAGAGCAATGTGTTTGAGTGCAGGTCATTTGTAGGAGTTGATGTCAAGATAGGAAGTGGATGTGTTATTGGTAACTTAGTTGTTATATTGAAGAATTGAACACTGCTTTGCTGAGATCTTCTATTCAAGTAGATAATAAATTGTTAAATGAGTCGAACCCAGTATGTGGCCATGCCAATCACGGCATCAGTGTTTTATAGGTCATCAGAAGTGCATGTGTTTTGAAACTTTGGACACGTCATCATACAGGGCATGGTTTAGTCAAGAGCACCGCACTAGGTGTATGTTAGATCACCAATAAAAATTAGAACATTTCATAATTATGTAAAAGGCTTACATGTTTATCCATGAAAGGAACTGTATTATGTTATTTAATTTCTATTAAACGGAGCAATAACCGCTTTAGCTACAGAAAATTGTACTTAACTATACTGACAATAAGTTGTCATTCTATTTCAGGTGCAGCTTGTCGTCTCACAGCACCACAAACGCTAGCAGACAACACTGTGATATGGGGATCTGATCATCACGTCAGGGAAGCACTAGAGAAGCAACCATCACAACTTTTGCAGCTAGACTTTTTGAGCAAAGTCATGCCTAATTATCACAGGCTAAGGAAACCAAATGTTCATAAAAGACAGCCTTCTACAAGACAATCCCAGGAATCATCCCCAAAACCATAAAAAAAAACCACTATTTATTGTTAAAAATGCTGTATTATACTAATTCTTACTCATTTGTAGCTTGTAATGCACTATGTTAAGATTTTATATTTATTTAATGCTTTCACTGAATAATCAAGTATTTTGATAGTGAAATATGAGTTTGTTTTTTTTTGGACCCACTTTTTGGTTTAGTTTTTTAAGCTTTTCTATGGTTTTTTGTGGCAAACAAGTGAGTGGCCCTAAGCAAGATTTATAAAAGTTTCAAAAAAAACATTAAAATAGCGGTGGCATGATTGCAAATCTACCTAGAATAATAATTAATTAATCATCACGGCTTCAAAATACAAATCTTAAAGATCTTTCGTATTTCCCGCCAAGGAGTGAAATATCTACGAATTCAAAATGCAAGCTGTGTTGACTGTGATACCAAAATTAACAGAATCAGAGATTACAAAAATTGACAATTTGTAAAGGGAAGTTAGTTCTGCCTTTCGCCGCCTGCAAAATATACTACAAGTTCTGTAATTAATTTATTATCTATATCATTAATGTTGCAAGTTAAAAATAATAAATTTCCGTGACTGGTTACGAAAAAAACCCACAAATTGAAAAATAATAGGATGTCGTCTCGGTTGGAGCGTCATCGATTTCTTTAATTTTGAAGAATTTGTTTCTTTTATTAAGCCTACCGTTGATTTTTATTTGAAAATCGTTTTAGTGTTTTTCGTTGTTTGTTTTGTTTTAACACAAATCGCTGGGTTACGTCTTGAAAAAGTTTGTAGGGCATTGAAAGGTTTACATACCAACTTTGCTTGTTTTAATATTGCTATACATTACAATATAAATTGATGGTATATCAACGGCTGTGACTAGATAGTTTTATTGAGAATTGTGGTAAAAGAGCAATAACAAGTGGTGTCTGTCTGCGTTTGTAGTATTCGTTGCGGGCGCCATGTTGTTATTTACTTTGTGATTTTACTACGGGGAGGTAGTGCTATGGGTATATTGTGTTGTGCGGCTGCATCGCGTGTGTGAGAATGTTAGAGGATGTACCCGTCCACGGAAGTCGGAGCGACGTCCGATCCCCCAGCAAAACCACGACTCATCAGAGAAACCTCAGTCTGGATTTTAGGTATGTAAATTCCTAAGTTCCGTTCACTATTTGATAACAAAAGATGAATGTATTTGATGGAAGTTTTAATCTTAACGTAGATGTGCGGAATATCATCACGTTTCTTTGCCTCGTGTCTATAGAGATAAGTAAACAGACAGAAACTCAACAGTAAGGTAGGGTATTGTTTACATTTTCATCATTAGTCACTGCCTACTCTGCCTAGCTTGGCAAGTATTATTCTATTACAGGTTTAGGAATTACCTATGAACACTTATCTAAGTCCCACATTTTGATATTCTATATCTTGAGACAGATAATAATATGTTAATAGACTTCTGTGATATTTGTCTTGAAAACCTGTTAGGCTTAAAATGTTAGTAAGTAATAATGTTTGTAACATAACTTAATACTTTATAATAATTCTGTTGTAAATTCTTAGTAAGTAATAATGTTTTTAACATAACTTAAAACTTTATAAAAATTCTGTTGTAAATTTACCAGTTTTAAATTCATAACTCAATTGCACTCATTTTATAGGTACAGTCAGCTTCACAATGTGGGTACCTTTGAAAGTAGCTATGCTCAAAACCGCAATGGCCGCATAGCATATTATCAATTTTGTATGTTATCATAATGTTTTCACACAACAGTTTATAGATAAACAACAATGCACATATTAATACAGCATGTTTTTTTTACCATCTCCAATTTTTTACAGGATGTTCTACCCATGAATATGAACAACTTTTGCTGTGGAACCAACTCTGAGATCATGGAAAAAAAATCTGCTGTTTCATACATTTTGGTCAAGTAGGTATTGAACTTTTGTATTAAACAGCTGATTTTGTTTTCATGATTTCAGAGTTAGACCCATAGTGAAAGTTGTTCATGGTCATGAGTAGAACACCCTGAAAAAATTTGGAGCCTGAAAAAAAAATCATCCAGTATGTTACCAGCTTATTACCCCCGCAGAATACCAGTTTTGCACTCGACCATCAAGGCAGTTCAGCAATAGATTATGATTTCTTTTTATTTAAAAACTTTCTTTAGACAGTCTCATCTGCATACTTACCTTACAAATGGCTACACTGTCTTAAACTACCTTTATGAAACTCTAATTTCAAAAATATTGAAATTTTATGACCAGGGCCACCTCCATCACCTTTAATGACTTAATTAAAGCTTACTATGCTTTAATTTAAGCATTACATTATACATTAACTAGCCTTGGGATCTTGCTCATTAGTCATGAGTGGTGTTTCCTTTTTTACTGGCATTCCAGTGTATGCCGCTAGGTTTATTCACACATAAGGTATTTTCTGCTCTGGTAACTTGTTGAACACCTGTTACTGATTTTTAATAGTATGTATGTAGCTATAGAAATAAAATACCAGTGGAAATCATTGTTTGAATTTAAGTACAGCAAGCAATTAAGCTTGCATTATGAATTGTGCATGTTTAATGACAGTGTCCTATCAAAACTTTTGTTTCCTGTTTAAATTGTAGTTTCTGTTAAGCTTTTGAAATTGTGTTTATAGTATATCTCAACTATATTGTTATTTTATCATCCGTTTGTGTCCCACTGCAGGGCAAAGGCATTCTTTAGCTCTTTCCAACTTTTCCCTATCTGCTGCTGTTATCTAAAAATTTTTTTTTTTAAATGTTTTCCCACACTAGGAATTTCTCCTGTATTGTGGGAGCGTTTACAAACATTTAAAGTCACATAAATTTTAGAATTTCTACATCCATGATAAGAACTACGGAACCGTACGCACGTACGTATAGAGAACTGTACGCAAAATACGCGCATTGACGTGGAGTTGCGGATACCAGCCCGTATTACCTATTACCATCCATAATAAGACTTGTTTTAAATGGAATCATCTAGCTTCCAATGAGCTAGTTCATAATCCCTACAGGGAAAGCTACTTTCCTTATTTTTAAACGTTTTCCCAAAAAAGTGGGAGATTTTCGAAGACGGTTGGACCAATAAAAAACCGGCCAAGCGCGAGTCGGATTCGCACACGAAGGTTTCCGTACCATTATCTATAAAAACGGCAAAAAAAATCATGTCTGTTGTATGGGAGCCCACTTAAATATTTTATTTTATTCGGTTTTATAGAATTTGTTGTTATAGCGGCAACAGAAATACATCATCTGTGAAAATTACAACTGTCTAACTATCACGGTTCATGAGATACAGCCAGGTGACAGACCTTCGGACGGACGGACGGACAGCGGAGCGGGAGTAATAGGATTCCGTCTTTCCCTTTGGGTACGGAAGCCTAAAAACAGAACAAAGTGAAAAAGAACTTGGAAGTTGGTGGCAAAAAACTAGAAACAAATCATAAGACACCGAAATTAAAGTTATTGTTCACTTTGTAGTTTTTTTTTGGAAGTCGATTGTTTTTTTATTCTTTAAAACCCTACTCTGTCTATCCCTGATGCGCTTGTCACAGGAAAAAATAGAAAGGTCTTTGGGATAACAAGAAACTTTATTACTACTTGCTATCCAAGATTTTGTTTGTAAAGCTACCATAAAATAACCAGTTTTCTGGCATTTGTTATGCTGATCTCTGGCATTTATTTACAGATGGATCGGCGATGTACTGATTATTATTAAAACTTTATTTAGTCAGGGGTTTAATGTGATCATTATACTGTAATTAAGCTAAATGCGTGTTTCATTCGAGAAACCTAAAGAGGTGTGATAAGTTACCACAACAGATCGTTAAACTGGAGCTGTCTAAATCCGGAACAATTAGCATTCAAAACCTACTTTAGCAGAACACTTTATTCCGGGTCTCGATTAACGAAAGAATCCCGATTCGCGTTCTAATTTCGGGATCTATTAATCCAGTGTTTGGCTGTTAAAGATACAGTAAACATCGAGCGATATATAGGACGTCTTTGACCGCGGTTCTTAGCCCAGGTGAATGTACGGGGGCGAAAGTAAAAGTGGTCAGCGTCTCGAGTCTCGACTCGACGGAAAGCGGCTACCTCGATTTCCTACGTTCTCACCTCAATACGCCATGTTTTTTCTCAGATGTACTTGTACTCGTAGAACCTTTGACATTAAGGTAAACACGACGTATTAAACCGTAAAACATGCTCTTAGTTATCCTCTACCGAATATTTAATTCAAGTACATATCCGATTTCGTACGTGAAATCCTCACGTAAATCGTATTTATATTGTTAGATGGACTTATTCGTAGGCGTTGAATATTGCAAAATTCGGGGCTCCAAGGAATACTTCCATTTCCATTTATTTCGCGAAAATTAATATTTTCTGAGCCAACTAGAGCTTGTAATTAATTTCTGTCAAAGCTGATCTTTATTTATGTTTTAAGGATAAATCAGGGCTTGAGAATAATTAACTTATGTATGAAACTAGTGAAGTAGGTAGGCGTAGGAGTTGTAGTAGGTTGAATGTTGCTAATGATGGGCTAAAAATAATACCTGGTCTATACTCAACTTCAGTTGAAAGCACTCATTTATTCTGCACTGAGCTGCTAGGTGAAATAAAGAAATTCACGCAAAAAAAATGCTATAGTCATCAACTTGTCAGATGCCCTCATGACCGGTTCATTAAGTACATTGTTTTCTATTGATTTCTCCATTTCACACGGTAAGCATGCCAAATTCCATGTCAGACTAACATTAAACATATATTTTTCGGTTTTTGCGTCTACTTTACAGGATTATTTGAAGAGTATTGGATAAATGCTTGATAGAATCGAAGATTGAAATGTTTGAACTACATTCTCTTTTCTCATCCATCATATCTACTCATCACTGAAAAATACTCACTTAAAAAGTTTTTGTAAGTAACGAGGCAGCGCACCATGTAAGTAGGTATAAAGTACAGGCTATTTTCGTCATCTCGGTGACATTCGCAACCAATACAACACAAGGTTGGCAAATTGTCGTCAATCTTCATGATCCGTAATTTATAATGTAAATTCCTTTTGTGCAGCAATGAAGCCTTACCTTTTTGTTCATGCTTTAATGATTTCCTTGACTTTGTTTTTCCTCTCCGAAACCTCCTCAACTGCGCTGCTCATCCGTGTTACGGAATACGTTAGCAGAATTAAACGAGACGTTTCATTAAACAATAGAGCTTCAGCGTCATGTTTAATATTTCTCTCGCAGCGAAAAGCTAAAACTCAGTTAACGATTTTGAAAGGAATAATCAACAGCCTGCTCCAATGATTAATTACTTTTTGTTCATGTTACGTTTGAAACAAAAGCGTTTTGTTAGAACGTAATCGATCATTTGATTTAGAACAATTGATAGCAATACATATAGAATGTGTTGAATGTAACCTTGTTTTTGTCGCTTCAAAGACAAAAGTGGCAGTGGTTTTGTGTACTTAGTCAATTAGTGAGTGTTAGAATTAGGAGGCGGTCACGCGACCCGCCCGTAAAAGCATTCCAAGGCTTCTAATACTGTAGCCTGCGAAATTATCAACGGAAACCCATGATGAACACCTGAATAGGTATCATAACTTCATCTCCAGCAGCCATGAGCGGAAATCGGAAGTTAACACATCGCTAGCCAAACTTTTTGCTAGCAAACTGAAGCTGGAGCAAAAAGTAGATAAAAGCAAAAGTTTGTTGCGCAAACTATTCTATAGGAGAGCAAGTTTTTACTCGACGCTTGCTATCTGCTTGCTGCAAGCGAAAAAGTGCTGTCTGGGTTCAAGTGATGAATTTGTATTATGAATCGTGGTATCAACAACCTTCGTCCTTTACCGTATTTCTGAGTCATTTGGCGCCTAGGTTAAAGTCGTTATCTAGAGTGTCCTGTCAGAAATCCAGTGTGCCACTGCTTAGCCAATTACAACGCTAATTATGTTGACCCTTCATTGTGGCCAATCAACATCGGCACTCGAGGAATGCGACACGCTACTGGCCAAGACGCCCGCGATTATTAAACGAGCTGGTTTATTGTTATCGTCCAAATTAACTAGACCCGTCCAGCATAGCTCTATTGTATTGAAACACAATATTCTCCAAATGAGACTAAGACTAAATGTTCCAAAGCAGCCATTTCTCTGCAGAGCTCATAGAATGATGGTCTTGATTAATCATAAGCATTTTTTGTAGTCAATCCGTGACACGATTGCGTTCGTCGGTATATGATATGAGTACTAATTATTAGAACAGTATGCTTCTTGCATTTTTCACCCGTATGTAATTGTATACGCTTTTGAATATACTTAATTTAACTTGTGCAAACATCGCAGGCCAAATGAATAGTTTGTGTAACTTACTTAACTAGTCTACATTTCAGTCCATGTTTGAGTGACAATTACTGTATGCGACTTTGTAAGTGGCTTGAGATACGCTAATTAATACCCTTATCATCAAGACCTCATTCCAGTAAAAACGTATTAGTGTTTTTATTTATTTTTCTGTCGTTTTTGGAACTACCCATAGTTTGCATCTTACAGGTTGGTAGGTATTAGTAGATCATTGATTTTTTATTTTATCCAACCTACGTTTTGGCGCTGAGTCAGAATTGTATCATCGCGTCATCGCTATAGCGTCTATCAACAAAAAAAAAACACGTCTAATTCGGTCTTCTGATAAGTCATAAGTCTGTACTCTTGAGTCCGTACACGTGCACCGAAGAGCGCTGCCGCAATCACGTCACGTGGCGATCAATGAGTTCAAATGTTGATACGGTCTACTGTATTATTTATATACAACGTGTAACGTTAAATGCGCAAAACCTGAAAATAGTTTGATCAGAATAACGAGCAGAATTAATTGAACCACTTTTTAATATAAGTCACATTTTTCAAAAAATCTTCATTAACCCGGCGGTACTCGCTAGGTGTTTACATGCACGAATACTCGCTACCGGGTAAAAAATACCACATGATTTAAATGACATTATCTTGGAAAATAAGTTAGCTTTACAGACTTTAATGGCGTATTTAGTTTATCAATACTAATGTCTAATAAATAAAAGAAAATTGAAAGTTTGAATTATTATTTATTTCAAATTATAGCTTATCTTAAAAAAGAACGCAAAATTAAAAACAAAAATTCTTCATAGTCTTAGAAAAATCAACAAAAAAATTTTTTTCTTAGGTATCACGTAAAATTGAGATCAAAAATTATAAATCGACAGTGCTAGTGTAGTTGTACTCTGTGGTATTTTTTACCCAGTAGCGAGTGCCGCCGGGTTAAAAACGTTGCCGTGTCTATTTATTAATAGGTCAAGCAAGCCAATGTCAGCGCGGCGCAGCGGCCCGGTGACGATTCCTCTCCCGATAAAGCGTCGTCGCAGACGCAAGAAACGATCAGAATGGCCAGTAAAACTAAAACAGCACATAAAACCTTTACAATTTTTTTAATGACTTATTTTCTCCCTGAAATAGGTAAATTGAATTAAAAATCAGTTGGGGTGCCTGAGGTTTTGCGCATTTAACGTTACACGTTGTATATATATTTTTATTAAACAATCTCAGTCTCGTAATAATTAGCTTAATTATCATCTTAAGCATTTATGATAATGAAGAATACACAGATTTAATTTGACTTGAAATTCCGTCCGTCAGTGGTTTTTCCTGTTGTTGATAAGCTTGGTTTATTTAGTTAATTTATATTGCTATTGTCTTCAACTAGTTCTGGGAAAATGGTGGATATTTTTTTAAATACCACTGTATCTGGAAAAGCTTGGTAAAGTAATTGTCCATTTAAAAGGAATGATTTATTTAATGTTTACCACACATTTAAAACATTCAGCCGGATTCAGAAGACAACATTGCTTGTGTAATTTGTAACCCAATTGTTCCGTGAAATTAAACCTAACGAAATTTAATACAACTGCACAGTTGAAATACAGTTGAAATTGTATACTAAACCTCTTGTATTACGTTTCCCAGTTTGATATTAAAAAAAAAAATTGGAAGAATTAAATTGTCGCTGAATGAAGTTAATGTGACACTCACCCCACTGCTTAGTCTTTTATAAAGATGTTGTTCTATAGTCCAAATTGAACACGCTACTACGGTTCCGTACATATGTGATTAATTTATTTCTTGTTTACGCGCTTAATGACCACTGTTTCAGTAATGAGTTGTTCGTTATCAAGCTGATTTGAAGGAACACTGCTAAATATAGTTTGTTACGCCATCTCACCGCAAATTCTTTGGAGTATTTGAATACGCTATACTAAGAATTGATAAGGGTTAATTAAAACTACTTTATTGTAAAACAGGAAAGATGAAAAATTGATGTTAAAACTTTATTCACTTGACACAACGTTGGCCACAGGTGCGCAAAACACGAGGATGGACAGGAAACTAATATACAATAACAAATTAATATTGTAAGCAAAATCAATGTAAAATTACTTGCAGAGGAAAATCAAAGCAAATAAGCTAAAAGCTAAAGGAAACCAGAACCGCATAATGGTGTTGAATTTAATAATAAAAACATTCTTGTGGTCTAGCTCAACCGCTTGCGATCCAGAGCAAAACCAATACTGTATAACTAGAGCCAATCTCGGTAATCGCTGTTGTATCTATTGAAGCCAATCTTGAAGTATGAATAAGACAATCCGTAACTACGCTAGACGTCTGAACTGCTTGTCTGACAGTATGGACTGGCAGCGAAATTAATGGATTTACGATTTATTCCATTCTAATACCAAAAACTAATACCACTGGTATTTGTTTCAACTCATATTTTTTTTCTATTCCGAACCGATACCATTGTTTAAACTAATACCAAAACAAGTTCAAAGATATAAGGTACAGTCAGTAAAAATGCTTTGTATGTAAATATAAGACCTTTAATTGAAAAAAAAAACAGATAACTCCAAAAAAATCAAATTTTGTTAGCAAACGTCTTGTTCAATGATAAAATATCACTTAAATAATCAACTTTAATATAATTTTAGTTCCTCTCTATACCTGTATAATATTTTTTTTGCAAAAACATCAAACAGGAAGAATTTACTTACAATCTAAAAATTACAAAATATCTCAAAAAATTAACTCTTAATTTATATTGAAATTTATCTGACATAGTTATTATTAGACAGGTACGTAATTATTCACGTCTACCTATCTCATAACAACTATGTCAGGTAAATTTTTAACAAAAATAAATCACTTTTTATCTAACAATTGTAAAATATCACAGAAAATCAACTTTTTGTATAATCTAATCAGTCATTCATCACCTACATAGCAATGAATCAGCATTTTTTTTTTTGCAATAATATCTAATATGAAAAATTCACTTTAAATCTAACAATTATAAAATATCACAGAAAATCAACTTTTTGTATAATCAAATCAGTCATTCATCACTTACATAGCAATGAATCAGCAATTTTTTTTGCAATGAATTCTAACCTTACCTAACAATTGTAAAATTTCACAGAAAATCAACTTTTTGTTTAATCAAATCAGTCATTCTTCACCTACCTATATAGCAATGAATCAGCAATTTTTTTTTGCAAAAACGTCATATATGAATAATTCACTTATAATCTAAGAATTATAAAATATCACAGAAAATCAACTATTAGTATAATCAGCTAAATGACGTGTAAATAATTTCTTATATTTCAACAATTAGTAGCTAAACCCTTAATTTTTCTAAGCAGTGACCTACGGAGATTTTGTTTTTGAGGAGTTGGTCAGTTACGTATGTGATCCACGAATTTTTCATAATAGTTGTCTGTGCACATCGTTTTGCGGGGGGTGCGTTTGATTTATATTGAGTAATAACCACTGTTTGTAAATCTGCGTCCTCTTTCAGCACGTTCAGAAGCTGATATAAATTAGCATTCTTTAGCACAGCCGAGTTTAATTTCTTATGCCAAGATTCTACGGCATTTGTGGTTCGATGGCGTTCACCATGAACGCACCAAATGTCTACAAAACTCTCGTTCTCTAGCCATTGTGACACCATGTAGTCATTAAATGTTTGAATGGCGTCAGTATCAGGACAGTCTTCCATTATGTAGCACCATCCTTCTGATATGAATTTACGAGGAAGTAAAGGCAGTAAAGCTGAAAGTCTTACATGTCTTTGGGTGATAGCATCTTTTGTCAGATCCAACTGTTTTGCTTTTTTCCATACATTTTTGGAATAATGAAAGTAGCATCCTTTAATCACAACTGACGGAAAAACAATTGTAATGGCGTTCATTGCGGCTAGTTCAAAATCTGTTAAAAATTTTACGGGTTCCCACCCAGGAATGTTTTGTTTCAAAATTTCAAATAATTTTTTGTATGTTTCTTCTGTTTTTTTGTTAAGTAAAACATAAATAAGAGGAACTATACGAGTGTGATCTTCGTCACTTCCCAGATCTCCGTGGATAGTATATAACTGCACAAAAGGCTCAGGGGTGCAATCGAATGTTCCGTCGCTTTCAAAAAATTTAATGCTCGGAATTTTCTCTAGTTGATTTGGACTGACCAAGATTATTATTCGGGTATTGGAAGACTCATCTTTATAATCGTAAAACAAAAAATCTCTAAATTGTAATGGAACTTCTACTTCATCAATTGATTTACATTTAATTTTTTTTACACCAGCTGCGTTGTTTCTTGCATAATACAATTTTGATTTGATGTTTGCAAACGATGGGATATTTCTCACCAAATCTGATTCAGTAGCGCAGAATTGTGATTTGAATTTGTTATATATGTTTGGTATTGGGGCGAAATCAGACTTCATCACTTTATCTCTTAAATCATCCAGCTTTTTTGCCATTACATTTTTGAATTCATCGGGCTCGCAGCTATGATTTTTCTCATTGGAAATATTGCCATCCTGTGAGGACAACAAAATAGCTTTAGCAAAATAGTTTTCGGATAAAAATACATATTGAAAGATGGAACACTAACTGTCTTATTCATAATATAACGCTTACCGAAGGTATAAACCTTCATTAGTTAAAACATGTTTTAAGGTGGATGCTCCAGGGTGGCCCGCAAAATTCAAATTATCGTAAGTTTTTTTGCAATTTGCAGCTCAGTATGGGATAGTATGGTAAATAGAAACTAAATTCGCGGTACTGGCATGTATGTATTTATATCATTATATTAGTTAAATTTATCAATGTAACCCACTAAGTTAAAATTTATATTAAACGTAAAGTTATTATTAAAATGGCACATTTTCTCTTACATGCCAGTACCGCGAATTTAGTTTCTATTAATAAAATATCCGATACTCAGCTGCAAATTGCAAAAAACGTACGGAAATTTGAATTTCGCGGGCTACCCTGGAGCATTCACCTTAAGCCTACCGAACGTTCGATAAAAATTCTTATTCATAATCGTTTCTTAGAGCTCCCATAACTAAACGCCACTATCGTACACAATGTTGCCATTTTGTAGAAAAATATGCGATTTTAGTCGATTTTAACGTTGTTTGCCTCTGGTCACAGAAAATTTGTCTATGCATTTTTAAACACTGTCATAAAAAACGTACACCAAGGTAAAGGAGGGAATAGTTTGAACTACCTAGTCTTTTGAACAATTTGTTGAATTTGTTATCATGCAATCTGGGAAAAAGCGGCAAAGGCCGTTGCCGTTAATACTTGTAATTCTGGTGAAGTACCACACCACCGACTAAATTAATTATAAAAGCAGCCGTTTCTTTGGAAAAACTGTACCATTTACGAAATTCTTCGTCATCCAGATAAAATGCATCGAATCTCTGCTAATACAATTTTATACGCGAACAACCACAATGCTATGTAGGGATTTTAAAGTAGGTATTTTAATACTAACTGACTGACATTGTAAACCGAACGTCAAACACGAAACAACTGATCGATCGGCCATTTGTTTCCCTTTTTTTTTTGTTTATCTAGTGTTTTTTTTTTACTCTTGCTATTCCAATTCACTTTTGACAATGGCAGAATTGTCGACAACGGCATCGGTACTAATTGCCATTTAAAGAAATAGAATAGAATTGATGTCGGCCATTTTATTGTTAACGAACGTTTAAAGAAGGGTCATGGCTTCTTTAAATCAAATTAACTTTAATGGAGAAATAAAGAGTGTTTTTACCTCTAAAATACGATTATGAATACCATTTTTTTAACAAGCTTCCTACAAAGGCCTTATAAAGCTCCACTAATCCATTATAAATAAGCCAGTTAAACTCTATGTAAGAAGTTGGTAACATACCTTTATCTGTAAAGATCCACTGCACTCTTTAACATTCACACATCTCCAATGGGTCCATCCATTTTTATTTTCCCTTTTTTTTGTGTACTGGTAACCAGCTCTCATTAAAACCAAGCCACCATTTCTTGTTATGAAAGTCAAGCTTCCTGTTTTTCCCGAAGATGTTGAGGGCTGATTATCAGCTTCCTCAGACATATCTAAAAAAAATTATATATTGTATGTAACTTTTACATTTGCTTGGATTATGATAAAAAAATCAAATAATAGGTATTTTAAATAACACTAATTTTAATAAAGAGAAGTAAATTATACAAAAGAACAAATTAATATACTCACTTAATAAATAAAAATCACTGTCACTCTGATACCAATACGCCACCGCCACCGCACGGAAATGTACTGAGGAATTTATGTAGATAAAATTTCTCTCCGAGTCAAAGCACAACATTCCAGTCACACTTGACTCTGATTGGTTGTTTCGAATTTTGGAACAATAGAGCAAACTCACCCTTTCTCGCAGGTAAAAAAAATAGCAAGATGATTCACTAAAACTACTCTTACCTATGCTAACCTTTGTAAAAATATTGGAGTGAAGTGAATTTGGAAAGTTTTAAGCATTATATTACGATTACATAAAAATATTGAAAAACAAATTTACTTTGATTAGGTTTGACTGCGCTGACTGTACCAAATTCAAGTTGTTGGTATTCGTTCGTACATTAAATTAAATTATTTAAAAAGTGGTATCGGTTCGGAATAGAAAAAAAATATGAGTTGAAACAAATACCAGTGGTATTAGTTTTTGGTATTAGAATGGAATAAATCGGATTTACTAAAAAAGAATAATAAAAAGTAATAATAGCAACACAAGAAGTTCTGTCAAAATCAGATAAAAAACGTGCGTGTAAGCAATGAGGCAACATAACAATGAGTTATTGCTTGAAGGCTCAAACCACCATGTTAAAAAGATATGGAAGCCAAATAGTTAGATGGCTTCCGCTTTGATGAAAGTCTACAGCTTGTCTTATTTTAACTTGAAACAGTAACTTGAGCCAATCTCTCTTCACAGCTCAAGTGTTTATTGGAGGCAATCATAACGGATGGCGTCGCATTAGCAATCTCATGGGACGTGTAACGAACCCAACGTATAGAACACAGACTCCATTATTGTGAGACATGAGCGACCATAATGTGTCTTCCCACGGATTTGTAACGAGGTCGGACCACAAGATCGATTTAAAGTGTTTAGTCCGAAGCAGTCGAGACTCGTGTGTCGTCATCAAATAACCAGAACTGAAAGAGTTCACATGTTATTGTATTGAACGAGTATATGTGCGGTATATGTAGGTTAGTGTCAGACCAACAATACGACACACGTTTCATTGTTTGCTGATTTGTCACCGAGAATCGCCAATTGTTTACAACTTTACCGTTACATACGAGTTGACACACACATTCACATTTCATATCTACTGCCACACAATGTTATCACTGATATTACACTACTGGATATTGAAGGATGCTCTACTGTGCGCTGTAGTCCTAATACGCCCACAGACTTAATTTCAAGACAGAGTAGCTTACCATTAGGTGATGATTAAAAATACAGTCGTCTAATCTGGTTTTAGTCAGATGACGCATTTTCAACGCGAAATCCACAAAATTGAGGACTTGTGAATGTGAATGTCTCAGAGTGACATTATTTTATTGCGAAAATGTTGTTATGCTCTTCCATAGAGAAAAGGAGATAAAAGTTAATGGCAAAGGCGCAGCGATCTGCGAAGATGAACTGGAAGTATTAGGAGACACACGAGAGATACATCCTTTAATATTAGCTGAAGATATTACTACAGCAACCGACATTGATTTGACCTTTTCTAAGTTCAGGTCAGCTAGATAGAGAGTAGCAAAAAGCTTTGGAAGAGCAATCAAGTCAGCTTAATGTAGCCAGACAGATTGTTTTATGTCATTGAGAAAATAATTCCTAGAACGGGCGACGTCGGCATCGGCATTGAGGAGATGTCGGTCAGTGTAGATTATAAATCTCTACTACTTACTTACTATGATTTTCCACGTACCACATTGATTGCTCAGTTCAACCTTACGTTTGTTATTATTTTGAGAAAATTCGAAGAGAGATTTAGAAGATGTTCAATATATTTTATCAGCAACAGCATCCGCAATTATTTTTACTTTCAAGTTTATGTATACGACTTTATTAACATCATTACCCAAATTCTTCGATTATCAGGCTATCAGGCAGATTTATCAAAATACGAGTGGTTATGTCAACTAATCTACGCAAATATTAGATGTATAATTTCCTGTTAGTCGCTATCTTACGTCGTGTTTTAAATTTTGCAAGTTGACTCACCCACTCTCTTATAAAGTCTGTGTCAGTTACTTTTTATTTCGTCTGCGATTGCTCAGTGTCCGGGGAAATGCTGATGCCATATGATTACACGAAAGAGATTTAATTTAAAACATGACGTCATTTCCCTTGTCCCACAATAATGTAGACATCATATTCCTTTGTTAGGATTATATGCGGTAAACAACCTTGTTGGTTATGCTTATGATATATGGGAAGAACTGTACGTTGACCCTGCAAAATGGGGACGCCCCAGAAACCCTCAAATAGGTTATTATACACATGGTATTTAAACACACCCCTACACAATATATCTAAGCCGATGCCAACAGTGTAGGTCGTAACACCATTTGTATTGATTTGAATATAATTAACATTCCATGATGTAGCTAACCTAGCTAGTATACAATTAAATTTAATTGATCATAATCTAATACTGAAACCAATTAAGTTTATTTTTATCTGAAAAACAATTCTCCAAACGCTAACAAGACTTCAGAAATAGAAACGAGGAACTTACGTCAGTTGATGATAGTCTATTTCGATGACATTGTTACGGTGAGCGCTAAACGAGCTGAGTATTATAGGCCTGTGGGGTGTATAAAAGGGAGTGACACAATGGACGGAAATGATCAATCAGGGGCCCTCACCCACGAGAGGGACATTGGTGTAATGGTCGCCCACAGTCCAATGCAACTGCCCCCATTTAGTGTGTCTCAAGTATGATGATTTAATCTACGTAATCTCACAGGTCAAGGGACTCAGACGCTATGTACACAAATTAGTCATCTTGTCTGCTGGATGTAGATTAGGAAACTATGCGCACGAAGGTCGAACGAATAAAAGTTGGCGCTACTAATTTGGTTAACCATAAAGTGAAGGTTCTTTTGGATAAAGAACGTATGCTCTCTCCACTAGGTTAACTTTTGAATAAAGAACGTAAACCCTGTCCACTAGGTTAACCGTTTTTTGACATCTGCCTTAGAA
This sequence comes from Eremobia ochroleuca, assembly GCA_949629135.1. Lineage (NCBI taxonomy): Eukaryota > Metazoa > Arthropoda > Insecta > Lepidoptera > Noctuidae > Eremobia > Eremobia ochroleuca. The sequence continues at coordinate 17,014,971 of OX451389.1, forward strand.
CTTAACTATTCCAGATTACCTAAAAGTTAACTTTAAAATGCGTGATAAAATAAATATGTCAACTGCTTCAATTGCAATCTTATTGATTTTTTTTTTCTTATTTATGACTTCTTACAGACATTATAATACCGTACGTGCATCCGTATTGACAAAAAAAAATGCGTACTAAGTGATGGGATCGAATGTATTCGCTTCAAATGAATAAATCGAAAATAATAATTTTACATTATGGGTAAGTCAGTATAGAAAAACCTTGCATCCAATCAAATATCAATAAAATATATAAATTATTTACCAGGATACGGATTTACCACCATAAACAAGATGCGAATGTTTTACTTCGATTTTAAAACTTTCATATAATGTTATGAATAAATAAGGTGGTGTTTCAATATGTAGTATAAGTCTAGTCATAAATGCTGTCCCTCGTAAAATGGTCTCTAAATCATTTTTTTAAACGAAAATAATTTATGAAAATACATTATATGCATTCTTTATTGCCTATTTTATAAAATAATTCAAAGTGCCCTCCTCCCTTTGCTTTGAAACACTTCTTCAATCTATCCGGCCACTCGTCAATTGCCGCACGCACTGTTTCTAGAGGTATCGATGCTGCTGCTGCCACCAAATTACGCTTCAATTACTCATATTACGGTGAGGCTCCGAGCAGGCTTTCTCCTCTAAAACTTCCCATAGTTGGTAGTCCAATGGGTTGAGGTCGGGACTTCCAGATTGCCAATCTTCGAAAGCAATATTTGGGTAAATTGTCCTTTAGCCAACGCTGCGTGGTTCGCGCTTTGTGTGCCGGTGCCGAGTCCTGTTGAAATGTCCAATGCTTATTGGAAAATAGCGTTTGGGTCAATGGCTTAACCACAGGCTCCAAAATATCAGTCTGGTAGTTAGCTACTGTGTGGTTTTTACTCCTTGTTGACAAAAATGAAGCTTGTGACTCCCACGTACGACATGCCCCACCAAACCATCACTGAGGCCTTTTTCCACCTTGGCAACCTTTTCAGAAGCTTCTTGAGAGCTGTGTGCACGCTGTCATATTGCCGGTTGAATTTTTCCTCTACGGTGAAAATTTTCTCATCCATAAAAAGGATTTGTCGATATACGTTTTTTGCGTGCTCCGGCCACAACTTCTTTGGTCTAGTAACTCTGATGCTGCGTAAAGCAGCCGTCAAGCAATGTCCAGTACTTCGTCGATAAGCGCCAAGTTTTAGGTCTTGATTAATGATGCGAGACATGGTCTAAGCTGGAATTTTCATTTATCTGGCCATGATTTTAGGTTTGCGAAGAGGATTTCGGCGAATTCGCTCACCAACGCTTTGATCGCTGATGGCGTCGGGCCGCTCCTAAGTCTGTCATCGACAAAAGACATCTCGGTGAATCTATTCGACTGGTGTTTTGTTAAACTTGTGTAACGCTATTACTGCGAAACGATTCTCTTTGACACCTCACTCCGTATTTTTAGCTAGGATTGATGAGAGTAAGGTTTTCTATAGAATACCAAAGCTTATTTATATCATAATAAAACAAATGAGTATCATAAGTCACTCAATTTATCAAATATTCGATATTTAAAGGTGGGGACAGAATTTATGGCCAGACTAGGTATACACTACAACACAATTGATAATACGACAAACCAGTGCATACTTTATTTTTACTCTGATTTCCGCTATAAAACCTGCAAAATTGAAATTAAAGTAAACAAAGCGGCTAATTTTATTGTTTTGTATTTAATAATAATAAACACAGGCATAGAAACCGCACCATTTTTTTTTCGACAGCACGAAATCGATCATTGATACTACATAAAAATTAAAGTAAAATTATCGAAATGTGTTGACAGATGGAACAAAACCACTTCCATCTGTCTAAAAACGGTCAACTTAGTGGACAGAGTGTAATCTTTCTTTTTTTTTACGGTTTCAGTATCTACAAAAATCATAACATAGGAATCATTGTTATAAATATCAGCGCACGTTACTCTCTCAGTGGAAAGCTAAAATCATTCGAATGTTTCATCCAAAAATTGGAATAAATCCCAGTGTTCAGTCACAGTTGAAAATTGCAAGAAATTGGCAGACGATTTTCCATGCCACGGTTAGTCACAGTTGTTTTGGTAACCGACAGCCAAACATTGTCCGGGGAAATCCTTGGAAAAACGTTTTATTTTTTTGCAGAATAAATTGATAATGATTGTATGGATAAATTCAGGATGATTACTAATTAATGACTGCAACTGTTTAGTGTCTCGCTGGTTTCAATTGTAACATGTTGGGATAATTCGGCGGTCGGCCTCGTTCGCTCAGTTCGGAAGTGGCAATTCATAGGTTCAACTCGCCTTGCACGCTACAAGGTCGATACTATCGTAAAAATGAAGCGGACCACTTGAGCGTGGGTTTTTATTCGGTTTATTAAAGAAATAATACTTGCTATAACTATTATGGATCGTGTTATAAGTAAATTGATCTTCCTACTGCATATGGAGCATGATAATAGAATCGCCAACCGCATGAATCTTCTACTTAAGACCTAAGTGTAGGCATAGGCATGTGGTTTCTAACGGCAGAACTTTACCCAGTAACAGATCATAAATAGTGACTGAATGTTAGCTCAGCAAGCAATCCGTTATGCAATGAACTTCCACAACAATGTTTAGACTAGATAATGATCATTTGTTTGAAATTTAGGCGTTAAAATAGAAACTAATATGGTGGTCATTAATTGCTAATATTACTATCAGCATGACGGGAAGTGAGCGGAACGAATTAACTTTATCCATTGCTGTTGTGATTTCAAGAAATAATCTGTAATTCTCTGTACTATTGTTGTGATTAGGTAATGGAGTATCAGGGTTTTATTCACGATCAGTAGCAGCACGCAACAGTGTATTTGTGTATAACATTGATTTCTTATCGACCGGGTAAAATGCAGGCTTTCTGTAGCCAATAAAATAACAATGAGGCCACTAAGAAACTAGTAGCTAGTAATACATTACTGCTTGATGTGGGTGTCTGCGAGACGTCGTGAAACATCGCCCTAATGGATTTATTGTATTCTAACCAGACTAGATTATGTGCGGGTTTCTTTGGAACCGTTAACCGAATTGCAAAGGTCTGATTAACTAAAGTTCTGCGAGAAGAATCTGTCAGCCTATTGTTTGTATTTGGAGGACAATAATCTGAATTTAATCTGGGCGTGTCTCTCATTCATCTTGTTACATAACCGCCTGTACATTGTCTGATGGAGTTGGTGAATGTTGAATATGGGCCTGCCCCTAGACTGTTACGTAGGAAGTGGCCACCTTGTTTTGTAGGCGCATTGGTGAGCGTAGAATGATGTCATCGCCAGATCCTATCGTTGGACCCGTAGTTTTTCAACAATCAACACCTTCGTGTAAAACTCTTCTTTTCGTTTACGTCACAGACTTAAGTACTCCTGCTCTGATGTACTTTTATTTCTTTGTAAGCACAATGCCTTTCGTTGAATCTATAAATGAGTGCTATTTATTATTTAATAAATAGTTTCAATGACGATATATCTTCTGTTTGATAAAACATAGGGCCACGTCTATGATAGATTTATGATTTAAACTTCGATTGCTACTATCAAATATTTTTACTGTGACGTATTTACGATCCTTTTATTATCATCATTTACTTTTACTAACGTTTAAAACAAAACTTGTTTGTTACGTCACTATTGAAAAATAATCACAACCATTCAAGGTGATACGACGTGAGATTGCCTCAGGCTAATTTGATTCAGCATTTCCTTCTTCGCTGTGATTAAGAATTTTAAACTAATCAAACAAGCTTTTTTATATTCAACAATTTGAACTACATATTATATTATGCGCACGAGTTGGCGGATGTTATTGCAAAATAAAGTGCTACACGGATAGTAAATCTCAGAATTATTGCCACATGAAAAATAATCACTGCTGAATTATGGACATCGTTACAGAATCAAAAAAATGTGAAAAATATACACAAAGAAACGTGATTTATTATTAAAAGAAATATAAGCAAGCAGCTTACAGAAACGATCTTCTGAAAACCAATAACTTTGGTGTATTTAAATTAAAACAAATCAGAGGTTTATTTTGAAGTTATTGCTGTCGAACTTAGATTTGGTCGTAGAGTCCAGTTGTGTCACCCTCACTTAATAATTGTTGCTTCGTCACGCCATGTGGCTTTTACATTCTATTGTGTCTAGAGGAAGCGGTATAATTGCCCTTGCAATGGAAGGAAGCAAACGTTTTTGGGAAACCACATTGTGTTGAGAGGAAAACGATGACTCCCCGGAGCGTTGTACGTTTGAGGGTTACAAGATATTTGTGGGAAAAGGGAAATAATTGTGCAGCTGCCCTCAAAGCTATATTTATCCTACGACGACATGAATATTAGAAGTGTCAAGTATCTCACGTACGACTACTTGAAACTTGTATTAGTAGATCATCTAGTATATACCTAATCTGCTTTGAGCATGGATTTAAAGCTGACCATTTATGACATTGAACATTGGACCATTGATTAAAGGTTTATTTTACAGACTAACAGCTTTTGTCTAACTTTCAGACATTTTTTGGTCAAAGGCGATGAGTGATAGCCCGAACTAACCTCCTTTCGTGGCAAAGAGTATTTTGGTCTTTATAGGTCACTATGTCACTAACAGAATACCTTTACCTTTGATTAGAAAACAAACCATCAATTTGATGCATTTAGGGGAATGAATGGCAATCTTCACATCTGCCATGCAAGAATTAAATACTATGAAATATCCATGAAGTATTTGGTAATTGCTTTGCGAAATATCGTCAGTAATTTAAACCTTGCCATGGTCTTACACTGGATTACTACTCATCTAGTGGGCCACTACACTTTTTTTGCGCCCTGAAGAGCCTTTATGGAAAGCTCAACACGTAAAGCAATTAATACTTAGCTGGCTGGCTAAAAACGTGGAATGAGAACCGGCGGGATGGATAATGCATTTATGAGATGAAACTCGTTGTGATTTGTTTACAGCTTGGATTAGACACGAGATGAAATTGGATCAAAACTCATTCATGCAATCACACTAATATTATAAAGCCTAAAGTTTGTGTGTGTGTGTGCGTGCGTGCGTTTTTGTTTAACACGTTCAACGTCATGTTGGACATTTAAAGTTAAGTGTCGCCCAGCAATGTCCGACATGGCGTTGAACGTGTTAATTCCTCCGCTCTTTAAAGTAATTAATAATAGTAAATGATCCAAACCAGGAAATTTAATTGTCTGGGCAACGATTACAGTCAGAAGACATTAAGAAAAGAAGCACATAATTGACATAATTCATCAGATTCTCATCAATACATAATTAAAGTCTAGTCCTGTCTTAGATGCCAGCCTTAATTCAGGATACCAAGATTTATTCTTCATAGACACGAAAGCATTTAACATCACGTTCAAAATGGTGTTATGAACTTATGACTTATGAATGAATCAGAAATCCGTCAGTCCCTATGGCCCTGTTCAATGACCTCGGAGAAACACTTGAACATTCATTGATGTATCAAATATGAATGTGGCAAACGCATGCCGTCTGTTACATTCGAATTGATGTATTGAATGATGCACGAATGAAAATTATCAATTTGAATTGGCACCAATATTTCTTATTGAATAGCCAGACATTGATAATGCTGTTTGCGGTTCCGCTCATCTGGAAGTGAAAACTAGCGTGAAAATAAATGAGTTGTAAATTATAAAGCCTCATAATACTCATGCCCTGTAGAATATACTATTCCATGCGGTGAAGCTACATTTGGCACCAAATCCACAAACTCTTGAGCCTGAGGATTTGGTAAAAGAAACCTTTATCGGTGGACGCAATTTCTTTTATGTTTTACGTACACATTTGGCCAACTTGCCAATACTACGAACACCTGTTTCCACATGCAACACATTAAACACACTTCTGTATTGCGCACGCGCTTTCAAATGTAGGGTTGTTGTTTGTTTTGTTAGTAGAACAACGTTTGTTTTTGAATATGAAGACTATATTGGTAAACTGGAAGCTGGAAATATACTCCGATTAGTCTTCAGGCGGCGAACAGAGCTTGCATATTAGGTCAAAAGGAAGGACGTAGCTCGATGATAGATGCACGGTAGAAATAGTCTGATCCGGTGGGGAATGGCCGGAAATTGCATCGGTCACTTTGTCTGGCACTAAGGAGAATGTCTTGATCGCTGTCTTTTTACGTTAAAGGCATATTGCTCATGAAAGAAGAGCTGGTGTTTTGTTTGTATCAAGTCTATGGCCTCCTGGGTGCTTATTTTTATGTTTGTTTAATTGGGAATGCAAATTTTCTTTGCATATTAGTTATTATTGCGTATTGTACTTAGTACTTACCTACATTACTCTACTCATTGAATTTTAAATAGCTTTTAATCAATTATTTTATGCGCGAAAATTTCGCGTTTAGGACGTTACCTTGGGTTACGTTTGGGGTCGACGTTTTCGCGCGTTTTAAATGAAAATAATGTTTATTGCATGAGGAATTCCCCTATAATGGGGATAAAAACTGCCACTTGCTCACTTCAGATATCGCTGACCTCCATCATACCAAGTATTTAGCAGCTAGCTGTTAATATCCATACTTTTTTCTGTAAACAAGCATCTTCTTTTACTCATAATAATTTAATGAATATGCCCCGATGCGCCGCTGTTGATTGCAAAAATCCGGGGACCCAAAGAAAACCCAATGAAACGGCGAGGCTATGTTCTATCCATTTTAAACCAGAAGACTTTTTACAAAGAAATTCGTATATTACAGGTGTTGGTCTTTTTCATAAAACAGTGAATTAAGTCAATTTTTTAATTTTTTGCTTGTGGGTAAGTATTAACAGCCGCAGGGGTTGATCGATCAGGTTAAGCTACGCTTACCGCGGTTGGTCCGTGGATGGGTGACTATCTTCACATACCAAGACCCCCCGTGCCTCGGAAAGCACGTTAAGTCGTTGGTCCCGGCTGTCATTCGTGGATCTTTGACAGTCGTTACGGGTCGTCAGTAGCCCGAAAGTCTGACCACCAGTCTTACCAAGGGGTATCGTATTACCCAGTAACTTGGGTTGTGGAGGTCAGATAGGTAGTCGCTCCATGTAAAATACTGGTATGCAGCTGCATCCAGTTAGACTGGAAGCCGACGCCAACATAGTTGGGAAAACGCTAGGCAGATGATGAGTAAACTAAGTAATTTTTTACTAAAGGCACTTGTGGGTATCGGAAACAGATTGGCCTGCAATGGCAGTGGACAGACGTATGTGGAAAAAGAAAAGGGAGGCCTTTGCCCAGCATTGGGACATTACATCATAACATGATCCTGCACTCGTCATATTTACAATTAATGTTTTGCACATAGATAGATCCTTTTTGTCTCTTCTAGGTGAAGAAAACATCTATAAAAAGCTGAGGAAAACTGATGTAACCTCTATTTTTTTAATTGACAAAAGTCAAACTAGTCAACCCATCAGCTGAAGAGAGATCAAATAGACTGATACAGAGAAATGAGAAAAAACTTTGTTTTGGTACATATAGTGATCAAAGTGCTGGCTCTAGCCATGTTCAAACCTTTGATAGTTGTAAAGAGCAATATAAAGACGAGGAACTTACAAAAATTGTTAATGAAATAGAAATATTTCCCAGCACACCATTAGAGCCGGATGACAGGCCAGAGCAGAAACAACATACTGTATTATCAAAGAATACTCAAGTGAAATTCGTATACATTTATGCATCTATACAGAAGTATAAAGACAATGACAGTGTCATTGCTTTCTACACTGGTTTCGAAACATATATATGCAAGGTGTAACTTAATTAACGCATAACCTCATAAAGGCTGGTCATTTGTACTCATCATTATGAACGACTTTTACTATGGGACCAAACCTGAAAACGCGAAAAAAAATCAGGTGTTCCCTACATTTATGTTCGCATAACTCGTCAAAATGTAGGGAACAGCTGATTTTTATTTTTACAACAATGGCGGTTGGGGTAACCTAGCAGTGCTGCCACCTATGACGAGCTTTCAGTTTTTAACCCTATTAATACCGTTATACGGGTGACGTCATGATAATATGGTTGTCAAGAGCTAAAGCTAACCCTTCGACCAACATAATACGGGTCGATTGGATCCCCGATTCAATTTATTGAATTTTAGATCACAATAGGATCGCCACGCCTACGATCCTTTCTGACCTTTTTAACATTCAAGGTTTATTTATTTACTTTGTTGAATATTTGATTCAATTTTTTCCCACAATACCTACAGCTGTTGATGACTGGAATATTTGTAGTGATCAATTTGCGAAGAATTTATTCAGAAATTGTTGCTTTAGTACTTAAGATGTTTTATTTATTTTCTTGAAATTATGTTTATGTTCCCGTCTTTTCATAAACTGTCTAATTCTCTGTCTCTTCTCTCATTAGCGAGGCAAACAGTAGCGACTGATCAAATTGTGATAGTTTCTGACTTTATATTCCCAAATCATTTATAACTTTCGGTACGTTTCAAGTTTCGAACTGTTGAAAAAATTAATTATTTGGAGGAAACAAAGATCAATGTTCTCGTTATTCGTTATCTCTTCTAATGGAATAAGAAAGACATTTTACACACTTTGGATTAACTTTCTTACCAAAACAATGTTACCAAAAGGCCTTGAGAACATTAACAGAGAAAGTCTCATTAAAGTACTCCTACTGTTTTTAATTGATATGCGCATCAACATAAACACACTTGCTGTTGGCTCCACAGAGTTTACTTACATAAAGGATGACACACCACTTTATTTCGTACATTCATCTGGCTTTTAAAGCATGAACCGCCAGCGCTTCGAACGCTTAGTGCACGAGCACTCAGCGAGGCCAAGCGTTGTACAGAAATCAAGTTTTAAGTGCACTGTTTTACATACATATAATTTAAATAGTAAACATTCACTTATATCAATTCACTTATAATCAATTTCGTGTACTAATAAACAGTTATTTTACTTATCACGCACGTGTTCGGTTGTACTGCATGCGTTAAATGCGCTTTGGTACCACAATGGCATTCCTTCCTCGCTTTACACATCATTCGGTTGATTTATTTCATACAGTACTGTGGTTATTCAACCTGGGAACATGTAGCCATCCGGGACAGTCTCTGTAACTAACTAGCTTACTATTTATAACTAAGTTCAAAGTACAATTTATTATCAATGCTCAAGTCTCTCTGAGTAAATCATTTCTGTGACGATTGTAAATAATTTGCTTGTAGTCGGGATAAGAGTCATAGGAGCTCTTTAAATTGTTGGCATGCCCATTCAATATGACTCGCTCATCCAAAGGAACAACGACGTAATTACGTTTTACCTATTTTTCAGGAGAACGTTTTAAAAGTTTGAAATTGAAAATATGATATATCATATGATTATGCTTTAATGTTTAATATTTTTATGTATGTTACTTTACTATCAATAATAATTCGTAATAATTTCATGAGAAAACTCAAGAACTGTTAAAAAAACATTTTCGTAATTACGTCGTTGTTCCATTGGATGAGCGATGTGTAAACGTTGGAAATCTCAATGTTACTTTACAGTCTGTCTCTTTTTGTTTGTTTGTCTCTTTTTGTCTTATTTTGTTTTGAATATTTTTACATCTGTCGTTATCCACTTATCTCTGTATGAAATCGAAACGAGTGGCAGATGGTTTGCGAACTGCCGCCAATCCGGGACCGTTAAATTCGACAGATGTACACGACTCGCAGATGCAACCCTGCAAACATTTGCGATTGCGGGGTGATGGCCGGAAACTTTTTTCGCTACTTGTATCCCAAAAACCTAATTTTGCTGGGCAACATATGATGTGCGAAAGTTGCGTTTAATTTACCTTCATTAGCCACTCCAGTATTGATGTCACTATACGTTTCTCTACATTTCAGTCATGTTATATGCGAATCGACCTTCAGACCTAAAACTAATTGTATATTTTAATATTACTTCAAATGACTACAGCTCAAAGAAACTTAATTATCCTAATTACTTCTCACGTATTTATAGTTCAGTGGTTTTAATTAGAATTGTGTTTGGTTAGCTGTCTGCAAAATGAGCAGACTATTCTTGATACAGCCTTTCAAAATACTTCTCCACTGCCTTGTTGCGCACGAGTCGTATGAAAGAAATCAAGAATTCTAAGGGGTTACCAAATTCTTGGAAATTATCAAACGAACATTAGCTAAATGTTACTCATTATAAATAGAACGAGATAATATGCTCTAAATAGAACTTGGTATGTTTGTAGAAACAGTCTCTGCAAATAGTGCGTTCTCTCTAAAATGGAATTTCTTAGTACTCGTTCTAGCTAAAAAGATTACAAAGATCTGGCAAACATTGAATCTATCAACATCGTTACTTCATAAGCACTCAGTTGTGATCTAAAAAAATCTTACTCCAATTTATCAATCCCTTTGTAAACATGATGTGTATACCGGTATCCCCCCAGGACCGTCCCTACTCCGTTATAACGGTCTACGCGGGAGTCTGTTGACTTGTTGAGATTTATGTCATGAAATTATGAAACTCTTTACAAATTCTGCTGTACTTCACAGTAATATTGGATTTTGAACACGTCTTTCGAGGTTCTTTACTCTGCAAATATGGTTGGTTTATAGGTAGTGTTTCATCATACTATTTGATTTTGTTACGTTTATTTACATCAAATTTTCATCTCCAACGTTGCATGGAAGTAGAAAATTCAATAAATTCGCGTAAAACCAGTGTCAAGGAATCCTTACAAGTGATTCAAGTGTATTATACGTTGGTTGGTTGGAGTCGTCTATTGGATTACTTACCACCTCATACCAGTTTAATTGTGTAGCACGTGGTGGTAAACATTCGCAGGTAGTGGGAAGGGTGTTAGCTGCTAATTTATAATATTGATTTTGTTATGGTCACATGTGGTTTAGCAGCGTGACCGAAAGTCTGACCCTTATGAGACGATGACGTTGAGATCCACAAACAGAATACCTCCTTGTTTTCAAAGTCACAAAGGCTTACAAATAAACTTAATAACAAACAACAATCGACGCCTCTGAAAATAGCACTTTGTGGTGTAGACTTGTGTTTAGAAGGCAAGTGACGTTTGTTAGCTTTTTATGCGGCTTGAAACAGCGTCAAATGTCGAGTCACATTTGACGCTGTTTCAACTGTTAGCTCAGTCAACAAATTAAAATGGGAATTCCCAACCTAAACCATTAGATCAAACTCATTTTTGGAATCTCTTACAAAGTAGGAAGAGATCGGTGATCGAATTTTATAAGAACAGATTAAAATATAATAATGCAGAAATTAGCTAACACTCTTATCTCTTCGCTTATTACAACTTGATAAAGAATTCGCAACACAGCGTTCACAATATCTTGCATAACGTTTATATTACGGTCCAGGTGCCAAAGAGAATACATTCGCTTGCCCAATCGTCTTTTATATTAGTTTACGACTTTTAGTTTGTTTATGGCATGCTTACAACATTAAAAACATTATGTAATTATGTAGAGCGTGCATCTAATTAAGCTGAGGAAGTATGGCAAGGATGAAGAATAATAAATGTGCGGAATTTTCCAATGATCCCGTTTTACTGGCGTGCGCTAGATTGGAAACAGTTTCTCTTTGTAGGTACTACGAGTATTTTCCAATCTAACCAGGCTTCGAATCCATTATTTTCTTTTACTTTACATTTAGAAGAATATTATGTAAGTATGTAAATATAATATACTACTGGCTAATTCATAAACTAGCTGGTATTTAGTCGAATAGATAGTATTAATATTACCTTACATTGACCTTATTTTTCTGTCGTCGTAGTTGATGAATTTATTTGCACATGTGTTAGTCTGGAACAAGGCACATGTTTGTGGTTCTGTAATAGCTATTAGCTTGGCTTAGAGACGAAGGTACCTACCAAGATTACTGGGCCATGTGTAATGAAAGGGAGGTACGCTCTGGGAGGTTTAAGCGACCAGGGAATTAAATCCAGGGGACAAATAGTACTAAATGTTCGCTCTGACTATTGTACCCTGGTCACTAATCCGTCCTGCCAAGCGGGATATACAACGTGTAACGTTAAATGCGCAAAACCTGAAAATAGTTTGATCAGAATAACAAGCAGAATTAATTGAACCACTTTTTAATAAAGGTCACATTTAAAAAAAAAAATCTTCATTAAAAACGTTGCCGTGTCTATTTATTAATAGCTCAAGCAAGCCAATGTCAGCGCGGCGCAGCGGCCCGGTGATGACTCCTCCCTCGGTAAAGCGTCGTCGCAGACGCAAGAAACGATCAGAATGGCCAGTAAAACTAGAACAGCACATAAAACCTTTTTAGACTTTTTGTCTCTCTGAAATAGGTCAATTGAATTAAAAATCAGTTGGGATGTTTGAGGTTTTGCGCATTTAACGTTACACGTTGTATAAGGCAATGTTCTCTGAGGATTGTGTTCATATTCAAACTACAGTCCAGCCACTTCAAATGCTCTGATTAATAATATGCAAAACAGATCCTACCATTATTGATAGAGACCTTATGTATGCTCTTATCCTGCTGCACCATCTTCTCTACCTATCACGCAAATATTTTAAGATTATAAGCATGTTTGCTTCTTTGCGATTGATGCCATGATTATCTGTCCTTATGGCTGGCTTGGGTGATCTTGGACTGTTATTAAGTTCCAAAGATTGATCTCTTCATTAAATTCTGAAGGGGTTGAATATTTAGCTGTTCGTTACAAATATTATAGTTATAATTTTGAAACAAGATACTAGACTGATTCAACATGATGTAAATACGTCGTTCTTGGAAATTATTACTAACTTACAAACAGACACAGTTGTTTGAATCTAGCAATGTACGAGTAAATATGAAATTACACAGATCTTACTAGCAAACAGTTGTATATAGGGATTGCAAAATCCGGATTTTTTTGAAATCCGGATTTCTGTATTCTCGTCCGATTAAAATCCGGATTATCCGGATTTTTCGAACTTTGAGTTTTTTAAGTTGAATTGATAAAACTGAAATAAAATAGCATAGATTATTTAAAATCTGCATTTATTCGCTCAATTCACAACACGACAGAATAAAATCAACTAAAATAAACAATAAAACTTTGGGCATCAGTCATTTTTGATATAACACTTTTTGGTATAATTTATGAACTTCATTTCTCATCCGGTTGATCTACAGAATAAAAATAAAAATTATAAATAAGTAATTGTTTGATTAATTCATTAATGAAGTAATTGCAGTTAAATAGACATTATCTTAATAAACCGTTGCTGTAGAATAAAACTGCACAAGCAGTTAAGATGAAAAAGTTATAGTATAGTAGGATCTTAATCTTAACAAATCATATACACCACTGTGTCTGTCACTTTACTTGTAAATATAAACTTAAAGCCACCACATCACATCACACCACACAGGCTAAAAACATGAAAATATTGGAAAACTGTAAGTACTTACTTGTTTGTGTAGCGCACGTTGCTTTGTATATTCCATGCGCACACACAATAAACGACACACAATTCAAGACAACCACTTTCTATAAAAATTACTAGCCGACTGAGAAGCGCGCGTCCCAGGCGCGCGTTTGCGTGGCGCCGCGCTGCTTGGTTTATGGGCATAAACTGAATCAATCACGCATTTCGCGCCAAATTCGCGCAAACAATGCTACACCTAATCCTACCAATTCAAATATTGGTCGGATTTGCGCATTAAGGTAGGTAATATCGATCTACCGATTATTTAGAATGAAAATTTGTGGATAAATACAAATATTATCCGTTTTACTGAACTCAGAAAAAAGCGAATTTGAGTCTTAAAAACCGGATTTAAAAAAGTCAAGGAAATCCGGATTTTTCAGTTATTTTCGAATTTCGAAGAATCCGGATTGCAATCCCTAGTTGTATACGAAAGGTACTTTGGCAATGTAATATTTCAACTTGTAGAGTAATTAAGTTTTCGTAATAGTTTGTAATAATGTAGTTTATGAAGTAACGTTAATACGGCATTGGCATGAGTACTACACTGCTGCTGTTATAAAATTCTTTATTTTGACATGCAGAACAATAGCTTTGTTGGGTAAATAAACTAAATTTGATTCTACAGTGTATTTTTTCATGTATTTTTTTAAGTAGTATCTAACGATTTTTTTACCAAGTGTAATGAATTATAGAAATAAAAATGTGAATTTTATGTAAAAGGCACACCTGTTAGATGTTTTTTTAAAGAGATATTTTATTTTTAAATTTCTAGCCATGATGGAAATGACGTTAGTAGGAAGGAAATGATTTTCTTATTTCTGGAAATGACATGATATGACTGGTAATGATTTGTTGTTACAAACAATATTTTAATAAATCACGTATCAGAGTTGATTCAAACGTTATGTAAAGAATTAATCGATAATAACTTAGGGTTTATGAATAAAACATCATTATAATATTTAATTTATCATCATCATTATTATTATTTCTTTATTTCTTTAAACATTTCAATAATTCTTTGGTAAAATCAGTCATAGAAACATATCAGGTCTTGTCAATTTCGTATAATCTCTAAACAATATTTGGACTTCTAAAAGCTTACATGATTAAAATATGATTTCAATACTTATTCTCGAGCAAGTAGGGATATCAATACTCAACAATTTATTATCACTTACCATTACAATAGTCAAATAGTTTTAACAGTCAAACTAGATATTTTTTACACTTACGGCTTAATCATCAAATCAACTCACGTTTTAAAGTATTAATACCTTTTTATTTATTTAAATTCAAAGAAACCTTTTTGTTGGACAAAATAACAATATTTTTTGGTGTACTAGAAATTATATTAATGTTAGGGGATGTATTTGTTACATTAGCAAGAATACGGCGAGATTTCTTGGTCCTAACGAGAGGTGCTACGTATTCAGGGGCATTTGAGTCTCCAGAACTCGGCCCAGGGCGTTCTTCTTCAGTTGCACAGAAGTTGAGGACTTTCGAAAATCCTAAATGTTTATCGTGAACACAAAAATAATCACAGTCAAAACAGCTGGCTTTCCTGAATACGAGATTAAATATATCTTGTTTCCATAACACTTGGTGAACATTTAACATGCCCTGAAACGGTTTCAAATTTTTGGGAAGTAGAGCTTCTTTGGCTAAAACCTCATCTTCAATGATAGTCATTATCGTAATATTTTCAATGTTCTGTTTTACAATGTCTATAAACTGATCAAATGTGCTGACGTCTTGACCAAAAGTCACAAGATTGTCTGCAGTCCGTTTAAGCACTCCTCCAATCCCATCTGGGGCACCCTTCCCATGTCCAGCTTCACTGTAAGTCCAGGTTATTGCCTTAAGTTGTGGAAAATCTTTACAAAGAACCGAAATTATGTAAAATATATATTTATTGCGGTACTGGGAACTTGGAGAATCAGATTGGAAATGGATGGTATCTATAAAAGGATTTATCTCTATAGCTAGTTTAATCATGGGAATTAGCTGCGCCCAGATGGCAGCGGCGTCGTGTCTCAAGCACTGGCTAACTGTGCATGCACAGGTAGAGCCAATGGCACTACGATGGAAGTCGTAGGTATATATGACACCAGTATGCAAACAAATCTCTTTATGACTTGACCCAAAATGAAGACTCTGCACTTCTTTTCCGTATTTGAGTCCAAAATTTTCTGAAAAGTCTATGTGTATGAATGCTTCTGTTACAATTAGATTATTCTTCTTGTGTCTCATAGTGTTGTATTGTACGTTTATAATAAAAGCGTGTTTGAAAAAATTTGGTAGCTGGTAATCTAGTTTTTCTATAACTTGTAGTGGAGTCATATCAGTTGCCTTTTTCGTAGTAATATATTGTGTTTTCATACCTTTTTTAGTCTTTACAGTTTCTTTGCAACGTACCCACTGGTAGAGTGTAAGACCTTGATCATTTGAAAATTCGTTATAGGATAAAACACTATCCTTACATAAAGGGCAGTCTCTTTTTAAACATTGATCGTTGTATCGAGAACAACACAGGGACTCTAAAATCTGTTCAAAATTAGTCTCCTTTATTATATTTGCTTTATGCAGACATAGAACTGCCAAATCGATATTACTGTGAATTATGCAGGCACAAGTTTCCCTGAGTGCTTTGGTAGGAAAGATTACCCAAAATGGGCGATGTCTACAGAAAAAGGCATAACTAACAGGAATTCCATGCTCTGATATAAATTTGTTATGTAATTGCTTTAATGGTAATGTTAACTGTCGTTTCTGTTTTTGAATCTTATTTCGAGTGATGTACTGCTTTTTGCCAGGAATAATTACGCTTTTTGAATCTTGTTCAAAAAACTTCTTAATTAGTGTTGTCAATTTTTCCTTTGTTCGCCTTTCTTGAGCTATTCCTTTTTTACCCTGTTTCTCTATCTTTTTTGAAATCAACTGTGATTTTTCCACTGACATCTTTCTTAACTTCTTCTTTAGACTCTCATTTTCTTTTCTTAAATTTTGTATTATATTAATTAACATTTTATGTCTTTTTTGTTCTTTGTACCTTATGCGTCTTATTTTTGTAGCTGGTGAATTTAAAGGATCTTGTACAACTGTAGTCGTTTGTGTTGTCTTTTTAACTAATATATCTTCTTGGTCTTGATGTTCAAGCAGTACTACTTCTGGTAACTTAGTTACGTTTTTCTTACCTTTTTTATTTTCCCTGTACCTTTTTGATGCTTCACGCCATTTTTTTCGTTGTTGCCTTTGATCCATTGGTGATTTTTCATCAATAGGAATAACTTATCCCTTTTCTTTCTTCTTGATATACCGTAGCCGTTCCTTTTCTTTTTCTCTTTCGTACAATTCTGGATCATTTTTAAGTTCTGCGTACCTTTTACGCTTGTAGGCTGATAGATTGGCTGTCGATGGTTTTTTGTTCATGATCACCAAACCTATAACAATATTTTCTATGTTACTTAAAGGTACGAGTCCGAGACGAGCTGCAATCCGTCTTGGACTTGTACTACTGTATATAATTATCATATTAATGAGTAAATTGTCACTAATTGGTGTTACTGTGGTTTATCTTATAGATAATTCCACACGAAAGTAAGAAGAAACAAAGTTAATAGTCATTACCAGTAATCACGAATCATTTCCATCTTTAACATTTTACGGGAAATGATCTTACTGGAAATGACTTATTTTATTTCAAGTCGAAACTTGCTCCCAAATACAGTACTCAACGTAATGATAATAATCTCAAATGACACACGCGAACATTCGGAATATATGTAAAAAGTAATAAATCAATGTATTCGTTACTTACAGTTTGATGCGTCCTTTTGGAAATGATGTGATGCGTGACAATCGTCTTGCGTAAATTTTTAACAATAAATTTTGAGTGCCAATTGCACTGCGATCACGCGTCCACTTACTCGGCGGCCAGTTTGGGAACTGAGGAAGGTGCGGGCGCGGGGCGTCATGGGCTTGGTGCATCAGAGCGAGAAAGAAATACTGTTTGACGAACTTTTACGGAAATGACGAAAATATCGTAACATTTCATGAATCATTTATTTTAAACTTAATTTTATAGTTCACTTTCTAAATGTTAAGCAGTAATGCATCTTTGTTTTATAGTCGCTCTATAGTTATTTTCAAAAACGCACCCTTACAACTCGTTTTGGTGTTATTTTGATATTTATAGTTAGATACACGATTTTTTGTCGGGTTGGAAATGATGTTAGGTGCGTGTTTTGTTAACTTTCTATAAATACGTAATATTCCCGGACAAAATATTATTGGCGCCTTTAAATAGGATATAATTGACACCATATGCTCTTGATTTAAATGACTGAAATCTATAAATAACGGCACAATGATGAAAAACTTTTTTTTTAATGTGGTTAGTTTATTTACCCTGTTAATACTAAGTCATAATCATATTTTTCTTTTCTTGTTCTCACACACTATTGTCTACATTTCTCCTTACGCAGGTCTGCTGGAAGAAATTTCTTTAGTAATAAGTAGTACCTTTGTACTCATAAGTTATATGTCGTATCTTTATAATATATTAGTGTGTAGACGAATAATAAAATAAATCAATTAAAAATCTCATAAAATAATGAAATACAAGTGGTCCATTCAATCTTTCAAAAAATTAAAACCTCTAACAACAAGTCCAAATGTTTTAATGTTCATAATATGTAACTTCAAAGGCATGTGGAAAATAAACGTGAACTGTATTTTCGACAAATACGTTTACTACAGCGTAATTGACTTGACTAGAACTAGCTGTACTTTGTTATTTGAAATTATCTTCACAAAGACATGTTTAGAAGAACATTTCTACTATAAAACAATGAATATTCCTTTGAGATAAGTCTTTGTCTTTATCGGCCTAAGTATATCGGACCGGAAGTTTTTGAATTCTGTAGGTTTGCTGTTTCGTAGGAAGAGTCTTTGCGTATCTAAAAACATGTGGCATAGAGTATTAATACAAGGTCGAAGAAGGCGTTCACTTTCGCTACCACAGTCCACGATTTATTAAGAGCGCACCGCACGATTTTCATGTTCCGTAGACAGTCGACACTTGGTGATCATTGCTTATAAAAGCAATTATACTTTAACGACTCTTAACAACTATTGCCACGATCTTTATTTTCATGTCTTTTATTTTCGCTCAAATTGCAGCATTTCTACGAAACTTTCTCCATCTTCCAAACTTAATGATGATCCGCAATGTTTATTAGAGATTGCCAACGCTGTACAAGAATATGATGTCTTGAACTAAGCCGACGGAGTGTTTCGAAATGGATTTTGAATCGAAACAGGTGCTTGCATACATATATTAAATACTCACAAAGATCGATTGTGTACGAAATCAGTTTGCACAAGCCGACACGACTGGCTTTCACCAATATTCATACAATAACACCACGGTATGGTGCCGAGTCGAATCAATCCGCTATTGTTTGATGTTGACGTCAATCCGCGTCGTGAAATGCGTCCATAACATATACACCAGTACGGAGGCCTTCAAGTTTCTCGCTAGCTAGTGTTTGGTAACATTCACCTGTTAATCGCTAAGATCGCGTGCCTCGAAGAAAAACGACGAGATCATCTAAGTAAGCCATTAAAAGCTTTTCCTAATGTACCGGAATTATCTAGTAGACAGACGTCACTTTTAATATTCGCTTTTACAATTCGCGAAAGCTCGTCGAGGAACGCGCTTATGTCTTATGGAATGCTGTAGACATAAATGCCAACGGGCGTCATTGAGAGCTGTAAATAGTTCTAATTGAAATCAATATAGGAAGAGTCGCCATAAGTGGTGTGTCAATTCATTTAGTATTTTTCATTGGTGTTGTTGTCAGAGGTCTTACATCCAATAATTGTTTTGTTGTGCTCGATGTTCTTGTTTTTGAATTGTCACATTCGCAGATAAATTGTATTGTCTAGGCGTGAATTTCGATGAGTGGTGTGTAGTTGTTAGTAATCGTATTGAATTTGTCGGGTCGTTTCTAACCTGTCGGGCACGCGAGGTCGGAGAGCGGTTATTTGTATAGTACATCGGTCGTAGTGGGTTGACCTACTTGGGGTGATAACATAAACAAGTTGTCGCATAACACCGGAAAAGGTTTAAAGTTATTATGTGAATGACAAGCAAGACACCGACACCTTAGTATTAGCTGATTTCTATATTTTCTCCTTGCTGAATTCAGTGACATTGCCTGTTCAGCCCAATAGGGCTGAAGGTGAACATCATTAACCGACCACAGTTCACTGCCGGATGTTAATGTATTTCCGGGAAAAAAAAGTGAGTGTAAGTATTTTCTATACTTAAAATTCCTTTTTTTTTTTACGAAATGTTGACCAGGTTGAAGGAGTTTTAGTCAAGACTGCTTGTTTTCTCATCGTATCAGTTGCTTGAAGAGGGTTGTGTGGTGCACTTGACGAAAATATAAATAATTTCCAATTATTTATTTATGAAATTAACCAAATTATTGATCAAGTAAAATGTTTGCGGCCATCGTTTTGTGGGGTATTATTTTGGATTTGTTCCATAAATTAGTAATGGCCTATGTGGACGATAATTGATCGTAAATATTTAATGTCATGATCGTTACTTTAAATATAGGATCATGTTTACGTAGAAAACATCGTAACAAGTGGACCTACAGCGTTGGTATCTAGTACATGTACTTCAGAAAAGATTTTAATAAAATTATGCTATTGAAAATAATCTACACTCAAATACACGTCTTTCATACTTAAGTAGAAGTAATTACACTTATTCTGATAACGTGAATAATATAATAACTTCCTATTATAGATCAATCAAAGCATAGGCAGTCGGACAGGTCGTCAGAAGCCCGAAAGTCTGACAGCCAGTCTTACCAATGGGTGTCGTATCAAAATCAAAAGTCATTTATTCAAACTAGGCTGAGAATCAGCACTTTTCGAACGTCATAATTACAAAAGAAAGTCCCCCCATAACGCTCGCCCTTCACCACTTCCTAGTGCTTTCGCTGGGGAGAAGAAGTGGCGCAACAAACTCCCCAGTAGCACAGCTGTCTGTTCAGTTTGAAAATACTTAACATTACAAGACAGAACACTAAATTAAATGATTTGCTGTATGTCAGCTAGCCACGTCAATATACCAACAAATACACGAAAAACTATACGTACTCAAGCAAAAAAATAATATATCAAAATTAAAAATGTAAACAAAAACTTACTACCTATCTAAATAAAAGCCTCCAGGTATAAAGGGCGTGACCGTTACATATTTATGCAATGCTGGTTTCTGTTTACATAGCTGTCACTTGAATTCACAAATGATAAACTAGGACCATTGTATTACCTTGATACTGGGTTGTGGAGGTCAGATAGGCAGTCGCTCCATGTAAAATACTGGTATTCAGCTGCATCCGGTTAGACTGGAAGCCGACCCCAACATACTTGAGAAAAGGCTAGGCAGATGTCGAATCAAAGCATCAATATTAATATCTTGAATGACTGATAGTGTAATGGAGGTTTCCGTACTCCACATTCTAGTGCTCCGTAACTCCGTACGTCACTAAAATAGGTTTGGATGAATGGCTCCTCTCTTTCGATGCCTCAACACTGTTGAAAGGCACATCTGTTGGCAGGACGCACCACATGCACGATTCCCGATAACGTTCCAAAAATAAACCAACGATAATTCGTTCACCACTCACGCTCCGCATGGAATGTTCACTCATTGAGTGGCCACTATACACACTTCCACTTCCTCTACTTTCTTGTGTGAATACGCGGCCGCATTAAGAACGCCATCACCACTTAAGACTGCACTGCGTTTTATGTATCTTCCGAGAATGATAGCTAAGTCGGATGGAGTCGGTGATAAACTTTTCGGGGTCATCGGCCGCTTTCTCCTACTTAGTGAGTTGGTATGCGTTCTTGAATCTCGGTTATGTCACTGTGTCTGTTGTTTGTTACAAAAAGAGAACAAATATGTGCTGAATGCAAGAAGGCATCTATCTGAAGTCCTAGATAATTTGCTTACGATTGTAACTGTAACCGTCTCATTGAAATTCCTTGCAACATTAGCAAATACGCCGCGCAGTCTCATAAGGAACTGGCTTACTGGCGGTAATCGTCCCGTGAATATAAAATATGACGCTCTAATGTTATCCTTTTATACAGCGTGAATTCGTTTGCCTTTCGGAATATTAAGTCATTGACCACCAATTTTCTAATTATCCATTTTACTGGTGTACCTTGTCTTACCTGGTCTTGCTTGAAAGACCCGATTATTGAATAACGTTACGTCAGTTTGCACAAGTGTCTCGTCAAGTCTGTGTAAAATTTAAATACAACATAGAAATTGGTTCCACGTTTCTGAGAAAACGTAAACTTTACATCGTCGTAAACTCAGTCGACGAAATTTTTGGCCTGCAAAGATCTTTGTTTATACTGTTTCGAAGTTGTTTAGTTGTGTTTCGGCTGCGTAATCGAGGTGATCCTTATTCGAATGGTATGCGGAGCGGAGCGGCGCGTCTATTTGTTGCGTAAAACAGTTTGCCATACGGCGCCCGCGAGGTAGGACGTGTGTGCTGCGTTTGCACAATGTTCAGTGTTTAATTACGCGCTATGATATATCGCAAGGCTGCTCGCATTGTTTTAACGCTACGCCAGTGTTTGAGTGCAGCTACTATGTTTATGTGAGAAGGCTAATTGAATAATCGTGCTCTGTTTTCTAAATCAGTGTTGAGTTTCTGTGCGTTATAGTGTAAATCGAGCAAATGGTTAGAAAGATTATTGTCATCGGCATACAGCATTACGAGGATCCGTTTTATAAGTACGTGTAAATCAAAACTTTATGTAGAGGTTTACTGACTTGTGATGCCGTCAAGGAAATTGTTATTCTGAAATATTTTTTCCTTACCTCTTTCTTTTTCCTTTGTTGTAGACATGTGACGGGTGCGAGCGGGCCGCCTGCAGGATGCGGCCACCAAAGGAACAGATCCCTGGACTCTGTTCTCCAGAGGATACCAGAAGACATGACACCTACTTCGCCGGAGGGGGCGCCACTTCGAATCCCTATCGAAGTGCCCGCTCCGAGATTAGCGCTTCCGCCGGAGGTGCCTACGGGCTCCGACGACTCCGGCATTCACACACCTCCCGACGGCAACGACGAGGAGCGACCACAACCCCCAGCCGCTGCAAGGTCCAGAGAAAGCCTGGACTCCGGCAACCCAGAAGACACAGATAAACCGCCTGATCCTCCCGATACATTAACTGACTCAGCAGTGAAATCCGATATTTGTGCCGCTGAAACATCTAAAAACAAAGACTTTCTGCTCCGGTTGTTCGAAAGTAAACTGTTTGACATGAGTATGGCGATCTCATACTTGTTCAACTCTAAAGAGCCGGGCGTGCAGACCTATCTGGCGAACAAACTATTCTCATTCCCATACGAAGACGTAGATTTCTACCTGCCACAATTAGCGACCATGTATATTGAAATGAGCGATGTGGCGGACGTGTTGAAACCGTATTTGGTGTGCAGGTGTAAACAAAGTGCTGAGTTTTCACTTAAGCTCGCGTGGTTATTGACTGCTTTCGGAGGTGACGTTAAGAGGTCGAGAGCGACTAAACTAAGGGACTCTATACTGGCCGAGGAGATCAGGCCGGCGGCAAGGAGAGGGCATCATAGATCGCAGTCTGACGCATCTGCGTTAAGGCTGGCGACTCCCTCGGGGAGGCACCTAGGAGACCTGGCTTCTGGTCGGGCGTTCGATAATGGATGCCTATGTGGAGAGCAGTGCTCGTGTGGAGCACCGAGATTAGCACCTCAAATACAGGTACACAATACTTGCTTAAAAATATTCCGTTATTAACACTTCCTTTATACACAATTAACCGTCATGCATATCTCTGGTGTATTTGTGTAACTTAAGCATTGATGACGACGAAATATAAATGGCTGCTGATAACGATCAAGTACCTACCTTGGTTGTTATGCTAGGCATTGCTTTCCGTGTCATGTAGTCATTCCACTTTATGCCGATCTCCTGCAAACGTGTGCTGCGCTAAAAGCCAGTAAAAGCCTTCATTGATGATAGACCCTTTTTGGTTTTCCGGAAGCATCTTTTGGAAGCGCTCATCAATGAAACACCATTTTTAATGATTAGCACTTACCGACGGTTTTCAAAATTATCCTTCATCAAATAGTTGAACCTGTTTCCCATGTTTGACTCGTGATATGTCGGATATTTCATAACCAGAGAGCAGTTTTGCCACGTTAGCAAGTAATTCCTCTAGTCTAGTGTCGAAACCTTTCGCAAAATCGTTAGGACTGGGTATTCACGTTCACATTCTGTAACACGCGTGTATCCGTGTCATGAGCCAGTTGCCAGTCTACGTAGAATCTTTGCTAAATAGGCAAGAGACTACAATGATTTAAATTATTGCGATATTTAGTCTCATTAAGAAGTAAGCAGAGGTTAAGGTAACAAGATCTAGCTGTCAGAACAAACACGTAGTTATGAAAACTGTATGAGTTTGTTCAGTAAATTCTTGCGTCAGTATGATAGGTTGATGAACATACATCCAGACAGCCAAGCTTTCGCATTTTTAATATTTTTGATTCTCTGAGTAATTAAAAAGTAAGTATTGCTCTGGGCTATTTATTATGGAGGTCAGAAAAATAAGCGTTTATAATGCAAACAGTCGTCCTCGTACTAGATTAAATTAAATAGGACTAAAAGAATATTATATTACTACCCTCAAACCATTTCATTGACCTTCGATCAGCGAACCATTGAAAAAAAGTAACTCGAGTACTTATTTCTAGAACTCATCATAAATTCATGATCCGAGGTAATTTTATTGGCATTCAATGAAAAGAAAATGTATTTTATGTCTACAAAGTTTATTGTAGTTGATTTCATTACGATTAGTCCTGGGATAACTTTACTAGTGATTGGTTATTAATACAGCTGTTTTGCAAAGCTCAGCAAGGTCTTGCAGTAACCTTCACTTTATCATCAAGCGAGCAAAAAAGTAGTGTGGGCATTGCTCTTGAAATGTAACTGACATTTAACATGACATTACGGATAATACAGCTTGTATTGGTGCATTATGATAATGAATACTACATAAGTATTATAGTAAAAACGGATACAAAACAAATGGGATTTAAAAGCGTAGAATCACATTTGAATGTTAACCCATACTAATATTATAAATTCGAAAGTAATTCCTCTCGTCTGTATACCATTTCACACCTAAACCACTGAACGGATATCGATAAAATTAAGCAAAGGAGATAAATGACACCCTGGGGCCCTCCCCAGGATGCCATTTATCTCCTTTGCTTAATTTTGGACAAAAAAATTGCCTATGTCCTTACATATGCTATTTTTTTGTCCCGGTAGCACATTCCCGTGGGATAATTTCCGACATCCACTGGGGCGAAACCGCGGTCAGAAGCCAGTTCTTTATGAAATATTATAATAGTACAGACGCCAGCACATCAAGCTACCCGAAACTGTCAAATTTTCCTAATCAACTTTGAACCTTATTCTTTAGCGATAAAGTTGAAAATCTATTAAAGAAATTTGACAAATTGTAGTAGCTTGATGTGCTGGCGTCTGTACATATATTAAACGTTTGTATATTATGACCACGGGATACAAAAAAATGTATGAGTGAGTTAATTTGATTTCGATATTTACCCTGTAATCTGTATAATTATGTTACAAGTACTGGTTTTCATAAAACAATGAAACATAATTATAAAATTCACGTTGTATTTTCCTGTTTTGGTCGTACAAATACATCTCCAACTCCAATGAATAAGTACTATTCTTGTAACGTAAAGAAACATTGTTTATATTTACTCGCATCACATAATTGAAAATTCGGTGCTCAGATTTTCAATTCATTGGTTATTCATCCGTTGTTTCCCCTTTCCAGAGTGAAGGCCTTCTATTTATTCAGTTAACAAAAATGTGGGGAAAAGTAAAATCTTCTTTTACTAGTGACAATACCACTTAATCCTATTTTACTGCATGACCTTAGAGCAGACCCCTTGTTGCTGTTGTTGTATTTTTATAGCTTTTAGGACATTATTTTGGGCTACGTGCGGTTCCATAAATGAAAATGTACTCTTCTATTTTTTTGATTATGTAGAAGGTTTATTTGTATTTTATTATTACAAATGATATAACCTACGAAACCGACAAGAGAAAACCGGTCTCCAACATGTCCAAGAACCAAAAAATCGAAGACATGTGACATCTGCCAATCCACACTGGGCCCGCGTGGTGGATTAAAGACCACTACCTATATTATGTTTATACCTACGAAAGTAGATACCGCAATTCTACATTAGACCTTAAATTCAGTTAATACTGAGCACATAAGTGAAAACCCAAATACGCGCGACGACCTTGGTGCTAGAATGACCGCTCACCAAATAATTTTATAGCAACTAACTCAAACGCTATATCACTAACGCCTTTTACACCTACGGCACTACTAGCATTTCTAATCACCTTCATATTGCGCTAGCGGACATCATTGCAGCTACATTTGGTGAATGTCCACACATTAGCTTTGTCTGCCTCCATAAATCGTCATGTCATTATTTTCGATATGACTTTGCCATTTACAGTTTCTATTATGTGTTTAGCATATTTGTAACGTCATTCTTATTCAGAATGTCTATTTTCCGAATTTCCTGCTAGTTTCAAAATGTCCTTCCCAGAAACTCCAATACCCGGAAGGTCGGGTTCCCAGAAAGTTAACGCTTCGTTGGTGGTTCAAAAGTAGATGCTCGATGTTTTTATTTATGGTTAGTTTATGTGCCCCTGGTTGGAATAACGGGCTTAATAAAAGCCAAAAATATAGGTTTGTGTAACATAAAATCAACAAGAGATATAATAATAATAATATTAGATATGTATGTGCTGAGCCGAAACTTTGGGAGTTCCACAAGGCTGACTCCTGTGTTCTATTCAACTCGTTACTGTTGCCTTCTGGCCATATGTAATTCACTCGCAGTAAGGCAGTGTGGCTGATGCAGATAAGATACAGCCAATATCACAGTAGCCATCTTTAGTAATACAAAGATGGATAATTAAGCCATTTCTGTAATTAATCAAAGCTGCAATTTTGTTCAAAGTTTTTCACAGTCACTAATGAGCATGTCGCTGCGGTAACGTATACGAAATAAGCTACTTACACCAACTCTATTTACAAATGGAGTATTTTATTTAATGTAAATAAAAATGGTATGTTCAATAATAATGACAGGCAAGTAGCCAACGGCAGCTCTTTGTTGATAACAATACGATGGAAAGTTGCATGATAGTTTCGTTCTGTGTTGATTATTGTATATTGCTGTTGATATAATCATTATTGGATAACAAATGAATGACGCTATGGATTTCCGATAGGTTACTGTCGACAAGTTATTGCTTGGTTTGGTGTATTGCTTTTGTTTGGTTGATTGTACTGAGCTCATTCAGCTTCACTTACAAGTAACATTTAATTTGGTTTATGTTATGTGAAGTCATATGAGAGCAGTGTTGGCCCCGTGGCATCGGCCACGACTCACGACTCGTGACTCGAGAGGGTCGTGAGTTTTAACCCAGACAGGCACTTCGTGTATTTAATTTCATCACCACTGCTCTCAAAACGATGAAGGAAAACCTCGTGAGGAAAGTGGCATGTCCTAGGACCGAAAATTCGAAGACATGTGTCATCCACCAACCCGCACTGGCGCCGCGTGGTCGATTACGACCCACTCCCTCTCTCATAGAGGGGGCCTGTGTCCCAGCAGTGGGGGAAGATTATAGGCTGATTATGCTATGCTTGATATACCTATGTCATAATACCTATGATTAAGTAATTTTGGATTTAGTTAATTATTATGAGATATTCGTGCCGATTCTCACAAAGTCACATTCACACCGTCACAAATGCCTCTAAACTAGACTAAAATCACCAAAATTTAGTTTATTCCTGTCAAACGACGATTTCCCATTATGAAATTGACTAAAGTGACACAACTTTACTATATTTTAGTTTGACAGCACTAAAATGGCACTGAGTTATTAATCTATTGAAAATGGCAATTTTGCTAGTCTGAATTTGACTTTTTTCACCTACAATTTTGATTGTCTAACTGACAGGACTAAACTAATATTTATCTTCTGTCCTTTTCTCAATGCAATAGAAAGAAAAAGATACGCTGATCTTAAATTTAGTTTAGTTTGGGAACAAGAGAATCGGCGCCATTGTAATGTTATCTAAAGTTATATAACATTGCCAACATTTATCTCAGGATGTATTTTCGCAGGAAGTATTTTCGTGAAATCCCATTTGACATTGTTATAAGAGTTGAGTATGAATGTGTAAAGATTGTTACAAGCGTACAATATCTACCACACCTACGGGGTAATTGCGTAATATACTATTAGTAGCAGTGGCTTTCTTTTTGACAGTTCAATAACATTCATTGCGTTATTTACGTTGTTGAGCAGACAAATTTTTCGAACATATGAAGCAATGAATTAGCAATACCCTTCAAAATTATTCAGATTGAGATTTATAATTTGATTTGAAATTAGTTTTCTGCTCGCTGCTACTTTTGGTTTGTGTGTGATGATAAACACACGTAACTATAAGCCAGATAACATTGCACGCTTTTATTATAACGCGTTGGTAACATTCATCAACCATTAATGCCTTTCCACATACGGTTGCCGGTTAGTCAGCACCGGGTATCCGGTCGTGGAGCGTATGGGTCTGTATGAAAGTTTTCACACGCTTACAAACATTCTCCTCAGGGCACCGGCATCGGCTACTGCCAGTCGTGCTCAGAACGTGTGAAAAGGCATATAGTATATAACATATATAAATATACAGATATGCCTTCAGTTCTGCTCGTCCTCAAGCCATAATGCCCCCATAAATGCGCGAAATCTGACGTCACATTGCTCCGACTAGCACTCATATTTTCTTTTAAATCTATGAACTTTCTACATCGTGGTTTCTAATAACGTTTCTACTATGCTACGTATTATGTTTCTACAAAGGCAAACTTTTCAAAGTTATATGCCCCACTCTATGATATATGTTCTCGGGTATCCCGTAGCGCAAGAGATAGTGACGAGAAAACAAGGAAAAGCGCTCAACCCACGTCATACTTTTTAGTTTACAGACATATTAATATACTGCTTTTAGTATACATGTACTCGCAATACAGCTGTTAGTATCCAGGTTGGCCTAGTTTAGAAGTCAGGGCCAGTCTGCAACAATACAAGCAATACAATCAAACGTAACTGGTTAATGCCCAGGGTGAGAAAGGTCGTGAAAACCCCGCTTATCTAATGAAATTAACTTGCTTTGTTCAGCTATATTTAGATTTAATTGACTGTACAGGGAAAAATGCTTCTAAAGGACGGTCTCTGTTATATTTTTCGCAGGACTTTTCCTCGTATGGTTTGCGTACTAGTACTATCTGCACTAGTTTATTTTTGTCCTGACTTGTGTAGTGCCTAATGCCTACTGTGTAATAATTGTAGACCTGTTTTGCTCTTACGAAGATTGTTGAAGTTGTGAAAGCTTGTGGGAAAGTGATCAGTTCATTACTCTGTGCGTAATATGTAGTGTTTTTATGCGTGCGTATCCAATATCCTGTGTTTTCTGGTCTTTCAATAGTATTGATGGCTCACCAATGTTGTGGTTGACGAGACTTGTACACGCAGAGAAAAATCTTAGAAAAATTACTGTGCTGTCTCATAATCTGAGTGCATTTGAGTGGTAATGGAAAAATTAGCATGCTAGCACAGTAAAAATTCTTATGCTGTACAGTAAAATTTATTGGGCAAATAGTGATTTTTTCCCAATCTCACTCAGAAAATTTTTTGTACATGTCACTTGCACTCACTTTACAGTGCCGAGCACAGTAATTTTCCTAAGAATTTTTTCTCCGTGTACATCAAATTTGCTTTCACGTAGAGGGGCTCTCTTGGAGCAGTCCAACCTGTGTGTGAAGCATCGAGATCAGTCTAGCTTACACTCTCTCCCTCTGGAAGATCTATTGAAGCATTCGTTAATAATAAAAGTCGCTAATTTTCTAACTCAACTTTATCGCGGAAGAGGCATTGGGCAGAGTTATGCCCCTTCATTCATAAACGTTGCTTAAAGTTAAGTCGTGTTCAGCGATTGTTTAACCATACATTTTTCACGTTAATTAACCCCTGGTGTCTAGTCAAGCCTATAAAGAAACCTCGAAATAGACAGCCTCCCATCCATTCCAAAACAGTAGCTACTACAACTCCGTGGCAAATATCCTGAGGCAGCTACAGTAGCTCTTGAGAAAACATCATTAGTTCCTGACACGTGTCGCAAGCAGCAGCCGTAGTTTACCTAGTACTGTACCCTTTACCTGTGTGACCTGCGTCAATGCTCAAACACAATCGCCAATAATATGCTCCACACGTTAGTCGACACGTGCCTGTGCGATACTGATTCACATTGGCATTGCTTAGAGGTCTACGGACAAGGAGAAAAATGTATAAATGTACATAATATTATATTGCTGTACCTAAATCAGTGGAGAATTACCATATAAATCTTGAGTGTCATGTTTTGTGTTGCTAGACTGTTTTTTTTTGGACTTTATAGAGAATAAACGTTTTATTCTAATGTTGTGTGGTGGGCTATGTTATGTTTTACTCTGAAGATTCAATTGTTTTTTGAGTTATTTAAGACAGATTTTTCAGTCAGGAAATCGAATCATTACTGTACAAAACCCTTGCTTCACACTGGAGATTCAATAGTTTTTTGAGTTATTTGAGACTGGATTTTCGGTCAGGAAATTGAATCACTACTGTACAAAACCCTTGTTCTTGTTTCCAATAAAATATCAGTCACGCCCAAAATCCATCTTCACCAGCGTACTTTCGTTACACAATAACACAGCCTACTACGGACGTTTTCTATTACGTAAAGTAAACATCACCATTACATATTTCAGTTTCTGACGTCACTAACGAACATTGGCCGTCGTCTAGCCGGGGTCGCGGACAAGGAGCGTCGCAATGGCCGTCTCAGGGCCGAACTTGCGACGCTAGACCTCAACCTGCCTGCGAGGGTGTGGTTACCTTTACATCAGAGGCCTCACTATGTGCTGAGGATACCGCCGCATGCAGCCGCTGTGCTTAATAGCAAGGATAAGGTGAGAATTTTGAACTATTTGTGTTTGTAATCTTATCGTGTTACCCAGTAACTGGGTTGTGGGGGTCAGATAAGCAGTCGCTTCATGTAAAATATTGGTATTCAGCCGCATCCGGTTAGACTGTAAACCGATCCCAGCACAGTTGGGAAAAGGCTAGGCAGATTGATTGATTGATTCGTGTTTGTAGCCCTGAAGTCAGGTTGTCCCTCTACTTCCCGTCTATTGACTTCAAGGCCTCAATAAACAGGGGTCGGGTCAAGGCTCAGGCGCTAAATCCTAGGCCTGGCTCTGGGCCAGATATTCTATTGAATTCGATACAAATACAGTACTACTAAAGAAGAGTTAAGTTAGAAACACTTTGCGTTGTGGTGTTAAAATTATCGTGATCGTTTTGTAGTATAGTTGACAAGTGATTGATGTAAGGGTTTGTTTGTATGTTTTGTCTAGACACAAAGGAGTTGACAGGGTGATCTATACTTAGTAGAGACCACAGCCTTAGGAATCCAGTTCCTAAATTAAAATGAAAGATGATAGTGATTAAGCCAAGCGCACAATTTGTTAAGTGCCAAATCTGGACTTAAATTAAGTACCTTTACTTGTCCGGAAAAAGGCACAGCGATAAGTGCTTTATCTTAAAGTCGGATCTTAAAAGTTACTGGTGATTTAAGTACGAAAATAATTAAAGCGAATTACGCTCAAGAATTGTATTCCTTCATAGATCTTGATAATTTAACTATTGTATTAAAAACGGAGGTCGACTGCCTTCGATTATGTTAGATATGATGCACGATATCCATTACACCGATTGAATTCTTTAAATAATGAGAAGGTTGCGCACTGCGCTTGGATTATCAATCTACGTAATAGCATTTAGTTTGGACCGCTAATATTGCTTTTAAACTTTTCCGAATCAATTGTGAGTAAAAACATTCTTAGAATGTTGTTTTTTTTTTCTCTATTCATTTAGGGACATTTATAATCGCAATGCGTATGTCAGTGCCATCGTACCCTAAATACACATTAGTCATATCGGGGCCATGAACCTAAACAGACTCTTCGCATCATCGCCATTTGGTTGAGCCAGAATTTTATGGAATGTGCCTACTTCAAGTCTGTTCAATCTCAAGGCCCTAAACAAATCATTTCTCTCGGACTCATACCGAACACAGTCCATCAGTGGTGTAAGTCTTCAATAACTCCGCACTCCACACAGTTAGGCAGTGTTGAATTGTTATCACTTTTACAGCGACCCACGAACTCGGTCCGTGCTCCTATACTAAATACAATATGATTACGTTTTTTATTTATTTTTCATAATATACAAAAACAGATCTGATAGATACAAAAATAATTATTTGAATAGTCATTTAGGTTATTTTTTTATAGTTTATACAAATACTAGCGACCCGCCCCGGCTTCGCTCGGGTGCAATGCTGATCACTACATAGTATAAACTGTCTGTCTTTATGTATGCTTAGATCTTGAAAAATACGCTACGGATTTTGATGCGGTTTTTTTTTATAGATAAGAGTGATTCAAGAGGAAGGTTTATATGTATAGTACATGCATAATATAGTAGAGAAACACTGATAATTTTAGAGCCATTAAAAAAGTATAGGATAAAAAATCGTTATTGTGGGTTATCCCTAAGAGATAGACATATACCATCGCGGACTTTTTTGTAGAGCTTTTTAAGGTGTACAATACTGTAGTACATTATTTTGATCTATCTCGAATAGTTCAGCCAGCGTTTGCAATGTAAACGCAAAAAATGTGTTTATTTACGACATCACATTAGAAACCTCTAAAATTATCAGTGTTTCTCTACTATATTATGCATGTATTAAACATATAAACCTTCCTCTTGAATCACTCTATCTATTAAAAAAAACCGCATCAAAATCCGTTGCGGAGTTTTAAAGATCTAAGCATATATAGGGACAGACAGAGGGAAGCGACTTTGTTTTATACTATGTAATGATTCCGAAAAACGGGGTAGCGACGCAATGAAACGCCGTGTTATTTCTGTAATTCGGTAAAATGTTTTTTGGGTGGGTTTCATCAACGACTTGACGTCATTATTGAACTTTCCAGCACCTACCTACTCCTCTTGCTACACTTTTGTTCTTTGATCCAGCCTTTTTATAATCTAATCTAATTTAAATTTAAATGTCAATACGAGAAGTGACAATTTAATCTTAATTTCCATTTGTTTATCAAGTTTCTAGGCCGTAATTGAAGCCTGGCTTTTAGCCTTTCTAAACAAATAAAATGATAATGATATTGAATGTCGTCTAAAGTCTAATGTTTACGAGGTATAATTTAATCTGATTTATCTTTACGACTCAAGTAATTTATATTACCGTCACGTTACAGGGCATTGTATTTTCTCTCTTGTGGTATATAGAGATATAAATAATAACAGGGCGATCATCATGCCGGTAATCCCCAAGGGAGATTACAGAGGCTGGCAATATAGTTCTGTACTTTACTACTATTTGGTCATGGTGATAAAGCGTGTGACGTAGGTCGTGACATTTAACAAGTCCATGGATACCTACTAAACAAAAATACAAAAAAAAATATTGGAAAAAATGAAGGGTGATGAGTTTACATAAACGCAGTTATGTTTGTACAGACGCTAGCACATCAAGCTACTACAATCTGTCAGATTTCTTTAAGTAATAGATTTTCAACTTTATCGCTAAAGCATAAGGTTCAAAGTTGATTGGGAAAATCTGACAGTTTCGGGTAGCTTGATGTGCTGGTACATCACAATTTTTGGTTTTACCGATGGCCCAGACTAAGCAGGGCTTGTATCTTGGGAGTTGGAGTGCGAATAAGCAGAATGAAATAAGTCGGTTTACAAGGCAAGTTTAGTAAAACATAATCTACTTACTATTTCCTGTACTTGTCGATTTTGTAGGTAACAGAAATACCGACTCTCATTCATAAAGACATTTACACGGAGCCCTCCATGTAAAATACTATTATTCAGCTGCATTAGCACCCTAACTGCGTAGCACACTATTACTCTCAATTCGAATCATTTAGAAGCATATTGCCACTGCTCCATATGTTCGAAAAATGTGTCTGCTCAACAACGTAAATAATGCAATGATTGTTGTTGAACTGTGAAAATGAAACCTATTGCTACTGACTGAGTGTGTTACGCAATTACCCTGACGGTTAGATTAGAAGCCGACACCAACATAGTTGAGAAAAGGCTAGGCAGATGATATAAAGAGGGTTCTCGCGTTTTCACAGGCTTGGAAAACTCAGTATTTCTCAGTTAAGTCGGTTAGGAGTGGTTTAATTAACGAGATTAGACTTACTTGCAAAGGAGTTTCCCTCGGACCACTATAATTGGTCAATGAGTGCGACTAGTGCCCAATAAATTTGTAATATACAGGCTGTCCCAAAAAATAGTGTCAAGCGGAAGTCCAGAGATAGAGCACCCCTTGGGGTACCCGAATCAACCCCATGTATGTTCTGCGATTTTTGATAGGTTTCGTGTTATGATTTTTTTTCTGAATTTTTGAGAATTTTCGACCTAAAAACTTTTTTTTTAATAAAAAGTAGAAGACTTTAAATTTTTTTCTTCCTCCAACTGAATCATCTTAAATTGTACTTTTATGCATAAAATAATCAGCTTCGTAACTTTCACCAAAATTATGAAAATGTTGTTGTAAAGCCAAACATTTAAGGTTGGTGAATAGTGACTTAAATTTTCAACTTTAAATTAAAAATCTAAACAGGTGACTTCATGGTTTCTAAGTAGGGCTCAAGAATTCTTCAGTCTCAGCTTTCATAATCATAAAAAAGAAGTACTGAATGGGCTACTTTGGCTAAAATCAGCCTTCAAAGACAGCGAGGTGCAAAATTCTTGAAATTAGCTATCTGATTACAACTTTTTTTTTAGGTTTTTATAATTCCTAAAGTTCATTAATTTGTCAACTAACCAAAAATTACTATCACACGTCATAACACGAAAACTATGAAAAATCGCGGACCTTACACAGGGGTGATTCGGGTATCCCGAGGGGTGCTCTATATCTGGACTTCCGCTTGACACTACTTTTTGGGACACCCTGTATACTAAACCTTTAGTAAATCACCTTGGCAAGGTGTATCCAGATAAAATCTATGGTCTACGCCCGAAGGGTGGCCTCATTACTCTCAAGGCAAGCTTTAAGGCATTGCATATGGATTTCCTCATAGGATTTCCCTTCACCATTCAGTTAGTATTACACTTAAACTCAAATTGTGTAATACAATAAATATGTAATGTAATACAATAAAGTACGTTACTAAAGGTAATTAAGGAAAATTTTGTTGTTACAGCATTTAATTACGTAGTGTAAAATCGGATGCGTGCTTCTATTGGGTGATGTCCTATCTTCCCAAGTTTCTAGTTCCCCAAAGCTTTTATTACTAACTAAAAGATACGACTCTGTCTTGACCGAAATTGTCAATGGTACAGTCGCCGAATCAATGCTTACGTACGTATTGTGTAATGTTATGTGTAATTACTTGAGAGAACCAATGGGGGTAAAAAGCGTAATCTTTTCATTGCAATTTACGCTTGAATAATTAAATAATGGCGTCGATTCCCTTCTTCTCAAACTAAACTAAATTTAAGTTCAGTGCATCTTTTTCTTTCTATTTCATTAAGAAAAGGACTTCTTTCCTTTTACGTCAATTTACGTCAGGCGCTAACTAATTTGACAGAATTAAACTAATATTTATCTTCTGTCCTTTTTCATACATCATCTAGACTCTACATGTTGTGTTTCTAAAAAATTGCTTGCCGGATGCATGCACCTCCAACACAGCTTAAGTGCTTCCCTTTCACGAAATTTTACCCTGGAACAACTTGGATACATTCACACCCGAATATATCTCGAAAACAGCACAAATAAGGTTAATTTTTAACTAGGTACTGATTTTATTTTACTATTACACTTTTGGACACGTCAGCACGAGATTTGGTCAAGTGTGAACTTTACAAATAATTTTACTTTTATATTTTGGAATGAATGTATGAAAAATCATTTTGGGGAACTTAGAACTCTGAGAGATAGGACATCACCCTTTCTGTTACTGTTATCGTGCTGGTCACTGTCAAATGTTACGCAGGGAATCCCAAACTCATAATAGGCGCTCCACATTCGCGCGAGAATCTGGCGAGAAAGCGAAAAAAAACACGAGAAACGTGAATATGGAGCTAATGCGCAGAATATATGAATCGGCTCCATATTATTCACCATTCTCGTGTTTTTCTCGATCTCGCATGATTCTCGTGCGAATGTGGAGCGCCCATAATCCGCGAAAGGTTTGGCAGAGGGTGTAGTACATCCTCATTTCGCCAGTTATGTTCGAAGTCCCATGTAATGGGGGTCTACGTACGATCCTCATCAGAGGGGTAATGCGTAACACACTAACAGCAGCAATGGCTTTTAGTTATTGTTATAGTTCATCAACATTATTGCGTTATTTTTACGTTGTTGAGCAGACAAATTATCTTTATTAATTGGCCTCCACAACACAGGGAATCCTAGTGTGGAGACCAGTGATTTATCCGATAAAATATGTATTTTTCTTGAACAAATATTCGAACATTTATGAATTACTAGCTTTTGCCCGCGACTTCGTTCGCGTGGAATAGTGACTTCCTTCAGATTTTTGGTTTTACCCACATAGTTAAAGAATGAATTAAAAATGGAAATTAATTAAAATGAATGAATGAATTAAAAATTTAAAAATTCCCATATGAATTAAAACAATAACATGAACCGAACTCGTGTAACGATCGACACCATTGCGCGATCACCAACTCGACATATAGTACTAATAGAATTATCTATACTCGGTTAGAGCATTTTCTATGTACTAAAAGTTGTATTATATTATATTTTTCATACCTTTTTACTATTTATTTACATTTTTCCGATGAATTTTCAGTACTGAATTGATGCCGACTCTTGACCAATAGATGGCGCTGTATGTCCGGAATAAATTTTATTTTTTATTTTATTTTTTGTAATAAAAACTATCCTATGTCCTTTCTCAAGTTCCAAACTATGTCTGTACCAAATTTCACACAAATCGGTTCAGTAGTTTAGGCGTGAAGCAAAGACAGACAGACAGACAGACAGAGTTACTTTCGCATTTATAATATTAGTTTGGATGAAGCAATGGTTTAGCAATATCCTTTAAAATGATTCAAATTGTGATTGATCGTGTGTTACGGACTTTTATTAGGGTGTTGTTTATCTGAAAGGTAATATTTAATACATAATGTAAAACTGCGTCGTGTAATGAACCTCAATGGGCCACTTGGCAAGTTAACACTGTCCCGAAAGAGAACAAAGTGTCAATAAACCTTTAAATTAAAAGAAAAACCCGGTTCGTGGTTTATCTAATATTACGACGACGACGGAATAGGATACGTGATAGCTCGGTGAAACTATTACCATACAATATGCTTAACAATGTTGATAAGACCATTCTGCTGTACAATCTATGTGATAAGTTCAGATAACACTGTAAGTATACAAAAATTTATTTCAATATAAAATTGGTAATAAAAGGAGAATATTGAATGTGCCAGCTGCGTGTACCGGGGGAGTCGTAATTGTCAATTAAGAACACCATTTGTTAGGAAACGGTCGCCCTAGAAAGACAGCTACGGAACAAGATAATTGTGTACGTTTCATTTGCAATGCAGTCCGCGGCAATTTTAAAGGGGTTTCATTTTATCGTGCTGCTGAATTTTGTAATACCACTGCAATGTCAACTAATTAAATTTCTACGAAATATGATAGAATTTTAAAGAAAACTACGTAGATGTACCTGCTTATCGTTTGATTACTAATTTAGTATCACTCGGCATAAGATAAGGTCAGTTAGTCATAATGACAAAATAGATTAACCTACTTCCTTGGGCTACCTACGTTTGTTTTCATTGTAGCTTCATTGTTCATTGGCAGTTGAAGTTTAGTTTTGGGACAGCTTGATGTTCCCTTTTACACTACAATACAAGAATTGTACATAATATCATTGTAGAATTCTCTCACTCATAATCTTACGAGAGTCATCTACAATGCAACTACTTAGAGTTGCGTTGTAGACATTGTAGTCAACTTAGCCATCTGCAGTACCTCTCCCAAGTTTTGCTACAGCCAGTTCTTCGCCGTCCGCATCCATAATCAGCAGGATAACGATATCGATAATAATCTACTTAATAACATTTCTAAAATAATTAATTTACTGACATACAACGCACAATCTAAATCGCTGGGTCTAAAAGCATGAAAATTTGCACACGACTCCTTATATAACGAAAGTGAGCAATTAGGAAAGATTTTTGAAATTCAATCTCCGAAAGGGATTAGATATGGGATGAATGTTTGTACGGAAATTCGTAACTTTTACAGATAAGAAACCCCATCGGGTGCAAGGTTTGTAAAATAATAAGTAATAACGATTAATTTTGTCAACAGGCACCCTACATCATGTACGTGGAAGTCCTCGAAACGGACGGCCACGAGCCGCTTCCCCCGCGCCTGTTACCACCTGCGCCGCCTGCCCCGCATTCACCCCCTATAAGACATACGAAGAGTGAAGAAAACCTCGTGCCTGAATGGCCAGCATTGTCGTTATATGCGGGGCTTGATGATGGAGACGCGGGCGACTGTTGGAGTCATGATGATGAGGATCTAAGTACGCAGTACTCTCATAGAGCGCCGGCGCCGGATAGTTTGTCGCAGGTAATTGATTGTTTTTTGTTTTGTTTGGAGTAACTCCGCACGACGGCACACCAAGTAGAAACAGGTGACTTTTTGGCACATTGAAAATGTGCACTTCTGTAGAAACCAAGTTGCGAAAAAACTCTTTTACATACGTTATCCGTTTGACATCTACCAACTCCCACTGGGCCCGCGTGGTGAAAATGACGGCCCGCGCCTCTTATAGCGAGAAACGTTTATATTATAACGTTTCGACTGCTGAGACACGGGGGATGTCTCAGCAGTCGAAACGTTATAAGGCTGACTATGCTATCAGCTAGAACTGTGATTACTAGTGGCAGCTTCTTGAACCGGAAGGGTGCTCTGAACAGCAGTGAATCATAACAGGTTATAGATGATGAGACTTGCTCCATAACCACGGCCCACATAAACTACTCATAAATTACTGTCTATTAAGTCGTGTTCCGCACCGCCAACGCTATAGTTGGGCCATTTTGAACTGAGTCGTCGGATCATAAACTTCGGTAACAAACCAATCGCTACTTTTAACTACTGTCACTAAGGCGCTCCGTAAGCCTAACGCGTGCGATCGAGAAAGATGACCAGAAAGATTTATGGCTCAACGACTCAGTTCAAAACGGCCTAACTATAGACACAGACCCCCTTGTGTCAATTTTTTAAGTCTCATGTTAATATTGACACACATTCTACCATTTTACATCCAAACCGGATCGACTGGGAAACCAGTTGGTGTTTCAAACATGCATCTGATTGACATATTAGATACACGCTTTTTGCACTTTTTGTCTCCTACTGCTTGACGTGTGTTTACAAAGCCATTATAGTAAATTGGACGCTTATACTTTGAACATTACCTGTTATCTTAAAGATTCATTTGTTTAGCTATGCCATCTAATAGTCAGTTTAGTGGAAAAGTAGTGTCTTTATGGTACAAGCAATCAAATATTCTAGAACAATGCTCAGTAATAGATAGCTTTAAATCTAGATTTTTGCTTGAGTATCGTTCTAGTTTCTGACCTAAATTTGTGTTGCCAGTAACAATACCTATATCAGCCGGTCGATTCTGTAAAAATCTCACCGTGAAATCATTTGTGAAGTGAGCAGTGTCAATAGTGTTAATCCCTAATGACAGCTCATTTCCCGCTCACTTCACCTATGTTCTCACGTTGAGATTTTTACAGAATTGCACTGCCGGAAGAATTTATTGACTTTCCAAAAACTGATTAGATTACATAACTGTATAATATTATGATACTTAAGTGTTTTTTTTTTTTTTTTATATTACAAGATATCTATTAGCGTTTGATAGCACATAATGATTGGTAATTACAATAAATTTGCGTTTTAATTTTTCCCTTTATTCGAGAAATTACCGGTTAATTTTATCGTTTGGGCGCTGTTTTTAATTTTAGAGTTATGATGCCAATTTCAGTTTCCTGTCATGCGAACGAATTG
Organism: Eremobia ochroleuca; assembly: GCA_949629135.1. Classification (NCBI taxonomy): domain Eukaryota; kingdom Metazoa; phylum Arthropoda; class Insecta; order Lepidoptera; family Noctuidae; genus Eremobia; species Eremobia ochroleuca. The sequence goes on from OX451389.1 coordinate 17,055,004, forward strand.
ACCTTGAATATGGTGAAATAAATACGTATGTGTGCATGAAACTGACTAGTGTACTGTCAGTTCGCATAAATAAACAGTTTTGAAAAGGTATATCGTTCATTTGCGAGAAGCTTGACATAATTCAAAAAGAGCAATTTTTTATATGATGATTTAAAAGTTTAAAGGAGCGGTAAGAGTGCGACGAACCAGAAAGCCACAACCTCTGCCTCCCTCATTTATAGGCTTAGCGTAATGTCGTTGTTGTAGCAAAAATAAAGTGATTTGCCGCGTTCTCCTGTATACTTAAAACTACAGATTTTTTAGCTGTCACTCTTCATTCGATGCTCACCAACCGCGACCAGGTTAAGCTACGCTTGCCGCGGTTGGTCTGTGGATGGGTGACCATCTTTACATACCGAGACCCCTCCGTGCCTCGGAAAGCACGTTAAGCCGTTGGTCCCGGCTGTCATTCGTAGATCTTTGACAGTCGTTACGGGTAGAGTCAGAAGTCCGGAAGTCTGACAACTAGTCTTACCAAGGGGTATCGTATTACCCAGTAACTGGGTTGTGAAGGGCATATAGGCAGTCGCTCCATGTAAAATACTGGTATTCATTCAGCTGCATCCGGTTAGACTGGAAGCCGACCCCAACATAGTTGGGAAAAGGCTAGGCAGATGATGACTCTTCTTGCTAAAATATTGCTCATATTCAAAACTACTAATTGAAATGCATTAGGTTAAATGATGAAACTGGTTAATGCTGGTAGCGTCTTATTTACTTTTAAAGCACCTACTTGACAGGCATATACTTAAAAATAAACAATGGTTCTACCTTCACGTGTCTGAAGTGCTCTTCAGTAGCAATATAATTAAACTTCAAAATGTCTAAAGATGCAATGTAGTACCTACGTATGTAATCGAACCAATACTTCTATCATTATCTACTTAATATAAATCTGGGATTAGCTAGAAGGAAGGATTAAAAAAAAAACATTAATTGGTTAAATAAGAGATAAAAGTTTGTATGGAAGTTCATCATTTTTGTCGATGGGAAATCCTATCGGGCACACGGCTTGTACTTCTATAAATTATACCTTATAATAATTTATTACTAGCCATACCCCAGTCTAGGTTCAAACTACAAATCCAGTCTAATACGGTTCTTTGTCCTAGTTTATCGGTAAATCATCGTTGTAATGCCAGTACACCCTACCACGTGCGTGTTCAAAGGGCACGTGAGGAATAGAGGTGAATGCTTTCTTAGAACCTTTGTGACGGCAACTGTATTAATATATTCCGATAGAATCTCAGTAGGTTTCCGTTTAACTGCATTTGCGTTGTTGCAGTTTATAAATACACAACTTGCAATTTTATTGCTGTGTTTAGTCCAAATGATAAATAACAGTAATTATATTTTTGACATTTGTGGGAGAAACGTTGACTCTTGATGATTCGACTTTGTATCTTAAATTTTTATTTTTGGTACTAGCTAGTATGGCTCACTGAGAGGGCCTGAGGCTTGTGTCCCAGCAGTGGGAACATAGGCTTTAAAAAATATTTTAAAGCCAACCAACAAACCAACCAACCAAACCAACTTACGTTTTATATCTTTTACGAGTCTTTTACAACGACATAATAGAACGAATAGCTTAAAATCCTAATGGCGAAGATGTTAGGAAATGGCAACGATCTAGTCAAAAGGAACTGTTTGGACTTTAAACAATTCTTACATCTGTTGACAGCACTTGGTGGACAATGACCGCTAGTTATTTTTTTGTTCCACCTTTTTGTGGTTTTTAAAGTCATTAATTTATATGACGTTAGTGCTTACGACAAAACCTTTTTTAATTTTTTGTGTTTAAAATGTTGCATGGTGATAAAAATCTTAAATAATTGGTTAAAGTAATTATGGAACTGGACGTTTTATGAACTTTTTTCTTGAGTTTGTTGTGGCAAGTAATTATTATTAATTGTTTTAGTTTCTTGTCACGTTGATACGTCATAATTATGTTTTGTATCAAGTGGATTCATATTGCGTCATCACGTTTAAAATTTATGATATTTTCTATGTATACTAGTAGCATTTCAAGTTTAGGAATTATGAACCAATCACGGATCATTGCCCTCTCCCGTATAGAATGATATAACGGTATTACATATTATATAAATAAGTTATATGTAAATTCCCACGTCGAGAAGATATTTTAGCTTCCAAATTAGATCTACAATCATCTCGCATTCAACTAAAGTACATTTTCAACAGTAAATGGCGCTTTGATTTGTTATTACTCTATTGAAGTCCATTCACAGTTTAAGGTGCGTGGGAGTTGATGATATCATTATGACGTTGTGCATTCGATCGCTGACTTCGCGGCATTCAATTTGAAAATGTATTAATGTTCCTGTTAGAAAATATTAAAATGATTATACAACGTGTAACGTTAAATGCGCAAAACCTGAAAATAGTTTAATCAGAATAACGAGCAGAATTAATTGAACCACTTTTTAATATAAGTCACATTGTTCAAAAAATCTTCATTAAAAACGTTGCTGTGTCTATTTATTAATAGGTCAAGCAAGCCAATGTCAGCGCGGCGCAGCGGCCCGGTGACGACTCCTCCCTCGATGAAGCGTCGTCGCAGACGCAAGAGACGATCAGAATGGCCAGTAAAACTAAAACAGCACATAAAACCTTTACAATTATTTTAATGACTTATTTTCTCTCTGAAATAGATCAATTGAATTATAAGTCAGTTGGGGTGTCTGAGCTTTTGCGCATTTAACGTTACGCGTTGTATACAATATACTGGATGTTTTTTTCCAGTTTCCAAATGTTTACAGGATGTTTTACCCATGATTATGAACAGCTTTCATATGGGACCAACTCTGAAATCACGAAAAAAAAAATCATCTGTTTAATATAAAAGTTCTATACCTACTTGACTAAAATGTATGAAAGAACTGAATTTTTTTCGTGATCTCAGAGTTAATCCCATAGTGAAAGTTGTTCATATTCATGGGTAGAACACCTTGTAAAAATTTGGAGACTGTAAAAAAATCATGCAGTATAACGCAAATAACTATTTACACTAGGTACCTACTAAATTAAATGACTAACCAACTAAATACAAAAAATCCTTTTGTTTTTTCGGTCACTTCGGCGCCGAAGAACTCGTCCGCCTCGCTGTTAGTAAATATCTGTGAAAGTTACATATTCTACTTTTCTGTAGCTATTGGTTTTATGGTAATATTAATACCAGCCTATATTATCTTACTGCACGGTAAAGGCCCCGTCTCATACAGACAAGGCATGAGCACTGATCACTACGCATGCAGAAGTCGGGTTGGTGATTTCAGACATATTAATTAATAATTAGTCTAGGTTTCCTCAGGATGTTTTCCTTCACCGTTATCAGTGATGCCCAGTGCTTAACCCCTGGGCCATTATCATATTATGGTGAATATGGTTTTTCTATAGGCAATATTGTTAGTGCCAAAGTACTCAAGCGCGTTCATCAGCTTATAAGTCCGTAATTTATCCCTCTTTACTCTATGACTAAAATAAACACGTTGTCTATTACCCAAGAAAAAGCCTCATTCACGACAAGATAATGATGCAGGGAAATGACTCGCTGTAATTACACCTAGAGAGAGTAGTTAGTTCAATAGTTCGCAGTTTATCCACCCTTTCACCTGACTTGATGCTTATTACTAACAGAAAACTGCGAAAACCATTCATTTTTCAAGTCAGTATAAGCCCTCGTACATACGGGCGATTTTTTAACACAGTGATTTTGGGCTGCGCACTGTATTTTGAACGCACTGCTTAACGCCGAGAGTGGAAAATCCAACAATGTATTTTTTTGACGCGCAGGAAGGCACTCGGTTGGATTCTCAATGCTCGGCTCAACACCGAGAGTTGAAAATCCAGTGCGCGATAAAAAATATACTCACCCGTAATATTAACTTATACTAAATAGTGTATCATGTTTTATTGGGCTATTTAGTTACTCCTTTCAGGCTTTAACGGCAAAATTTTATTATTATAAGAGCCTTCATGGTTAACTCGTAAATGTTATACTTACTACCGGAAACATGGAAAATAATATTATGATGGTATGCGTATAGGTAGTATGATAAAATAAATGTGTCGTGTTTTACCTTTGCATGTCAGTTTTCCCTATGCTCTTACCTACTTCCGTGTTTTAATAAACCAGTTGGCTACTGCGATTCAAAGCGCTGTGTTTACTGGAGTCAATGAAATTGTTATATTCAGATATCATTTATTGAAATTAGGTTGAGAATTGGTGCTTTTAAGTTACAAAAGCCTCCACAAGTCTCTACACAATTCCTTAGTATGTATTATAAATGGGAAGTAGAAGTGGCACAACATTCCCAGCTATCGATATGTTATCTCATGCAAGAACGTAGGCGCTACATTGTCTGGCGTTTTTGAGTATTTTGTATATGGCCTACGCAAATGTCCTGCGGATTTGGTACCGTCGTGTGACTGGTCGTTGAGCACTCTAAAATAGGGTTGAGCTACACGATGACTGATGCATGCATACCGTCCGTTGGGACAGGTCAAGTCAATAGCTGCAATGACTCTTTCTTCAAAAGGCCCTTCTAGAAAATGACTCTGCATTGCTAGGCTCACATCAAATCCTAATAATATAATGTTTGGAATTTAAAAGAGACCATGACCTCTGAGTTTGTTTCGGCATTTCTCGGGGATTAGGCAGCTACGAGAGGTAGGCGCCATTTTGTTTTAAAATATTGACGTGTAAAAGTGTTTTAAAAGATAATTTCATAGAATGAGAAAAGGAATCGTTTGCTGAAGAGTTTTTTGCACATCTTTTACGACAGATTATTATTTGGTAAGTGTAAGACACTAGCAGCTAATTAACTGATGCGTGTGTTTTAAATGGCTAGTAGATATTTAAGGCGATTCTAATAATTATGATTCTGTAAAGCCATATTTGTTGCGGTCGCGAATTATTAGGTGTGTGCAAAAGTTCTACCCGATTTTAGTGCATGGAATAAATGAAAATAATATCTAAGTCAAAAAGACCTTTGTTAATCATATAATGGCCATTGATATCATTAACATTTTGCCACTTTCTGGGAATAAAAAAAATCCCTTTCTATAAAAAATGTCGGATTTATAGTAAAAAAACTGTTGTATAGCCGTTTGTACTTGTTCAACTTTATCAATTTTTTTTTGCGTCAAACTGTTTTGTAATGAACGGAAGAGATGGTAGTCTGTAGGTGCGAGATTGGGTGAATATGGAGGGTGAGGTAAGATTTCCCATGCGAAGTCCATTATCTTTTTTTTGAGTCGATAAATCTGAATGTGATCTAGCGTTATCATGGTGGTAAATGACACCTTTGTGATTGCATGAAACTGGACGTTTAATTTTTTATTTCTCATTTACTTTTTCTAACTGTGAGGTGTACAAACTAGCATTGATCGTTTGATTAGGGGGAAGTAACTCCCAATGTATAATTCCTCTGAAATCCCACCAAACACTTAATAAATTCTTTTTCACATGCTTTTCTAGTTTTACGACCAATAAACTCGGCTATCCAGCTCGACATACAATTTTTCGGCGTTTTATAATTTCATATCTGACCATTTTTCACCACAAGTCACTATTCTTTCCAAAAAACACTCACTTTTATGATTCGATAATAAAGAACAAAAAATATTCCCTTCTAAAATTTTTTTATAAAACCAAATTCATGCAGCCGTCTTTCTACCTTAGTTCTATGTACAGAAAACCTCTCTAATAATTCTTCAATAGTTATTTGCTTATCGATCAATATAGCCTCTAAATCTTTTTTAGAAAACTTTGAAGGTCGTCCTGATCGCGGTTTATCTTCGTAGCTTTTATCTCCTTTGCTTAATTTTCGATACCAACGACGACATGTGCTTTCGTCCACAGTGCCCTCCCCGTACACCTCACAAATATTTCGACGAGCTTCAGCAGCATTATGACCTTTATCAAACTCATAAAGTAAACAGTGTCGGATATGGTCCTTGTTACACGACATTTTGACCCCACAACAATTTGATTAAGCCTAAGCTAAGAATTAGTACACGTGGGCTATTTATAGCTTGTATCATCTAGAAAGTTATGACGCAATTATAACCCATCATTTTATTATTGCGCAACATGTATTTTAAACTTTTATTCGTTACTTGAAAAACGGGTAGAACTTTTGCACACACCTAATATATTTTAACCCTTTATAGGGCAGAAGACCTGGCTTGTTTGTTAAAAATATTTATTGAAAGTTTTATAGTACTTTGCATTTGACACACTATTTTGCTCTTTTTCCAAGAGCTTTACTGCTGCAATTGTCTAACGTTTAGTTTAGCCGCGAAGATTCAAAATGTATTGTGTCCAATACTGGATGATTTTTTTTACAGGCTCCAAATTTTTACAGGCTGTTCTACTCATGAATATGAACAACTTTCACTATGGAACCAACTCTAAAAAAAAATCTGCTGTTTAATACAAAAGTTCAATACCTACTTAATCAAAATGTATGAAACAGCTGATTTTTTTTCGTGATCTCAAAGTTGGTTCCACAGTGAAAGTTGTTAAACCCGGTAAGGTACCCTGTAAAAATTGAAGACGGTAAAAAAAAAATCGTGCTGTATATGGACAGAGCCCCCATAAAGGTTTAATCAACATAGAACCTGACTTAAATTTCGCTACCTTAGAGCATCCCTCTTAATCGGTTCAGTCGGTTCTTTAAACAGTTGGTGTGAGAAACGAAAGTGTAGTTGAAACCTTGTTCTAAACATCTCTATTTGTTCTCAGGTGTCAGCAATATCAGCACTATCCACGTCATCATGCGGATCCCGCGAGTCAGTAGCGGTGGGTGCGGGAGAAGTAAGAAGGCGGTTAGCTGACGCGACCGCTGCACCACCGCCGAATGCCTTCCGACATGACCCCGCCGATCCATCGGCTACGGCGCTGAAGGTTAATATAGAATGATAAGATTACAAAATTTTCAGTTACACTGTTCCACCGTATCGTATCGGCAAGCGTAATGTGGGACGCCCCCCACCTAAACGGATGGACGACCTAAAGAAGGTGGCTGGGGTAGACTGGATGCGGAAGGCGGAGGACAGGGTGTTGTGGCGTAGTCTGGGACTGCGATAGGCTGAGTTGATTGATTGAAGTTACACTGTACATGGAAGCTCGGCCTTCTGAATTGGGGTGTCAACTACTATTTCAAAAGTTCCTTCTCTATTATTATTTATTAAAATTTATTTAATACGATTTGTATTAAATTACAAATCAACTTACAAATCAAATTAAACCACCAAGCCAGAATTAAGAACCCAATAGTTATAGAAATGCAGTTCTTTATATAAAACTGGCAACTAAGTCAGGTGCTGTGGTCATTTTTGTATTAAGAACTTTACTCGAAATAAAATTGGAAATCATACAATGGAAATATATAGATCGTGTTTTGTAATAAGAAGGAAAAATGTTTTAAGGCGGACATAATGCCATAATTATGCATTCTCTACCAGTTAAGCAATTTTCTCCAGGCCAACTTTGGCCCTTTCCAAAACCTAACCTGGCCTGGGGTTGGCGCAGGGGTTAAGCGATTGACTGCTTCGCTGCGTGTCGCGGGTTCGATTCCCGCACGGAACAAATATTTGTATGACCTACAAGTAGTTGTTCCGGGTCTGGCTGTTTGTGTATGTGACTTTAAATGCTTGTAAACGCATCCACAATACAGGAGAAATTCCTAGTGTGGGGCAACGTTTTTAAAAAAGAAAAATTTTCTTAAAGTGATAAAATTGAAATCAACAATTTTTCTGGTCGATCCTAAACTATATTTTTAGTGATATAAAATTGTGTTAACAAACTGATATTAACCTCCCTTATCACAGGAATCATGGGAAAGCAAGTACGCCCGCATGCGGTCGTCCTCGCCATACGGCGCGCTGAGCGGCTGGCGGCTACTCGGCTGCATCGTCAAAGTGGGCGACGATCTGCGACAGGAGATGTTGGCGGCGCAGCTGTTGAGGCGGCTTCAAACGGCTTGGGTGGCTGAGAGAGTTCCTCTGAAACTCAGGCCTTATGAAATTCTCTGTCTGGATAAGGAGTGCGGGCTTATACAACCGGTGAGTACTTACTTCAGTATTAATTAGCTGTTCTCCGTTATATTGCATAAATTTTAAAATCCCGTTTTGAAACGGTTAGGGGTTGATTTTTGAGAAATCCCAAGGCGCATTTCAGGATTCTCTGGAAGACATGCGACCTATTTTTGGCTCGTATCTAGTTTGTACCTTACACAATTGACATAAAGGTGCATGCACTATGCTTTTCACAATTTCGTTACAAACATTTGCTTCCACTCCGTTCCGTTGCAATGTGAGTTAAGGACACAACTGCGAAACATTATTATTATTATTTTAAAACTTTTAATGAAACATGTATGTGGATGAATATCTGAAATAAATGAATTGAATTGAATTACATTTGTCGTAGACGTTTATGCATACATATCCGTTTTTTTTTTTTTTTTTTTTTTTACTCATAACGATGACTCATTTACTAGTTGTTGCGTGCAATCCCTTTATCTTGATAATAAACGATATGGATATCAAGTCACCTTGCCTTTTATGAGATTATCGATAACTTGAACACTCATTATGACAAAAAGTTCACAGTACATCTTGTACTCATAAATGGTACAATACATGTAATAATAAATAGCCAATGCTTAATAATCTGAAGATTATAAAATAATCGTAGACTTGTTTTTATTTAGATTAAGGTTTGCAACCTTGATATAAATAAAAGAAGGCTACGTAAATGGTGAACACTTTTATACACATAACCTGGTACACATAACTTGAAAGAACCACATATCGTAAAATTAAACCTCTTGATTTCGCGGAATAATAGACTTTATGGATAAGAAAATGGTATCATTTAAATTAATTTTCTATCATGTTTCTTCGTAAAACTTTTAGGCACAATGGTGGGTTAAAATGAGGATTTTAAAACTAATAATAAAATATTTTTCCAACAGGTACTGAACTCTGTATCCCTGCACCAAATAAAGAAGCAATCGGGCAAGACTCTCCGCGCCTGGTTGGAACTGGAGCACGGACCTTCGAACAGTGAAGGATTCCTGCGAGCACAGAACAACTTTGTTGAGTCGGCCGCCGCCTACGCGCTTACTAGCTACCTGTTACAGCTTAAAGATAGGTCAGTATACAATAAACGTGGCCACCTATTCGGCCCAAACAGTATATTGTAGGTTTACCGTCGCAATGAAAAGGAGAAGTATAGAATGATATGGCAAATGCTTATATTAGACATTTCTAGATAAGCTACAGTTGTTAGAGATGTCCTCGCAATTTAAATACCACAATTCGTGTACAGATTTCCCAAGAAATTTATGCGCTTCGGGAATTATCGTCTTATCTTCGGAAATACGAAACCGCGATGATGGCGTCTAATATACAGCGTGTAACGGAAGGGGGGTATCAACCCTGAAGGAGGTGAATGTGCTCATGAAACTCAACAACTTTCCCCAAAGAACATAGGTCGAAATATGAAAAAAAAAATTGGCCCTCTCTTACAAAACTGACTACCAGCTGATTGATTTACTATGGGAGGGCCAAATTTTTTTTTCATATTTCGACCTATGTTCTTTGGGGAAAGTTGTTGAGTTTCATGAGCACATTCACCTCCTTCAGGGTTGATACCCCCCTTCCGTTAAGTAAAGTAAAAATATTAAGGTTTTATTTGCTGTTTTAGTTTTACTGGCCATTCTGATCGTTTCTTGCGTCTGCGACGACGCTTTATCGAGGGAGGAGGCGTCACCGGGCCGCTGCGCCGCGCTGACATTGGCTTGCTTGACCTATTAATAAATAAGACACGGCAACGTTTTTAATGAAGATTTTTTGAAAAATGTGACCTATATTAAAAATTGGTTCAATTAATTCTGCTCGTTATTCTGATCAAACTATTTTCAGGTTTTGCGCATTTAACGTTACACGTTGTATATTTTCGCCAGGTGAACCTTGCTTGACTAGACACATATTTTGACCACAATATGAGTTATTCTCTTCGCACCGCCAAGTTGGTAGAAAAAATTGGTTAGCGTCAGTTTTATAGCTGACCATCATTGTTACAAAACACTCTTAGGTGACGCTCGTAATTGAACTAAAAACAGACTACAATAATAGGGACAATTTTCTCACGTAATTTCATATTTTTTGTTACAGGCATAATGGGAATATTTTATTGGACAGCACAGGTCACATTATCCACATAGATTTTGGATTCATATTCTCAATATCACCCAAAAATCTTGGATTTGAAAGCTCGCCTTTTAAGGTAAGGACTATAAACATCATCATCTGTATTTAGAAGGTTTCAAAGTTATATCTCACCACTTTTTCCTAAATCATCGACGAAAATTGAGGTTTTAAAATTAAGATCAATAAAAATGGAAATCGTCTTTTAGGTGATTTAAAATTATAATTTTGCGTTGAAGTATACAAATAATCGAATCGAATCGCCCAACTCAACTCAATTTTGCACTACAAATTGGCATCCAGGGGCACATTTTCTGATCTTTTTGTTTACAATTTCGTCAGATACTTTTGGAACAGACTATAACTAAACTCTTGATTTTTAATTTGCTTGACCACTGCGATCATCACACTACCGCAATCGTGATCACAAGAACAAGCTCGATCGCAGCTGTCATTTTAGTCTAGCAAATTAAAAATCAGAGATTAGTTACTGTTTCATATTCTAATGGACAAAACCGAATGATGCAGAATTGACTCGCTTCCAACTATTAATAATACAATTCTTCTTTTTGCAGTTAACCCACGAGTTCGTAGAAGTGATGGACGGCGAGAACTCGGACATGTTCCAGTACTTTAAGATCCTCATCTTAAGAGGACTGATCGCCGCGCGCAAGCACTGCGACCAGATTATACACCTCGTCGAACTCATGCGCATGGGTATGTACTGAAAGAATATACTTATGTAGATCATCTGACTGCCAAGAAGAATGGTTACTTGATATCTAAACACTACCAAACTAACATCAATTGACGAGTCTCAAGTACGCCATTTTCCATATTTGTTAGAAATAAAATCACTACATAGTATAAAACAAAGTCGCTTCTTTGTCTGTCTGTCCCTATATATGCTTAGATCTTTAAAACTCCGCAACGGATTTTGATGCGGTTTTTTTTAATAGGTAGAGTGATTTAAGAGGAAGGTTTATATGTATAATACATGCATAATATAGTAGAGAAACACTGATAATTTTAGAGGTTTCTAATGTGATGTCGTAAATAAACACATTTTTTTGCACTTACATTGTAAACGCTGGCTGAACCATTCGAGATAGATCAAAATAATGTACTACAGTATTGTACACCTTAAAAAGTTCTACAAAAAAACTCGCGATGGTATATGTCTATCTCTTAGGGCTAACCCACAATAACGATTTTTTATCCTATACTTTTTACGAGAAATAATGGCTCTAAAATTATCAGTGTTTCTCTACTATATTATGCATGTATTATACATATAAACCTTCCTCTTGAATCACTCTTATCTATAAAAAAAAACCGCATCAAAATCCGTAGCGTAGTTTTCAAGATCTAAGCATACATAGAGACAGACAGACAGCTAGAAGCGACTTTGTTTTATTCTATGTAGTGATCAGCATTGCACCCGTGCGAAGCCGGGGCGGGTCGCTAGTTATGAATAAAAGAGTAAGCTGATGATGGCCTCAACATAATAGCCACATAGTGATTCAATCAAGTTGACGACGACGTTTGTGTCTTCATAGACTACTAGATGCACCTCGCGGTTTCACCCGCGTAAGTATCGACTCCTTGGGAATATCGGCATGCGATGAAAGACATTTTATGGGTAATCTGTTTACACCTTGGGTTACATTATTGAGGTTTTAATAGGGAGCCCTAATTTTTTTCTAATAATAAATATAGCCTATGTTACTCAGGGATAGTGTAGCATTCTAATGGTGAACAAAATTTTGAAATCGGTTCAGTACTTTTTGAGTTTATTAATTACAAACATACATACAAAAATACAAATCTTTACTCTTTATAATATTAGTGTAGATTAGTGTAGAAGACATTTTATTATGCCTAATGTGTTTACACCTTGGGTTACATTATTGAGGTTTTAATAGGGACCCCTAATTTTTTTCTAATAATAAATATAGCCTATGTTACTCAGGGATAGTGTAGCATTCTAATGGTGAAAAAAATTTTGAAATCGGTTCAGTACTTTTTGAGTTTATTCATTACAAACATACATACACAAATACAAATCTTTCCTCTTTATAATATTAGTGTAGATGTAGATTAGTGTAGAAGACATTTTATCATGGCTAATGTGTTTACACCTTGGGTTACTTTATTGAGGTTTTAATAGGGACCCCTATTTTTTTCTAGTAATAAATATAGCGTATGTTACTCAGGGATAGTGTAGCATTCTAATGGTGAAAAAAAATTTGAAATCGGTTTAGTACTTTTTGAGTTTATTCATTACAAACATACATACAAAAATACAAATCTTTCCTCTTTATAATATTAGTGTAGAAGACATTTTATTATGGCTAATGTGTTTACACCTTGGGTTACATTATTGAAGTTTTAATAGGGACCCCTAATTTTTTATAGTAATAAATATAGCCTATGTTACTCAGGTATCCCTGATTTTTTTTTTCTGAAAATTTTTTCACCATTAAAAAAAAATTGAAATCGTTTCAGTAGTTTTTGAGTTTATTCATGACAAACATACATACAAAAATACAAATCTTTCCTCTTTATAATATTAGTGTAGATTACAGAGATTAGGTAATAACACCAATCTAACCGATTGATTATTCCCCAACAGGTGGCCAACTAGCCTGTCTGCGCAGCAGTAGCGCGGTGTCGTCGTTCCGCGCGCGCTTCCACCTCGGCCGCACGGAGCCGCAGCTGCAGGCGCTCGTCGACAAACTAGTGCGCGACGCACTCAATTCGCTCTCCACCAGATTGTACGACAACTATCAGTACTACACCAATGGTATACTGTAGCTCTGTAGGCACTTGGCATGTGACGTCATTCGTTTTTATGCTAGGGCAACATCGGCGGGCGAACAGTAGGCCAAATCCCGTGATTAAAAACGTTTAAAATCTAGTCGCAATCTCATTTCAGCGACAATCGTGTCAAAAATGTAGGGAACGAGACTTTTTTGGCAGATTTTTAACACCGAACTATGTTAAAAATACGGGAACTATCCCTCTGTTGTGTCGTGAAACTCGTAGCTGAATTCTGGGTGGACTCAATTTACATTGCCATCGACACGCCTCGACAACAACAACCAACAACACGACGCAACTTCTTAAAGTTGCGTCGTGTTGTTGCGACAAAAGTTCGTTGTCTACCTTCGAAGAAGTATGTGGCGAATGTATTGGTCACATAAGCCCGTCATTGTCGCCCTAGGGTTAGCGTACTCAGTTATTCTTTAAATCCTCTGTCGTGCTTTTTGTGTAGTGTTTTTTCTCTTGTTGACCCTTTGATGGACTTGTATGTAAAATGAGCAGCGAATGTGTGGAAATTAATGCTGAATCTCGTTCTTTAGTGTTTGTCTGTCTGGACCAAACCGACGAAGCTATTGAATCAGTTCGTTGAGGTTCCTTGGCTAACTGCACGTATCCCCTTCGCCACGCCAGTCGAATGTAACGAATTAATGATTTTTTTCGGACTGGCCTCGTATGTGGCGAATTATACAATTGCATGTTTGAATACTGCCGTCAACTGTCGTTGAAGGGTACTTTATTCCTTAGTTTCGTTTCTATAGCTTACAATTTAAGCACCTACACTTAAGAAAGTGACTAGTTAAAAGAGACAAAGAGATTCTTTAGTAATATTTGAATTGAATGTGTTATTGCTCTCTCACTGAAACTCATGCTTTCTCATTAAACAGAGCGTAACTTGAGAGTGGACATAGATCTTCAATCCACATATTGGTTTAGAAAATTTGAGATTCGCACACTATGTTAACTTGTATATCGTAGCTTACATCACGTAGATTTTGTAAATTTTAGTGCCATAACCCACTGACACACGCTGTACCTTGGAATCTTAGTCTTATTTGCTCAAACGTTGACACAATCATTCACGAATATGTTTGACCCGTCCACTGTAGATCCCGATAGTGCTTAGTAAAGATAAACAGATTGACAGATTAATATTTTACACGTATAAAGGTTACTGTGCAAATAGAATGTTAAAAAATTCTAAAATAAAAATATGTAAATAATAAAATGAAATTATGATAATTTTCGCAATGAGAAGACTGATTGTTCAGGCATGAAGAGTGGTTTAGATTTAGGTTTCTTAGCAGATTAAATTTAAGTTTTATCCTGTATGTACACTGGGAGACATGAATGCGAAACGAATGATAAATAAAATTGCTGTTACTGACATGAATGCGAACGATATGCCAAAGGAACGTGTAAAAAAGGCATTGTTTTAGATGTTAAATACTTTTAGAATAATATGGAAATCGAAAATCTTATTGTTAAATGTCCAACGCTAGATAGACTCGAGAGACACCAAAATAAATTAGGTGGTTCTATATAACAAAATAGACGTTTTATGAATTATAGGAATGTATGTATGTTATATGGGGTTATTGTTATTCTGTGCTGTGGGCAGTGTTTGCCATTAGGTAGGTAATGGAACCAATATTATTGTATATTAAATGAAGGAGTAAACATTGATTAGAATATTATACCTCGTATCATTGACCTTTCTACATCTAAAAGGTTTGTAAAGGGAGTGAGAATGTTGCCAAATTTTTAACTACAGCAATGACAAGATATTTTTAAATATGTCCACTCTAATATTCCGATTTTCTCCTCAAATATAAATGACATAAGATATGTAAAGACATACAGTGGCGCCCTTACTAACCGAAGTATTTGGGACTGAAGGGGGAAAGATCCTAACACTTGATGTTGAGAGAGTTGTATTATAGAGAGTTATATGAACACACTCGACAATTAAGAACCAGGTTTTCCCAAACTGTGGGGTAATTGCGTAACACACTATTTGTAGCAATGGCTTTCATTTTGACAGCTCAACAACATTCATTGCGTTATTTACGTTGAATTTTTCGAACATATGAAACAATGGACTAGCAAAATGATTCAAATTGTGATGGACAGTGTGTTACGCATTTAATCAAAGGCTACTTACTGTATTGATAGGAAAGTCAGTCACAGATATAATGCTCTTTATATCAATATATAATGCCTTATTTTAAACGGCAAGAAGCGTCTGTCGAGGCGAGGATGTATATACCGTGCATTTTATTTTATGACGTCATATATTTTATATTTATATTTCTTGTTTAATACGATAATAATCTAGATTACAGTGTCAAGTTTTAGTTGACACATACAATATACTTAGGGCCAGTTTACGTCGTTGCTTTGATTTTTCTGTAATAAAACGCTAGAAACAATTGTGCCGTTAACTAATGTTAAACATAGCGTTTGCATGACATGCAAAGCATAAAAGTGTGGAAAATATGCACGAACTAGTAAGATAATGGAGTGAGAAGTCAACGGTGATAGAGACAGATAGTCTTCCCCCATTGCACCACGATTATACGGTGACTGGGATTTCATAGAATGCGCGTATGCAATCCAGTACTGCCAGTCTACTTACTTATTCGTGAATATATGGGATTTGTAAATGAATCAAGCAATAATATGCCTTATTCTAGAATAATTTGAGATAATTTTGCGCTTTTTATGTACTTAGCTTTTCCGCAAGGCGTTCTAGACGATCTTTCGATGTAAACTGGCCTTTTACAATGCTACTCAGTTTTGTATAAATTGCCTCTCAGCTTAAATCTAGCCTTAATAAATCCATATTTATTACAATTATATTTGTGTGTGGGTGAACTATTGTAATGTCATTGGACAAATAGATAGTTTATTAACTTTTAAATATTATATTCATTATAGTCTCATATTTGTTTCAAGTTGAAAATTATAATTATATCTGTATATAAACGTGCTTATGGTCAATATTAAATTATTATGTTTAAGAAAATATTGCAAATGTCCGAAACTAAGATAACGTTCTCCTCGAAATTAATTCGTTATTTATCATCATGTACAGGTAATTTTAAGTAGGTACTCTGACATCTATCGTTTATCTTAATTTTTTAAATATACATAATCATGATTTTTTATGTGACTTTTATTTCCACCAATAGCACACAACAATCAGTATATTAAGTACATTCATTTCACAGTTATTTTATCTCTGACAGCTATCCAAACAATAACTCACCTTAGAGCCACGAATCTAAAGATCACTGTGATTCTGATGCAAAATCAAAGGTAACAATGTAACATTTTTACATGCACTGCACGACAGAGCGCAGGATAGCCCTGTATATGCAAGTAAAAAAATACGTGACGTTCAAGCCTTCAGACGTCGTCACACATAGGACCAAATTATTATATTTGCTCAAGCCTCTTCATCTATTCGTCCAGAATTTAGTCGCCAAAGTAATGTCTATCATTTCCTATTTTGGGTCCTGAATCGTGGGTAGGTACGGGCATCAATGGTAACCTCTTCTAGCAGAGCTTTTGATTGAGAGCGAGTGGATCCCGCGCGACAATTACCTGCTCAGAAGAAAAAACATACTCTAGCGAGATCGCTTGTCTGTATTAAGAAATTACAAAGAAATTCTTTATTTGCTTGTAATAGCGTAAATTGAAGTGCCTGGAGCGTGCCTCGGTAGGTTATTCCGACGACAGCTGATCGTGCTATTGTTGGCAGATTGGGGGCCTAGGGTGACAAAAACAAATGGAGTCCCCGCCAGCGTACCTATGCAGAAAAGTTTGAGAAGTACCTATATAAGAGCGAACGAAGCAAACTCGAAACAAGCACACTGCCTCGAAATTATTAGATTTTATATTGACTATAATCATACAGAAATAGGAAATACTTTGTCGACTTATACTGAAAAGTTAGCATTAGACGAATACTTATAGGATGCTAGAACGAGTGAAGAGAACTCATGAATTTTAGCACTCCGGATAGGTTCCATTTTACGTTTTTCACAATTGTAGCACCCTATATTTATATTTATCATTCGTAGGGGGTGCCCAGACTATAAAGTGCCTTTTACTTACTGAATATATTTTGGCCTTTTCTCGAGATTTGGGGGCCCGCACCGCTCCTGACCCCCGGTAGTCCGCCAGAGACTGTTGTTATGTTTTCTCGACACTCGTGCGTTTTCATCTCCGCTACTAGAAACGCGCCGCGTTTGTTTTGCTGATGGCATTCTACATGCATTCTACCGATACATCACTAAAGAATTGCGTCTCTGATACGCCGCATACGGGGCAGCCCCAACAGTTTCCTGCAGCTTATTGCAGGGAGAATGGATATGGATTGCTCCTTCATAGAGCATTGGGCAAAACTACATGTACGAGTAGTACGGTCCTGATCCAATGTTTCTATTGTTGTGTGTCTACTTCTTATACCTATTCATATTATATTATTAAAAAAACATGTATGGATGATTATAATAACTAATGATTGTAACTTATCTGAAGTAAATGGAATGGGATTGAATTAATCATATTTTTTTGATATGGCAAGCACAAGTTTAGCGTTGAACGTCGCTGTCAAATGAATATGACAATGTCAACATGTCAAAATAATAACACGCTCACGCTCGACTCGATATTATTCACGTGCGTTTGAATTGCGATTTTTATTAATAATGTGTTGAAAGACGAAATCATATAATTAAAAGCAGTGAAGATGTCGAAAACTAAAGATCTGGAAGACCATCTTCCGGGTTTTGATGCCCCTGATGAAGAAGACCCACAAGAAGATAATCAAAGTAATAAGAAGAAAAAGAAAAATCCGGGTGGATTCCAGGCCATGGGATTGAGTTTCCCATTACTTAAAGGTATTACGAAAAGAGGATATAAACAACCTACGCCTATACAACGTAAGGTAAGCGAAATAAAGTCTTTTTCGTAACCTAACCTCAAAAGTTTTTAAGCAAGAACTATGCATGTTTATATTATTGCACAACATACACCTAAACTTATTTTGAGCTCGAAATCTAACGTAGAAAAATGTGTAAATATTCAGAAGTACCCGAAATAAGTGGTAAAATTGCTTTTACTATACAGACTGACAATTTTTTTTTTTTTCAGACAATCCCGCTAGCATTGACAGGCAAAGATTTGGTGGCTATGGCTCGCACAGGGTCGGGTAAGACAGCATGTTTCGTACTCCCAATACTGGAGAAACTGCTGGCCCCAAACAGTAAACCTATGCCAGGCAAGAACTTCAGGGCTTTAGTACTCTCACCTACAAGGGAATTGGCATTACAGGTAGGTAATCATTATTTATTTGTATTATACAAATCAGACTATCCATACATAAATAAAATCTGCATCAGTAATCAAGAGGATAAGTAGGTAATACGGGCTGGTGTCCACAATTCCATGTCAATGTGCTTATTTTGTGTTTGTGTTAATTAAAAGAGGATAATTAACAAGTTGAACACGACAGCACGGTTGGCACAGTGGCTAAGCGATTGACTGCTGCGCTGCATGTCATGAGTTCGATTCCCGCATAGAACAAATATTTGTAAGACCTACAAGTAGTTGTTCTGGGTCTGGCTGTTTATGTATGTGAGTTTAAATGTTTGTAAACGCACCCACAATACAGGAGAAATTCCTAGTGTGGGGCAACATTCTTTTTTAAAAATAAAATAAATAAAAATAATTACCATTCTTGTATTAGCCTATCAAACAATTACCTGATAAAAGTTTGAATGTACGCACTCAACAGTTTTCACGATTACGTTTTATCATTTCAATTTTTCTTATGAACAATCACTGGTTCATAAGAAATTGTATGTTTTAACTGTGGCATACTTGTAGAATTCTTTTAATTCTTATGGTGTCCAATAATGGTTAATTATCATAAAGAAAGCACAGCAGTAAACCTATAACAGAGTTACCTGAATAGAACTTTGTTTGAGTTATGTACCTATACTCTTTTCTTACTGAACCTCATTTTATATAGAATCTAGGTTTTACAGTTGATACAGGCTGATTTTAAATAACTCAACATTGTGGGCTTAAAAATTAAATAGTTAAATGTTTAACCCTTTCAGTACCGTTGACGTACATGTATGTTCTGGCACAGACGCTTGTCACGGCTGGGTGATGTACTTTTGCAAATCAAGTCTAAAACTGAATATAAACAACACAGGCGTGCAGTCACTGCCAGCGCTTGTGGCAGATTGCGCTATGTACTATCACAACTGCGCAGAACACATTTCTCGCACGCCGTACTGCAATAATTAATTACTCTGCATTCATAACTTTTTGCTTTATGTTTTACCTGTTTGTTCCAGACATTAAGATTTATCCGAGAACTGGGAAAGTTTACCGGCTTGTCCTCAGCAGCAATCCTCGGTGGAGAGTCAATAGAACAGCAGTTCAGTGTGATGTCAGGCACGGCACCAGACATTGTGGTGGCCACTCCTGGGCGATTCCTGCACATCTGTATTGAAATGAGCTTGAAACTTGATAATATCAGTAAGTGTTTAATTTTGTTTCATAGCTTTATTAATAAAATGGCTTACAAAATATTCGAGGATTTAATGTGATCTGTCTGTGCTTGCATATGTTGTAAAAAAATCAACCATTTTTAACTTTTTACATTTTGCATCTACTGCAGTGTCACTGACAAAACTGTTTTCAATATCATTATCATAGAAAAGCACTGATATTGTTTTTAAAGTACTTAATTCTTATTCATTTATCTTTACAGAATTAATAGTATTTGACGAAGCTGACCGCCTCTTTGAACTGGGTTTCGGCGAGCAACTCCGAGAAATCGTCGCCCGTTTACCATCCACCCGTCAAACGCTGCTATTTTCAGCTACACTGCCTAAAATGCTTGTAGAATTCGCTAGAGCGGGTCTAACAGACCCTACACTTGTGAGATTGGATGTTGATTGGAAGTTGCCTTCAACTTTGTGGCTTGGTTGGATCTCAGTGAGGGCAGAATTGAAGACTGCAGCTTTATTGATATTGTTGGATAGAATTTTGTCTTCGAAAACTCCGCAAGCTGTTGTCTTTGCGGCTACTAAGCATCATGTGGAATATTTGAACTTGGTAAGTTCATTTTTTTGGGTATGAATTAGATTTTTGTGGTGACAGTCTAACTAATTTATTCTTTTTCTAATAAAGATCAGATTTAAGCTCAAGTATTTCATAATATGAGAAATGTTCATATAGCAAAATAGTTTGGTGTCTAATCAAGTTACCCTTGTTCTTTTTTGTATAATACTCTTACTGTTTAGAACACGCTCATTTCTATTGATTGCTAAGCTTTTACTTGACTATTTGAATTTAATGCATTAAAATAAAAAAATAAAAGTACTTATTTAATTTGTCACTGTGACTATCCATAAAACGATAGACGGACGTGTTTTTATTCAATTGCAGTATCATTCATATTGTAGTATGTGTCCAACATTACGTATATTTAATAATGTTTATTCTAAATACATATATCGAGTGTAATTCAACTAGTATCTTCATAATTTTAGATCATGCACTGTACTCTTAATATGGGCAAAGGAATGCAAGTCCGAGGCATATCCTGGCGGGGTTGCCATGTATTGTGATATAATAATAAATATAAATAAACATTTTTTTCTTCTTTCCCAGGTCCTACAACAGGCAGGCATATCGTCAACATACGCCTACTCGGGTCTCGACGCATCTGCGCGTAAGATCGCGCTCGGTCGCTTCATGAATAAGAAGTGTTCCGTACTCATAGTGACTGATGTTGCCGCCAGAGGGCTGGATCTACCGGCTTTAGATACAGTTATTAATTATAACTTTCCAGCTAAACCGAAGCTTTTTGTGCATAGAGTTGGTGAGTTTTACTGAAATTATGTTTTAGATATAGTCGGGCCAATCATTGGCGCCGATTATCTTGTTCACAAACTAAACTTAAAATAAGTTCAGTGCATCCTTTTCTTTCTATTTCATTAAGAAAAAGACAGAAGATAAATATTAGTTTAGTCAGTTTAGTCCTGCACTGATCTTTTTAGTTCAGTTTGTGAACAAGGCAATCGGCGCCATTGTAATGTAAACCTTATGTCAATGATTGGTCTTTTATCTATGTATCTGCCTGAATTATTGAAAAACTACTAGAATTATCAAGATGTTTTCCTGAATAAAGCACTAACATAATTACAATTACAATGACAATTACTAACATAATTACAATTTGACAATTTATATTTGACATTTTATTTATATTTTCTTTATTCGATTCTGACATTTTTATAATTTTATTTTTTTGACAAATTTTTAATTTACTTACTTATTATTTTGAAATGATCACCACTTTGTTTTCGGTTTTTGCCTGTTTTGAATTTGAATTTAATAGATATTATATTTTATAAGTCATTTTAATGTTATTTATTGTATGTGTAAACTATGGACTAGAATTGTCTGAAATAAATAAATTATTATTTTTATAATTATGCTATCAAATATTTGTAAATTCCTTAGCGCCGGTTGTCACATTTTATCGCCAAAATTTCATAACTCTGTGTTCTCTGTTAGAACTTGAATATTATAGCAGATATGATAACCTGAATTTCCGTGTAGGTCGCAGTGCCCGTGCCGGTCGTGCCGGTCGTGCGTTCTCCCTCATAGCTCCCGAAGACGTCGCCCATCTATTAGACCTGCAACTGTTCCTGGGAGCTGAAATGATATCACCGGCACAAGTGAAAGAAAGAGGCCTTGCATGCCCCAGTGGCGTGTGGGGAGCTATACCTACCTCGGCGCTGGAGTTGAGGCACCAGGATGTGAGAGCTTGGGAGAAGAATTATTCGGAGATTGTAAGTACTTATTAATCTTTATTACGGTCAGTCCGTTTCACATTCAACGGTTTATTGGAGCTATGTGATATTATGCACAAATTGAAGAAAAGGGTTTGTTGGGAGCTATACCTACCTGGCAACTGCATTTGAAGAACCAAGATTTCGGGCCTTGGGAAAAGAATTATCACACCAAATTCTGAAGTTTCGCCCACTGTATATTTTGTAGTGTTTGATTTATTTGTCTTTATGATGTATTTCTGTGGTGCACAATAAAGTATGTATACAGCATGCTTTTTTTACTGTCTCCAAATTTTTACAGGTTCCACCCATGAATATGAATAACTTTCACTATAGAACCAACTCTGAGATCACGAAAATAAAATCAGCTGTTTCATACATTTTGGTCAAGTAGGTATTGAACTTTTGTATTAAACAGCCGATTTTGTTTTCGTGATTTCAGAGTTGGTCCCATAGTGAAAGTTGTTCATATTCATGAATTCACTCTGTAAAAATTTGGAGCCTGAAAAAAAACATCCACTGTAAATAAATAATCTTTCCTATCTTAGACGATAAAATCCTATCTTTGACGATTTCTTCTGTACTTTCACCTAAAGTTTATGTGCATTCAAATAGCCTCCTTCAGTGTGGATTAAAATATCCTTCCACCTCGCTGATTGGCTATTAATATAATTTTTTTACTGCGCAGTTTGTCCCTTAGAAAAAGATAAAAATTTGACTCCGTTTCTCACACTATTTAATTCCTTCATTAACAGGAAGATGCAGCCCGTGTGTGTGGCCGCGGTTGGCAGCAATATATAAAATGGCGCGAGCCGGCCTCAGCCGAAGCTAACAAGCGTGCCAAGTCCACTACGTTCCCCGTACTCACGCACCCGTTCTTAGTGGACGAGAATGATAGCGCTGCTGTTGATATGATTGAGAAGATCAAGAACTATACGCCTAAAGGAGTAAGCATTATTATAAATTATACTAAGCACTGTCATCGTTACGTACAAATTGGTAAAAAAAAAAAATTGTATCTATAATGACTCAACTTAATCAGACGCACAGGTCACTTTATCTTTATACGATTCTTCTTTGGTTTCAGACGATTCTAGAGCTATCTGCTAAGAACGATTCGCCAATGTATTTAGCTATGAAGAGAAAGAAGCAAGCACATGGGAAGACAGTTCAGAAAGTTCGGGACATTAAGAAGCTAGCGGTAAGAATATGCTTAATGTAGAAAATTGTTTGTCTGCTTTTAGTCCCAATACTTCCTTGTTTTATGTAGATTTTTTATTATACACACAAACAGTTTGTAAGCTCTCTATCTAGCGCCTCGAAACTTGATTGATTTCACAATACATACTTATATCTTCAAGAACAGCTTGGTCTCTTAAAAACAGACAAAACGTCAATAACAATGTCAGGGATATAATTATGTACAGACGCCAGCACATCAAGCTACCCGAAACTGTCAGATTTTCCCAATCAACTTTGAACCTTATGCTTTAGCGCTAAAGTTGAAAATCTATTAAAGAAATCTGACAGATTGTAGTAGCTTGGTGTGCTGGCGTCTGTACATTAATTATCATTTAAAAAGTAATGAGTCCTACGACAACATCTTTTTAAAAATGCCTGTCGGTGAATTGACGAATTGTCCACACTACTTCATTTTCAAACCTTCATTTCTAGGCCGATGGCATTGTACTTGAAGATAGTAGCAACATAAAACCGAACAGACCTCCAAACGAGCCGCCAAAGAAGAAGAAGAAAGAAATCGTTCGCGATGAGAACTACATTTCACATTTCGCAAGCGATCAGCATACTGAAATGGGGTAAGTGGAGATGGTCAGAATAACAACAATATTTTGGAACGAAGTTCCTTAACGCGGCTTGCGGTACGAGCTGACTGGTACAAATCATCACGTAAGGAAAAAACGTTAAGCGCAGGCCGCACCGTTTCACATCTGTTCATACTTCGGTTCACACCGCGAACCAATTAACTACGTCATCGATACAAATGATGCGAACGAAATATCCGACGATGCCAGCGATGCTATTCGTTCAGCTCGTTAGCGTAGCTTAGCTCTGTAGTTCGCGGTGCAAACCGAAGTATGAAAAGAGGTGAAACGATGCTCGCTCGGCACGAATGCCCCGGTGCGCCCGCCCGCTCAGCTTTGACGATCTTCGGACTAGTCGACGCCCGAGTAACATGAGACGGAACGCTCCCCGTCCGCTCGTTCGCTCGCTCGCCCGTCCGTCCGTAGTTTTCGGTGTGGACCCACATAGTTTAGCTCGCCAAAGCTTCGCTTAGTTTATATAGTTTCCCTCGCCTCGCTTCACCCGCCAGCTCAGCTCACGCCAGCTGAAGCGACTTTTTCTCTCTCTGTCTCGTTCTATTATATACGTGTGTGTGCGTGTCAGTATCGCCCGTCCGCCCACATTTTTTCTCTTTATATTTTTAAAAGCTTACCCACCTTGATGGTATAGGTAGACGCACATTTGTCCGCCCCGAACGAGCCGAAAATTAACCTTACTCGTATGAAGTTAATGTGCAAATTCCTATAGGCGGCGGTGATCAAGCGTTTCATACGAATTCGTCGCTTCTAAGCACGTTATCTCAATACGAATAAGGTTAATTTTCGTATGAACCGCTATTGTACTTAGCTTGAGTAAAGTGAAAGTTCGCTCTATAAACATTCCATACGTTTCCGTGCTGAATCGAACGTCAATCAATGTTACCCAAGAAGTCATCTAAACTCTGTTCTCAATTCCAAACCCGAAAGTTTTATCAGTTTAAATCAAATAGACGACCGCTATTATTCTTCCGACACTTGTTTGCTGTCAGGATCAAGGAAAATCAGGTAATCGAAATGTGTCATTATCGACACGATAGCCTATTGAAAGGTAAATAATAGCTATGCCGAACACAGTTACGCTGCTTGTTGGCAGAAATTGGGAATCAATGGGAGTAATCAAAAGAAAAATCTTATTTTAACACTTGGCATGCGGGCATACTTCGCCGCCGAATTACGCGTGCAGCGGGCCACAAATCTACTAAATACGTATTTTTACGTGACCCGCGCTCTAGTGACAGACTGCAAAAAACTTAAAAATACGTGGCCCGCATGCCAAGAGTTAATTAAATCTTGTTTTAAAACTACGATTTAACAATTATCATGTTTTTTCTAGTATGGCAGTGAACTTCGCGGTTGGCGCGGAGCAAGCTCAGTTAGAGTTGAACGCAGACACTGGCGACGGTGCGCGCGTAAATAAAGCGATGCAGCGCTGGGACCGGAAGCGGAAGAAGATGGTGCATGTTGATCCGGTATGTCTGACTATTAGCCTAGAGCCTAGAGATGCCGATGTATTCCACCACTTTCTATGACAAATCTCTTACTGTTCAAGAACTACGGTTATGGAATGACTTGCCCGTGTCGATAAGGCGTGCTCAATCTTTGTCCACTTTTAAAATTATGATTATAAAGCTCTTCCTCTCTCCTTAAACATCATTATTACATTTTCTTTGCTCCTGTTTCATGTCTATTATTATATAATATATGTATTTATTTAGATTAGTATAATATACTTTATGTATGTATTCATTGTATTGTGTAAATGGTACACAACAGACTACCTACAGTATTTGTCTCACCTTCCCCTTTTGAATCCATCCAAAGGTTGTCTTTAAAAGATCGCTCTTAGCGATAAGACCGCCCATTGTGTCACTCTTTGTAATATTTCTGTATTTATGTCTGTCATTTATATGGTGTACATAATAAAGAGTATTCTATTCTATTATATAATTAAAATTAATACTAATTTCTTTATTACATAAAACAGACGATACAAAGATATTTGAAAAAATATACATATATTTTAGTTTACTTACAGATTACATATACAGTATAAGGTAATTCATTGTAGTTATCACGCGACCTAGGCAAACCCTAAGTCGAGTGATAACTACAATCAATGAGCTTTTCTTATCTCTAAGTGAACTACAACACTTACTTTCTTCCCAAAACTTATGCATATTATTTGGTAAGATGGAACTACTCTTCCATTTTCGAGTATGTTTATGTAAGAGCCCAGCAAAGCATGTTGAGCTCTTACAGAATTAATCCTACGCACTGTTTCCACTTTGGTTGGGAATCTGGGACCCCGATAGCTTTTGACTTGTTCTCTGCTGGCCCATTGAGAAGGCTGAATAGAACATACCTGTGCCCTCAATAGATTTCTTGAGAATCGTGCCTGGAACAGTCTTAGGCTTAATCCATCTTTGACTACTCCCTTCGCGTAAAT
Organism: Eremobia ochroleuca; assembly: GCA_949629135.1. Lineage (NCBI taxonomy): Eukaryota > Metazoa > Arthropoda > Insecta > Lepidoptera > Noctuidae > Eremobia > Eremobia ochroleuca. The sequence continues at coordinate 17,081,283 of OX451389.1, forward strand.
CCTGTAAAAATTATAGTTATGATAATAATTAAATTATAACATTTTGTTTCCTCAGGACGGCGGTCGTAAAATGATTCGTACGGAGAGCGGCGGGCGCGTGCCGGCGTCGTACCGCAGCGGCCGCTACGACGAGTGGCGGAAACGTAACGCGGCCGACGCAGGCTCGGACGATGAACAGGCGCACGATAACAATAGGAAGAAATCCGGTAAGTTTTTTAACTACGTAAATTACCTAGTCCGTTTTTAATCATTAAAAAAAAAAAAATTCAGATAAATATAACCGATATAACGAAAAAAAAGTTCAAAATTAAAATTGATATTGATTTTTTAAAATTAAATTATGATATTAATATCCATATATGGTTGCATAGAAGCTTTCTTCCAAGTTATGATATTTAAAGAAAGAAAGAAAATAAATTTATTTATTTATGAGAGATCTTATTTTGACATCTATCTACCTAACTATATACTTACCTTCTAGATAAAAAAAATCTAGACAAATAATCTGTAAATGTTGATTGAAATTAAGTTGGTCGATAAGAGTACTCTATGGGTCCAAGCGCTCCACCCGCTTGCCAAGAAAACGCTGGTCTCTACTGTTTGTGAAAAACATGTCACCAACAAGAGTCTAATCCTATTCCTTTTTACCCACAGCATCAGAGTTCCGTCCTCACTGGGTGAAACACAACGAGCGCGTCGCCAAGAAATCAACAGAGGCCAAGTCTAAGGAATTCAAGAACAAACAACAGATCGTGAAGGAAAGGATACGCAAGGAGAAGATCAAGCAAAAACTCAAGTTTAAGTCTAATAAGAAAAAAAAGAAGAAATAAGTGTTAATACATTTTTTTATCGAATAATGAACCTGTTTTATTTGGCAGGAACAAACTCGAACTCGCAAACTCAAAGCTTTTATTTCAATTAACCCTTTATGGGTCTCTGTCCATATATTGGACACCATACATTTTGAATTTTCGCGGCTAAAGTAGACGTTAGACCAGAGGCTCCCAAACTTTTTTTTTCTCATTGACCACTTTAAAAATTTTGCTGGTTCCGGTGGCCTCCCTGCAGCTATATTTCTACCATATTCCCAAAACTCGACAAAAGATGTGAAGATTAAATGGAAATTAACGTTTCGGCTGAGGATCCCTGGGGGTCCACCTGGACCACCGGGAATCAATGCGTTAGACAAATGCAGCAGTAAAGCTCTTGGAGAAATGAACAAAATAGAGTGTCAAATGCAAACCATCATGCATTGCACCATGTTTTGCACAATTTCATACATGAGAAGGGGCAGTGTCCAAAATGTGGACATCATAATTAATTAAGTAAAAAAAAAAAAATGATCTCAAAAATTTTCAATAATATAAATATCCCAGTGTTTTATTTTTAATATACAAGCCAGGATCTTCTGCCCTATCGTCAGAAAGATGAAGCTAGTTGCCCATTCCAAAGCGTAGTAGGTTCCTATGGAGAAGAACGGGCAACAAACTCAACTCTTAAAGCTAAAATGCTTATTATTTTATGGCCCAGATTGCGTCAGAAGACACGTTATTTCTCGATGCAATATTTACAGTTCTTTCAGTTATTCTATATCTGATTTTGCATCACTGACAGCGTCAGTGATCTTTATTTTCATTTCAATAAGGGTGCTTTTGGGTTGCCGCCACTGACTGGTCTGTCAAAATCACTGTGATCTTTATTGTCGTTATATTAGGGTCGCTGTTAGATTGCTGCTGTCAACGGTAAACTGTGTACGGCTTGTACGTCTTATTATCATAACAGACAAAACAAAAGCAGTTCTAACAAAAGAACGTTGCCCCTTGGCTCATAAAAAATCGTAAGCGCGCTCAGGAGGGCGAATACGTCTCTCATTGGATGATCATAAGTGCGTCACAGTACCTCTACGCGTTCCGATTGGCTGTAGCGCAACGGCTGACCCAAAAAGTCCTTCAAATGTGGTTGCATTCAAAATATTCAAAACAAACTTTCAAATATTACAATATTAATTTTATTTATGAGGACCAGTTTTGTTTGTGAATCAATGTTGTCGTCATATTTGAGAAATCGATAGTTGTTCATCATATAAAAAACGTATTAATTCATCAATATTAATCATATAATTCAATCATAAAAAAGTTGTTGATAAGCACATCGCAAAACAGCTATTTCTTTGCTATGTCATTTTGGACAACTGTCTATACAACGTGTAACGGAAAGGGGGTATCAACCCTGAAGGAGGTGAATGTGCTCATGAAACTCAACAACTTTCCCCAAAGAACATAGGTCGAAATATGAAAAAAAAATTTGGCCCTCCCATAGTAAATCAATCAGCTGGTAGTCAGTTTTGTAAGGGAGGGCCAAATTTTTTTTTCATATTTCGACCTATGTTCTTTGGGGAAAGTTGTTGAGTTTCATGAGCACATTCACCTCCTTCAGGGTTGATACCCCCCTTCCGTTACACCCTGTATAATGATATGTACAGACGCCAGCATATCAAGCTACCCGAAACTGTCAAATTTTCCCAATCAACCTGTTTCTGTGCTGGCGTCTGGACATACAACGGCGACGACGACAAACGTTCGGTGTGTTTCAAACAGCTTCTTACCATTTTGATATGACTGGCTGAAAATATACAGGGTGTAACAAGATCCTTCTCATAGCCGGTATCTATGCATTTTGTACACCAAACACAGTGCGGCCGAAGAGAGAATGTATTCTTGACACCTGTCAGTTTCATACAAACGAGTACGTTTCTTGCGAATACGATCTTTAGTTGCTACTAGAATGGTGTACAGACAGGTGTCAGAAACACATTCTCGACGGCCGGACTGTATAGTCCGTTCATATTTAATAATTTACCACTAAGTTGGCATCACTGCCAAAATCACAGTGATTTTTATTGTCGTTGCAATAAGGTTGCTGATGGGTTGCTGCCATTAACAAGTTTGTCAAATTCACAGAGACCTTTATTATTGAGATAGTAAGGTTGCTATTGGCTTGCTGCTGTCACAGGTAAAGTAACTGTCAAAGGACTGTGTGGGTAAGTAACATTTAGCGCAAATTATTGCAGGCTAACGAATTTTATTTTTGGTGTGATAAATCACTGTTTAACCCTTAACTGCATCGTGATGGAAATTCCCATTAACCAATCCAATGCCATATTTTCGTTTCCACAGAGCACGAGGATTCCCCAATTGTTAGAGATATTCAATTCATTTTGTTCCCAGTAGATTCGTTCTGATTACATAAAGATGTAAATTTCCACCAGGCCATTTAGAAAAAAAAAAGTATTTTTATGAATATATTTTTTTAAATATTTTTTCCTGACTATAGAGCTAATGTTATGTCCAAATAAATTTAATTTGCTTAAAAAGTAAAAATCATGCAATTAAGGATTAAGGCAGCGCGCAATGAAACGATCGCATGCAACACGGTCGGTAGAGAAGCTGTGAGGCATATCAGCAGGGTAATTGCGTAACACATTATCAGTAGCAATGGGTTTCATTTTGACAGTTCAACAACATTCATTGCGTTATTTACGTTGTTGAGCAGACACACTATTCGAACATATGAAGCAATAGATTAGCAATATGCTTCAAAATGATTCAAATTGAGATTAGGTAAACATTTTCAATCATTTTTGGTGAAAAAAAAAGTTTAAAGATCTTTGGTCTGCAATATCTACGTCACCAGAAAGTTACCAGGTATGGTCCAGAAAAAAAAAATACAATAACGGGGAGCACAAGTGCTTTTCGTCTTCATTAATCGTCTTTTTACACACCACACCAGCACCATCACCTTTTCTTAAATACATACTACATAGTTTGTGTCGATATGGGAGACGACAACTTTCTCTTAGGTAGCCCAGGTTCCCGCGACCCTCAGCGTAGGTGTGAGATGGAACACCGGGGTGGGTTTTAGTCAGTAGGAGTCTTGACACAGACCCTTCTGCCTGCCCCAGGATGGCGGACAAAAAAAAAGGTTCGCACTGGCGCGTTTTTCCCGCGGCGATTTTTTTTTTCACGCACTGGATTTTCAACGCATTGCTAAGCGCTGAGAGTTGAAAATCCAACAGTTTGTTTTTTTGACGCGCTTGGATGCGCTCTGTTGGATTGTCAATGCTCGGCTCAACATCGAGACTGGTAAATCCAGTGCGCGATAAAATCCAGCAGCGATAATTTAACGTTCGCGCGAACGTCAGCTTAACTTGCATACAGATCGATACATATCATGCTATCGATAAGATCACACTGCCTGGTTCTAGAATTTCTAATGTCTACGATACTTCCGATCGTCAGGTAAAGCTCAAGGACAAGATTTTAATACTGGAATTCTGCCAAATCTAGTATTTAGATCACGTTATATTTTTGTATTCGTGTTGTTTTGCACTACGGCACACCTGCTACTTAATTATATTTATATAATATTTACCAATCCACCTGTTTATAGTCTAGTCATACCTGTGTGCAGGGCTTGGAACCGGTTCCAAAAGTACAGGTTCTGTATCGGTACAGACGCCAGCACATCAAGCTACCCGAGACTGTCAAATTTCCCCAATTTGAACCTTACGCTTTAGCGATAAAGTTGTAAAAAAAAAATTGACAGATTGTAGTAGCTTGATGTGCTGGCGACCGTACTAAGCTGTTCTTGCCATTTCGTTACTTGGGTAGGTACTGGTTCCAGACAGGTACCGGTACTCCACCTAACAAGTCACACAGAACTAAATTGTATAAAATTGTCTTTTATGTTATGTAAAATTTGTATAAGATTAAACTATAACAGTATATTTGACAGATTGTAGTAGCTTGATGTGCTGGCGTCTGTACGTAAGGTGGTGCATTGTTATGTAAAAGAGCGCCTCTCGCCATCAAACGTAAAAGTTTGGCGAGTTTAGAGTTAAGTAACTCCACTGTATTATAATAATAATAATAATAATAATTTATTTCAGATTTCTCCATATAAATTGTTAGTAACACGAAAATACTTAAGAGCTAATGTTAGTAACAAAACAAATACATATAAGATAACATAGATTTTAGGACAATCCACCGACACCAGAACGCATGTATGCTACTTCACTGCGTGCAGCCGCATCCACCGCTCAAGCATCGGAGAATCCCACCGGTCCGTCAATACGCTCAAGATGCTGTTGGAACTAGCTCGCATGCGAGTTAGGGTCGAGGTGCAACGTTTACGCATGATTGTCGCAAAACTGTCAACGTTGGCCTCGGCAAACATGCCAGAGGCACTGCAATATCGCGGCAACCCCATCAGCAATCTGAACGCATTGTTATACTGCACTCGCAGGTCACTGTATGCCCTCTGCAAATAGCCAACCCACAGACTGCACGTGTAAAAGGATTGACAATGACAGTATGCCTGAAAAAGCGTTACCTTTACTTGTGTTGTACAGCGTGCAAACCTGCGCATTATAATATCATTAATTTTAAAAAAAAGTACGTACCGGTACGTAAGTGCTTTGAAGATCCGTAGCATAAATTGCATTTTCAAAAACAACAACACCATAATTGCGTCTTCATGTAAAAATCTTGAATCCACTTTAGGTACAGACGCCAGCACATCAAGCTACTCGAAACTGTCAAATTTTCCTAATCAATTTTGAAACTTAATAGGGATAAAGTTGAAAATTTATTAAATAAATTTGACAGATGGTAGTAGTTTGATGTGCTGGCGTCTGTACCTAAAAGGCGCTCACCGCAAATCCCATATTTGTTCGAGGAAGTGAGGAACCCTGTAGTGTTTGCAACCTTGAAGTAATTTTCTAATGCCTATTTGCTTACTATATCTGTTTTCTCACTCTAACTTACGAAAATATTCGTTTGGTACATTGGTACCGATTTGGGTACCGGTATGTTATCGATACTGATTAGAAATGCCGATAGTACAGGTACTGCGTCTGGTACCGGTACCAGTAGTACAGGTACTACTCTGGCACCGGTATCACATCAAGGCCAATGGTACCAATCCCCAAAAATGCCTTATTGCCTTGCCCTGACTTTGGGTGATTTTACCTGTCATAGGGAAGAACTTGGAATTCTTTGTACAGACGCCAGCACATCAAGCTACCCGAAACTGTCAAATCTTCCCAAACAGTCTTGAACCTAATGGTAATAGCAATAAAGTTGAAAATCTATTAAAGAAATTTAACAGATTGTAGTAGCTTGATGTGCTGGCGTCTGTACCATATTCTAGCAAATAAATATTTTTGATTTGAAAAAAAAAAAGTTGTGATGTGTGATGCCGTAGGTCATCTGATGGCCTATGGCATTGAAACGTGGTCGCTCACAATGTGCCTTATTAGAAGGCTAAAAGTCACCCTATATACGCACGTATACATATTTGATTGATTTTAACGGTAGGTCCGTTAAAATCAATCAAATATCTATACGTGGTCTCGAACTTACCGATTTTTCGGTATTTCTACCGATATGGGCTCACATAATTATTTATAACAATCATACTTAACCCTCCGCCAACCGTGTGTTTTTTTTTACACACCGCCAACCGTCACGGACGATATCGTCCCAGGCGATAATTTAACCCACTTAAAGGTAGGGAACAACTCAAAAAAAAATTCAGTGAATATGTTATAGGTCTCGTTTTTCTATTTCCATAGTTTTTGACTTGAATGATTTGTCCCCTGGTGAAATAAAATTTCGTAATCGCTGCAAAAATCGTAATTTCAAAGGTTTCACTAAAATATAGATATCTTAGATATAGATTGGTTTTAAGAAGAAATGTTTTGGGGATTTATTCTTCATATAAAGGGCTTTTAAAAAACACTAATTGAATCTTACACCGCTCAAAAAAGTATATTTATTTTAACATCCGAAAACGGTATATTTTTAAAAGGAACGTTTTTCAATAAAAATAAGTATTTTATTGGAAAACATATAATTATTATTAAGAAATGTATACAAAATGGCTCATAATTTACAAAAAAATGTGAGAATAATAGAAAAAAGAATATTTAAATAAGAATAAAAATATTTATTTGCATTCAAAACAGAGGTGCACTCGATGTTCATCACAGGCTGCGGTTCCGCAAAAAGAACCCGCTTCGCTGTTCGCTGTTTCAATCACATGTAATGATTTTTATTATACTAAATTTTCATTCAGAGCACTGATAATGATGATAATGTTATGAAAAATATTTATATTTCACATACCTAAAAATTCATTAAAGTTACGTCGACAACCGTATAGGACGATATCGTCCGCCCGCAAACTTGGTCATGCTCGTGCTCACTGATGTTGCAACGGATACTGACGCGCTTGTGCCTATGAGGTATGCGCGAGTGTAAGTTTTTTTTACAGAGGGGTTCAAGGCCCCGTTCTTTTCTCTTTCCAAAGATATGCATCAGATCCAAACTTGGCGCGGACGATATCGTCCTATACGGTTGGCGGAGGGTTAAGTATGATTGTTATAAATTAGTCTGTAAGTTTTTTTTTTAAATAAATAAACGAATTTGATTGAATATTGTATTTTTTTTGTCAAATACCTACCGATCTACCGATCTCACTCTACGACGTTCGAGACCACTGGTAGATACCTACCAGTGGTCTCGAACGATCGCCACGAGACACAAGTCTAATTAACTTGATCTACAGGAAGTTCTTTTTTCACGAATTAGGAAAGTTCCTTAATATAAGAGGACCCTAATATCACGCCTTAATGATCGTGTGATTATGTAAAAAATAATCCTTACACATTGTTTACATGATATTACGCTATTTTTGATAGCAGAATCTCATTTCTTTCCTGTCGGCTTACGCCTGCTAATCTTTTCGACACGTGTAACGTGTATCATTTTGTAGCGAAAATAAGAAGAATCACCACATTGAATATAAAACGTATAAATTTTGTAAATCAATTTCGATGTAAAATGTATAAAAGAAATATAAAAAAAAAAGAAACATGGAAGTTTGTTACTTACTTGACAATTGTTGGTAAAAAATATTAGAAATAAAAAGAGGAATTAGGAGAGTTTAGATACCAAATTCGGGATATTTTTAAGGATAAAATATTTCCTAGTTATCTATCCCGTATGTTGCACCTACCATATTTTGTCTCTGCATCACCCTAAGGTTGACTGGTAGAAAATGCCTCAGGCATTAAGTCCGCCTTTGTACAGTACTTTTTTTACTTGTGCATAAAGTTTTAATAAATAAATAAATAAAATAAATAAAAACGAATATCGTGAATTTTAACCTGATTGCAATCGGGTTTTAGGATCGTTAGAAAAAAAATATATAGGTATATAATATGAAATACTAGCTCTGACCTTTTTATCTCAGGACAACTTTAGCACGGTAATATTATAGATAATATTACCGTGACTTTAGCTAAATTGTCCTGAGATAAAAAGATCAGGAGCTTAAGTGTTAAAAAGAAAAAATGGTATTTGATAGTAGTTTTCTGGACACAGGCGAAGGTGGTCAAGAAGTTCAGCAGCCAACACCGTGCGGGACTCGAAGTGCAGGAATACTCTGCAGCTGGGTTGGAGTATGCAATAACTTGTGACTCGCAAAGCAGTAGACGATCAGGTTTCCGGTAAAAAGAGCACATACCCCTTTTCACTGGCTCTACACCAGGTTTGGTGAAAACGTTACACCATTTGTGGTCAGTTTATGATGCGGAGCTCGACATCCAGACTTGTAAACATTGCACGCTGGCAGGAATCAGTGCATGTTTGAATAATATCAGCAATTTGGTAACAGATTACCAGGAATCTTCAAAATATTAGGTCATCCCACTTCCAGTGTCATATTTTTTATATCCAATATTTATGTATTGCGCAATGGTATGCAATAGTTAATACATGTGTTGTCTTGTACAATCATGTTAGTTTAATTTGGTGTGTTGTATTGTCAAGACGTGCATTGATTTAAAATGGAAGATTTAAAAAAATCTATTAATGTAATGGAGCAACGTATATTACTAAAGTTTTGTGCTTTACTCAACTACTCTGGAGGAGTTGCGCACAACTTACTGGTAAAGTGTGTCGGTCGTAACGCCTTAAATAAAAGAACCGTACAGCGATGGCTTGAAATGTACAAACAAGGAAGAACCACAGCTGAAGATGAGCCGCTAGGACCTCGATCATTATCATCGACTAGATTAGAAGCAAGGGACAAAATCAAGGAAGCACTTCGTCAGTCACGTAGGGTCAGTGTCAGTGATCTCTCCACTCAACTTAACATTCCTCATTCCACTATACATAGAGTACTCACGGAGGATTTATGTCTGGTCAATAAAAGTGCAGTGTGGGTGCCCCACACTCTGAACACGGATCAGAAGGAGTTTCGTTATGAAACTGCGCGTAGCCATTTATCGTGGTATCGCCGTAAGAAAAATATACTTAATAGATTCATATGCCTTGATGAAACTTGGGTCGAATTTTATACTCCTCGTCAAAGACATCAGTCACGATGTTGGGTGGAACCGGGCACTTCAGCTGAACATTTACCACGTGCAGAGCTACATGAACGAAAAATACTACTAATAGTACTTAGCTATGGATGTCAGAGGCATTGCTTTTTGGAGAACTTATGATGAAAATACAACTATGACTGGAGAGCGATATAAGTCATTTTTAGAAGAAAATATTCCTATTTGGGCAGGCGAACATCATATAACGAGTCCTATAATTTTACATGATAACGCCAGACCGCACAAATCAAAAATAGTTCAGAATTTAATTGAAGATAAAGGATGGATTGAAATTATTCAGCCGCCATATTCCCCGGATATGAATCCTTGTGATTTCAATTGTTTTGGCCATGTGAAGAGGAAATTGTCGGGTACTCGATACAATAGCAAAAAGGAGTTAGATATTAAACTAAAGAGCATTATTGATGAATTAAATGAAAGTGGTACTTTAAATGGTGTTCAAGATTTGCCAGCAGTCTGGGAGCGAGTGATTAATAGTGGTGGAGATTATTGATTAGTGTCAGAAGGTTATATAGTATAGTAGTCAGTTTTTGTAAAATAATAATAATGAAAAAAATATGACACTGGAAGTGGGATGACCTAATATATCAGACCAAACCAGTTCAACAATTATCAAGCAAATATATCAAAGAAAATTTTCCTAATCTATCAAATAGGTATGACTTTTTATCACAGAGTATCTTGTCATGTTAAAAAAAAACGAACTCGTCTGAATAAAACATTAAAAAAAGTCATTATTTGGAAAAAAAAGGTATTAACCTAAAAGGTGAGGTTTTAACAGAGGTTGCGCTATGTTGCGATATGTATTTGGAGCTAACGCTAACGCTGCGATATGTATTTGAAGGAGGAAAATGAATTGTTTGCTCGTCTATCATGCGTTTGTTTTTTTTTATTTAGCACCTCATAAAGGCTCCCGACAGGCGCGACACGAAACAATTTCTATGAAAACTTCATGGCAATATTGTTCTACCAGAATCGCGTCGCGCCTGTCTGTGAGAGCCTTTAATCAAATCAAACGCAGTGTGGCGATTAATACAGGTTATCAAATCGTGCCTCGGAAAGCACGTTAAGCCGTTGGTCCCGGCTGTCATTCGTGGATATTTGGCAGTCGTTACGTGTAGTCAGAAACCCGAAAGTCTGACCACCAGTCTCGCCATGGCATATCGTATTACCCAGTAACTGGGTTGTGGAGGTCAGATAGGCAGTTGCTCCGTGTAAAATATTGGTACCTATTCAGCTGCATCCGGTTAGACTGGAAGCGGACCCAACCATAGTTGGGAAAAGGCTAGGCAGATGATTACATTAATAGAAATTCCGTATTGATCATAACACCAAATCTATCTCTTGCATTTTGATATACTCGTAATCTACTTTCCGAAATAAGAGATTGTGTACGTTAGAGTACGTAGTAAACTTGAGTCACTTTTCTATAGGTAATTTTCTCGTTTCACAATAATTAAAAAACTTGAGAGCATAAAATAAGTAGGTAATGTATCATAGTTTGCCTTTCCAGTCATACCATATTACAGTTAGGAAATAAAACAATTTAATTTTATCGATCGTATTTTTTGTAGGTAGTTTGCGGTCACTAATTATTTTATAGTACTACTTCCGTCCGTATCATGCACAAGTAAGTGTCAAGATCATTGGTAAAACCTATGTAAACAGATCATGATTTTTTTTTAATTTTGTTTTTTATTTATATGCTCACTTACAATATTTTTACAGGTATAACCCAGTGCAACAGTGAAGCAAACTTAAAAACTTATTATCTAAAACTTATTACATATAATGTTATCCTTATGAATTCACTCAGTGTACACGCAAAAACGTCTATCTCCTCTGCTACAAGGTTAAGGGTGCGAAGCGCCCGCGTCAGGGGCGCCTCATTTAACAGATTAGTTCGGCCACGAGGTATAGCCAGCAGCTGAGAATTAAATTGCACAACTGTAAAAGTTCAGGGGGGGAAAAAATGAGGGGCCCGTGGCTAAATAATAACAGCCGCACAGGTCGATCGATCAGGTTAAGCTACGCTTGCCGTGGTTGGTCTGCGGATGGGTTACCATCTTTACATACCGAGACCCCTCCGTTCCTCGGAAAGCACGTTAAGCCGTTGGTCCCGGCTGTCATTCGTAGATCTTTGACAGTCGTTACGGGTAGTCAGAAGCCCAAGTCTGACAACCAGTCTTACCTAGGAGTATCGTATTACCCAGTAACTGGGTTGTGGAGGTCAGATAGGCAGTCGCTCCATGTAAAATACTGGTATTCAGCTGCATCCGGTTAGACTGGAAGCCGACCCCAACATAGTTGGGAAAAGGCGATGCAGATGATGATGAACTGTAAAAGTTCAGGTTCACATACTCTGCAGCAGTAGAGTAAGTGACTACTTTTATGCCGTTTAAATCAGTGTTTGAAGTGAAACGAGCCTAAAAGTATGTTTTAAATGTTTCCTATCATTGTGAATTTTTCAGTGGAAGAAGCATTGTGAGAAATGCAGTGAAATCGCCAACACCCTATCAGTTACCCCAGGTACGCACAGTCGCGTTTTTCCAGACACTTACGAGTATCTATATGGATATCATAGATTGACATTGATATGGCACTTTAGCATCAGCAGAGCCTCCAATTCAATAGTGTTTTGTTTTAAACTTCTGTATTTTCGTCAGTAAGCGTGCAAGAAGTAAGCAGGTATTCTTACACACTTATTGCCGAAAATGCAGGATGCCTTCTTACAAACTTACAAGAATTTGCACTTCATTTTGAGTACAATTCTCACGGTTTAGCAACGGCAAGTCAAAAGTAACGTTACATCCCGAGTTTTTTAAATGTAATTTCGAAATATTTAAGTACCAGAGACGTTTTGTCCTCACACTTACTTCAGTCTACACAGCACAGTACAGCGAATTAAATTTTAAATAACTCGAAGTGCCAAACAACTAAGGAATAATTGAATAAACTAACAGTAATGAAAAAAAAATCTGACTCAAACGAGCACTTACATAATAGTCATAATAGTCACATATAAAAACGTCATAAATACTTACCTACCAGGCCGATTACACATTAATAATAATAATTTCATCCAGCCTGTTCCATCTTGCTGCCCTCTCCCCAGCGACGCCCTAAGATAAGGATCGTAACCCACAGGGGGTGCCCTTAGCGTGTAGTCGGTTATTCTATTAGATTTTCGCCCCTGGCTGGAGGCTTTGAGTTTACTTAAGGCAACCACAGGTTAGTCCGGTTAAGTAGTCACGACCTCTCGAGGTCATCTACGAGATGCCATTAAAAACAAAAAAATACGCATTATTACCAGTGCGCTAGAACATTCTATTTTAATCGTATATACAATTTTAAATTAAACAGACGTATAAAAATAATTACACTTGTCTGCTAAAGGTGTGTGAACACTATTTTCGCGGTAGTGACAATAATCTTGAAAATCTTCCATAGACTTTAATAAACAACAAGACTTGGGCAAACCCGCTGTCTACAGTCGTTGTTTTTTTTAATGCACAGTTGACCTTCTATACTGGCAAGTTGCGGTTTGCCTCAGTAGGTAAGTGGATAGTTAGGTACCACTCTACGTATAAGTAGGTACGGATAAAATCTATGTTTGTAGGTCATGCTTTAATTCCTTCGTTATTATCTGCGATGTTAGTAGATTTTACGGTCTTTCATACAATAACAGGCACATAATGTAAAGTTCTTCTTATAAAATGGGCGTTTTAAACTAATAAACTAGTCTAAACAAACGGATATTTTGTTTAAAAGCGTCTTAACTCAGATTTTTATTGACTAAAAAAGGTCCCCTAAATAAGACCAATAAGTCTGTAGTAGTCGTCTAATAAGTCTTATTATTTTGATACCTACCTATAATTATGACATTTTATGGGATTAACCCGGCTGAAATACGTAGAAGTAATTTAAGCACAGATGATACTTATTTATTTTCAAGTATTTGCATAAAATACGTATTAATATAAGACAATTATTAATGGTAAGTTATAGCGAGAATAAAAATGACGTCAACGTCTTTAACATGATTCGAAAATACCATGTGCATACTTAATAAAAAATTGTTGTTTTGCGTCATAGTCTGTTTGTGTAAATTGTCATCCATTTTAGGGAAAGCGAACATTGGCAATGAAGAATTTGGATATCCGGGTTTTGTGGCATATTATGCCAAAGTCATTCCAGATGGACACGATGTTTCAGAATGTACACAAGAAGTCAAAATTCATATGCTTCGCGTAGGGTCCCCATAGGCTCCGCTTAGACTCCACGTAGCCGTCACATAGATATAGTATAACGTCGAGGGACTCGCTACCTATCCGCGGTGCCAATATACAACATTATTTTTAGTACTTATATGGAAAACCCGAAACACGTGTCTAGTATTTTTATGTAAAGAATCTATGTACATACAACATTTCAAAACTGTATCATGATAAATTACGAAGTTATAAGCTTGTTGTGTTACCTGATTGTCCGTACAAAAAGTTGAGTTGAGTTGTATGATTGCGGATATGTACTTATTATCGCTCGGTGTCCAACTTGTTAGCTTTTTTAAATATTTTTGGGACAAAATATAACATGGTGTAAAAATTATTATTGGAATCGATTCAGTTACTTATTCTGAACAAACTATATTCAGGTTGGCAGTATACTATGAATAATGTTGTATATCAGAGTACCTATTTAAATGATCAAAAAAAACAAAAAAAAAAAACCATTAACAAAAATATTCTACCTGCTATTAATCCTACCTGCTGCCAGTATGTCAGTAGTGACTAGTGATGATAAAGTGTTCTGTGCTAGTGAGTGACCTAATGAACTGTACCTATGACCTACAGAATTTCTGCAAAAACCATTGACGTTGGTATTTACGGTTGGTGATTATTAGATACAATAACATTGTATTTTTGCGAGATTATTCTGTCCTAGATTGACTTCAGAAAGTCTTGTTTACGTTTTTGAAACGGCCGAGGAGCATTCATGTCCTACCTAATTCAAATAAATGTTTTCCGTTCTTATTTCGCTTCTTCTCTGCTACTCGTGTACCACCGTATTTTTTGTCTGTTTCATAATCATAGTTTATTTTGTACTTATTTATTTATCTTCACTAATATTTAAAAAAATCAACGCTTGAAACATTCAAGTGTTCCGCTTCGGGAGACGAAACTGGATGTCTACACCCTAATCACTAAATCCGTAGTTCCGGCCGAAGTTACAGGCAATGACAACTCCGTATCATCTACAAACATAAGATTAGTTTGAGGCCCCCCTAAGAATTAATCACACCACGATGTGACACTTCTCCCTATTCCTGCCGGTCGATTCTGGAAAAATCTCACCGTGATAACTAAGGTGAAGTGAGCTGTGAGTCATGCTGATGCTAGGGATTGACACTATTGGCGACTCACTCCACGCTCACTTCACCCAGGTTGTCGCGCTGAGATTGGTTACAGAATCGCACGGCTGTATAGCAGATCACCAGGGTCCTACCACACGGTATGTGAAAATAATGAGTTATTTAGTGGATGTGAAGGGATATAGGGCATAACATAAAATCAATGATACACACACAGATTAAAAACAATAAAACAAAAAGAGAAGTAAGCGGACAAAAAGGTGACCAAATATTATGTGTTGTGAAATTAAGGTGTTGGACTATTTTGGATGAGTTAGTAAATCCTCAGTTGCTTTATAATCTAGATTATGGAGCCATTCATTCCGTATCAAAACCTCTTTGTGCGTAATGGTAGACATCAGCCCATGAGGCTGACTGTCCATTGACGCGGAGCGAGGCTGCGGAGCGGAGAAACGAAGAAATGTTAACTAATAGAATTTCATAAAATCTCAATATCATTTTTCTATTGGTCAATGGACAGGCAGCCTAAGTCTGCTGTCAAAAGTATTGCCGTATCGTCGGCATAAGAAATGATTTTTCCATGGGGTAGCTGTAGGTTACAGAGATCATTAATATAGACAAGGAGAGGGAGGGCCCGATCACACTTCTCTGAGGTACACCAAAAGAGAGAGGAGTGAAGTAGAATTAACTTGGATGTCATACACAAGTAATAGTACTAAGTAATGATTTTAAAAGGAGTCATTTAGATTATTTAAAGACGTTCCCTAAAAGCGTAATTAGCCTATAATATTCCCACTGCTGGGACACGGGCCTACTCTCTGTGAGAGGGCGCGGGCCATAATCCACCACGCGGGTCCAGTGCGGGTTGGTAGATGTCACATGTCTTCGAATTTTGGTTCTAGGACATGCTGCTTCCTGCCAGGGTCGCGGATTGTTCGAAAGAGTTACCGTGGCCCCTGGCACAGGCAACTGAAGGAACGCGGGTGGGTTTTAGTCAGTAAAAGTCTGACACACCCTCCCGCTCCGCCCAGAGCGGGAGAAGTTATTTGATAATTTCCCACACAAAAAAAGGACATGCTGCTTTCCTTCACCGGTGAGAGCAATGGTGAAAATGATGAGATTAAATACCAAAGTGTAGTGCCTGCCTGGATTCGAACTCACGACCTACAACTCGATAAGTCGGGGACACCACTGATGTCTACATATCTCTAACAAATTATTTTGAAAGGAGTCATTCAGATAATCATCTTTTGCCTAGCCTTTTCCCTACTATGTTGGGGTCGGCTTTCAATTTAACCGGATGCAGTTGAATACCAGTATTTTACATGGAGGGACTGCCTATCTGAACTTCACAAGTTGGTTACTGGGTAATACGATACGCCTTGATAAAACTGGCTGTCAGACTTTAGCGCTTCTAACGACCCGTAACGACTGTCAAGGATCCGCGAATGACAGCAGGGTCCAACGGCTTAACGTGCTTGCCGAGCCACGGGGACTCATTGATATAATGTAGGGACTTATCTAAATGACCATTTTCAAAAGAATATTCTATGAAAATCTCCATCTATGAAAACTTGAAAAGCATAGCTAATGCAATTGCACATGGAAACCCATGTGTAACACGGAATTGTGTTCATGACTTGGCACTTTGACAGTAAACTAAGGAAGCCCCATGAGACCCATAATCAGTTTAACTGAGCTATTATGTTACTAGAATGTACACTCAACGTAAATGATACGTATACAGCTAACTACAGGTACTTCCGTACTTCTGAACATAAACGTTGAGCAAGTTCAGCCAGCTATCCTAACGAGTAACTTTAGGCTCGCATCTGCGTGTTTGATTTGCATGGAATTAGCATGTACTATATTATGTTGATATGTTTAAATATGGAACCCTTAAAATACATAATCGAATAATGCCTGCATTTTTCAATCCCATTATTTGTTTTTAAAGATACACTCAAGAGCAATGAATTAGGGTCACATAAGGATACATGTATGTCTCAGAAATTAAGAATGCTAGCTTAGTGAAATAAATTGTAGACAAGAAATGTAACATAAATTAAAGTAATAAATTTCATAGTTACTGTAAAGCCTTGCTTTCAAAAATGACAAAATAAAATTCGTAGTTCCATTTACAAAAGTCCCTTTTGTAAATGGAACTACGAATTTTCTGCCTCTGTTTTTGCTTTTGTTTCTATTCTGTCATATAAAAAGGTATGTAAACAGCGTCACCGATGTGCAGTATTCACTATTGAAGCTGCCATAATGTCGTTTACACCAGAAAAATGCACCACAATTCTCACAATGCTGGAAATCGGCCGGAGTCAGCGTGATACAGCAAGGACAGTTGGTGTGTCGCTGGCAACTGTACAACGCACTTCCGCAAACTGTACTTCCGCAAAGCAACGCCAGTCTCCATACCAATCTTTTTGTTGAGTGTACTTCTGCAAAGGTCAAGAGCGATAAGTGTACTGGTAATTGACCGAATAATTGTAGTGCGGTACGATGTACCTATGATATCTATGTTTAGGTACTACCGCCTTACTAAGATATTCACCGGAGACGATCGCTTAGGAGAATCTATTTAGCATGATTGTGGGTGTATAATTGCATAATATGAAGCAGTTTCTTAGATCAAATAATATGGCATATAGGTGCCTTATCAATTTCTACACAAATCTTTTTTGAGAGGTAATATTTGAGGGCCATTAATGAGTGAGCCTTTCCTTATTGTATTACGTATGGGATGTAAAAACATACTAACCCAAATTAGCCTTCTTTAAGTAGAAGGTATTTTTGAAACTGTGCTTTATACCGGTTCAAACGGTTCGATTTTATTTAAATAACTTTTGTTGTTCAATAAAAATTCTTTGGATTTGAAATTTAGTTTGATTGATTTGTCAGACGGTTTAAATTGCTTTCGACTTAAATTTTTATTACACTACGCGATATATCAGGGACCCTTTCCCTAAATTGGGATGTTGTAATAAGAGAAAGGGAGTTAGGGCCGCTAATAACAAAATACATCACCTAAATAACGGGCCTTGAATATCTACTAGTAACTAAATTCGAACCTTGTGAACAAGGCGTAAAAATTTGGTACTACGAATACCAAGGTTACAAGTACTGACAAATATTTTGAATTCCGACCAAAAATATCTACGTCAATTGTTTTTCTTTTTCACAAATTACGCTTTAATTTTTCTTACTACTTACAATACATAGTAAATCGCACCGTAGCCCTTGTGCCCTTGAAATAAACACGGTAATCGCTTGACCGTTTCTGATGGTTGTAAATTTGATCTTTGGACAGTGGATTTCCCTTATACTGCAATTGACGTAAGTTTGTTTGTTTACATACATTAACATTGATTGTATGCGTAAAGGAAACATACTGGAGTCATTCTACAAGGTTTTCCAATAATGGGTGTATCAATATTGATTCCGTGATGGAACTGAAAGAAAATATCGTTTTTCCCAACCACATCACTCGGGACTTTAATTTTATTGTCCTACGTTCACAAGGCCATTATAATTGGGTTTTCACAAATATCAGGTACGATCGATAATATTCGGTAATTACCTATATAATAGTAAGAGGAGTGGAAGACCAAAGGAATGATGTATGGACTTTGTGAAAGATACCTATGGCTAAAACGCTTCGTCTCGTCGTTATGTGCTTCGTCACTGTAAAGCGAGTGCAAGTGACATCCACAGAAAATTTTCTGAGTGAGATTGGGAAAAATTCACTATTTGTCTAATAAATTTTACTGTACAGCATAAGAATTTTTACTGTGCTAGCATGGTAATTTTTCCATTACCATTCAAATGCACTCAGATTATGAGACAGCACAGCCGTTTTTCTAAGAATTTTCTCTCCGTGTACAGACGCCAGCACATCAAGCTACCCGAAACTGTCAAATTTTCCTAATCAGCTTTAAACCTTATGCTTTAGCGATAAAGTTGAAAATCTATTAAATAAATTTGACAGATTGTAGTAGCTTGATGTGCTGGCATCTGTACATTAAAAATGTGGACCTACTTAATTTAAACATACTCCGGCACGTGCAAAAAGAGCAAGAACTGTGAGCTTTATCAGTAGGTAGCTGATAATCAGCCTATAATGTTCCCACTACTGGGACACTGGCCTCCTCTCAGTGAGAGGGAGTGGGCCGTAATCTACCACGCGGGCACAGTGCGGGTTGGTAGATGTCACATGTCTTAAATTTTTTGGTTCTAGGACATGCCGGTTTCCTCAGGCTGTTTTCCTTGACCATTTGAGAGCAATGGTGATGAAATAATTTACACAAAGTAAAACGTCTGTCTGGGTTCGAACCTACGATCTACAACTGGCGTCGCCTATAAGACGCGGCCGTTACCACTGCTCTACGTACAGCGTAGCTAACTGAAATGAAAAAAATAAATGAACAGAATGGAATAGAATATTATTTGTTTAATTCAATTGAGTTTTAGTTTTCTGTAAGCTACGATTGAATTGCTTCAAGTTGTTGCGCATAGCTTTCGATAATCACAGGGACTGCACATATAGCACTGCAAGATCTATTTCCACGTCTTATCCCTCAAAGGAACGCTGGAGCGCTGCTTGCTAACCGATATTGGAACCATGAACACATTCAATAGTCGGTACTATCTACTTGAAGGAGCTTAGTAATCTGTAGGAAGAAAGGAGGAAATATACGTTTATTTCTTTACAAAATATTTGTAACTAGCGACCCGCCCCGGCTTCGCACGGGTGCAATGGAGAAACACTGATAATTTTAGAGCCATTATTATTGCTCGTAAAAAGTATAGGATAAAAAATGGTTATTGTGGGTTATCCCTAAAAGATAGACATATACCATCGCGGACTTTTTTGTATACCTTTTTAAGGTGTACAATACTGTAGTACATTATTTTGATCTATCTCGACGGGTTCAGCCAGCGTTTACAATGTAAGCGCAAAAAAATGTGTTTATTAACGACATCACATTAGAAACCTCTAAAATTATCAGTGTTTCTTTACTATATTATGCATGTATTATACACATAAACCTTCCTCTTGAATCACTCTATCTATTAAAAAAAACCGCATCAAAATCCGTTGCGTAGTTTTAAAGATCTAAGTATATATAGGGACAGACAGACAGGGAAGCGACTTTGTTTTATTTTATATATATATATATATACTACTATGTAGTAATGAAGTTGTGTGGAAATCGGTTATCATGGTATGAGCACGTGATGCGGAGTAATGAGAAAACTGTCGTGAGGAAAGTTTGAATGTAGAAATCAAAATATGAAAAAAAAAAATGAATGATCAATGTTTTTAATATTCAAATGAAAAATATTTTATTTCACATAAACCTACATGGACACTTATGAAACGTAAGAAATATATATTAAACGTGCACGGTTCAAATTGGTCGTCTCCTATGGAGGAGAAGAGCCGGAAAGAAACTCCATGGATTATCCGTGGAATTTCTTTCCGGCTCTTCTTTTTTATTTAAAAAATAAAAGTAGGGGAAGACCAAAGAAACGATGGATGAACTGTGTGAAAGATGATATGGCTAGATGGAATGACTACTGGTATAACAACTAATAAGATAACATGCTGCGCCGACCCACATAGGTACAGACGCCAGCACATAAATCAACCCGAAACTGTCTTTTCCCAATCAACTTTGCACCTAATGCTTTAGCGATAAAGTAAAAAATCTATTAAAGAAGTTTGACAGATTGTAGTAGCTTGATGTGCTTGCGTCTGTATATTGGGATAAGAGCAAGAAAATTACGATGTTGGTATCAGTAACAAAACAAAGTTGTTGTTAACAAAAATAAGATCCGTATGGTCTAACAATCAATTTGTTTGAGTTACGCTAGTACAAACATGTTTTTGCACATTACTCTAGGTCACGGAACCATAGGTAGGTATTATCTAAATGGAAGATTCCATCGAAGTTAACGTCAATCAATAAAAAGTTTAGCAAATTGAATGACAGTACCTTTTGTCTTCTCGTCCCACATACCGCAGTGTCTCAAGACGAAAGTCTTTGCCGAAAGTTTTCGTGTTGCAAGTGATTCAGATTCATTTATTTATTGTAAAACATAGGTACATTATAAGTTCTTATTTGGTAATACATTGAGGGCGCTATGCTTTGGCTCCAGGGCGTACAAAAGTCACATGCAATATAATTAAAACAAGAAATTAATAAAGATATATGAACCACAAATAAACAAGTAAATAAATTTTGATGTGTACCTATGGTATTGAAACGTGGTCGCTCACAATGTGCCTTATTAGAAGGCTAAAAGTCACCCAATGGACAATGGAGAAGGCTATGCTTGGAGTTTCCCTGCGTGATCGAATCAGGAATGAAAAGATCCGCAGGAGAACCAAGGCCACCGACATAGCCCGAAGAATCGCCAAACTTAAGTAGCAGTGGGCAGGGCACATTGCTCGCAGAACAGACGGCCGATGGGGCCGAAAGGTTTTGGAGTGGCGACCGCGTACCGGAAGACGTAGCGTTGGAAGGCCTCCCACAAGGTGTACCGACGGCGTTGTGAAGGCCGCAGGAGCCCGTTGGATGCGAGAAGCACAAAACCGGTCGAAGTGGAGGTGCTTGGGGGAGGCCTATGTCCAGAAGTGGACGTATTTCGGCTGAAATGATAACTTTTTGCAAACTTCTATATTGTAGTAAAAAAAAAAGAAAGAGAACAACTTCTTCGCCACAGAAACACGTATAATTTTGATAATAGCATCAAAATACAAAACAAAATACAACACTCTCCCAACAAAACTTGATAAAAAGCGCGACACAAAAACAAAAAAATAACTTAGGCGTGTGTACGTTATATTATAGTTTTTAAGCGTGATTGTGTTAGTAGTGTACGTGTTTAAATATAGTTCTACACACAAGCATCCTGTTTGCAGTATCCGGCAAACAGGATGCTTGTGCCGTGGGAAATGGCCCTAACGCGTCGAAATATGATACCTACGAATGCAATCGAACCTTGACGAACACGTAACTTAAATCCTCTTCCTTAGTCGTTCACTCTTGACAGAGTGGTCGTACTTGATGACTTTGCATAAATTTTTGGCCAAAGCAGCCCTCGCGCTGCTCTTCCACATATTCCGGTCTTCAGCGTCTCGGAAATTCTGAACTACGGAGGTTTGTGTTGACGCTTTGATAAGGTCTGTCCAGCGCGTAGGTGACCGACCGTGTGACCGCTTGCCCTCCACTTGTCCCTGGACATCGTTAAATAGGGAGTAACCGCGTTTACAGAAGGTAACGGCTCTAAGCGTATTCAAAGTTCTAAACAACATATATTTTTTTTTTAATCCACAGATTTTTAAGGCAATATTCTGAACTATAAGAATGTTATTATAAAGAAGATAACTATGACTAGGTACTCAAGGAAAAAACGATTAAATATGTGCCATATTCAGTCTAAGGCCTTCGCGGTGACGATGAGACTGTTTGTTGTCCCGGTATCTTCGTAAGGAACTTCCAAGAAGTTATGTGATAAAATGGCCGATCAAACCGGCTCGCTGTCTACGGCAGCCCAGCCAGAAGCTAGTAGGAAGGTGGGTGGACCGAAATTTGGCTTGAAATTCTCGGACGAAACCTAAAGCAAATAACGTAAAATGACCCCATAACCCGAGATGTAGCGAGAATAAAGCCACGGATACACTAGGGGACAAATGGAGCAACATGTTGCGGAACATGGCGCTCGGCAACTACGTGAATGTCCCGAGAGAATGTCGCGCCGTGCGCTCGCTCTCGGAGCGGGAGCAAGAAACATGTCCCGCGTCACGTAAAATGTTGTGGGTCATGTTGCGGGACACTATGCAACATTGCAGCGTCACGTATATTTTGTGTTGCGCGTCATGTTGCGGGACAAAATGTTCCCTAGTGTATCCGGGGCTTAAGGATCACTGTGATTTTGACAGGCTTGTCAATTGTAGCAACCCAAAAGAAACCTTATTGTAATGAAAACAAAGATCATTGTGATGCAAAATCAGAAGTCAAAATCATCTGTGGACGGACTGTACCTACATTAACTCTGGAATCGACTAGACTCATTACAAGAAATCATCTGTCTATTTTTATATACGCACTAGCGACCCGCCCCGGCTTTGCACGGGTGCAATGCTGATCACTATCACTACATGTAGTATATACATATAAAACAAAGTCGCTTCCCGCTGTCTGTCTGTCTCTATGTTTGCTTAGAACTTTAAAAATAAGCAACGGATTTTGATGCTGTTTTTTTTAATAGATAGAGTGATTCAAGAGGAAGGTTTATATGCATATAATACATGCATAATATAGTAGAGAAACACTGATAATTTTAGAGCCATTATTTCTCTTAAAAAGTATAGGATAAAAAATGGTTATTGTGGGTTATCCCTAAGAGATAGACATATGCCATCGCGGACTTTTTTGTAGACCTTTTTAAGGTGTACAATACTGTTGTACATTATTTTGATCTATCTCGTAGGGTTAAGCCAGCGTTTGCAATGTAAGTGCAATAAAATGTGTTTATTTACGACATCACATTATAAACCCCTAAAATGATCAGTGTTTCTCTACTATATTATGCATGTATTATACATATAAACCTTCCTCTTGAATTACTCTATCTATTAAAGAAAACCGCATCAAAATCCGTTGCGTGGTTTTAAAGATTTAAGCATACATAGGGACAGACAGCGGGAAGCGACTTTGTTTTATACTATGTAGTGATGTAATATAAATGTTAATAGATAAACAATACTATAGTAAATGCTATTCTTAGTTCTCTGCAAATAAACTTCAGTATAATTTATTATTATCACACTTCGCAGTAATGTATGTATTTGCGTATTTAAACTATAAATAGGTATGTATAAACATTATATTTTAAATACTTAATGATAATGTAAACAATGTTTCGTAATACTTGAGTGATACTTACCATACTTACCATGTATGTAGGTAAAATCAAGGAAATTAATTATTTAGCAAATTGACTACCAACTTCAATTACACTACTAGGTACTATTTATAGATTTTTTTTTAAAGAACGTTTCAAGTTCCTTCATGACACACATAATAGATATCTGAGGTCATCGGAAAACCTGAGACTAGAGATGCCGATGCATTCCACCAGTTTCTATGAGAAATCTTTTACTATTCAAGCAGTACGGTTATGGAATAACTTGCCCGTGTCGGTAAAGCGCGCTCGATCTTTGTCCACTTTTAAAATTATGATAAAAAAGCACTTCCTCTCTCATTAAACAGCACCATTATATTTTCTTTACTCCAGTTTCATGTCTATTGTTATATGTATAGATTAGATTAGTATAATACACTTTATGTATGTATTCATTGTATTGTGTAAATGGTACATCACAGACTACCTACAGTATTTGTGTCTCCTTCCCCTTTCAATCCATCCAAAGGTTGTCTTTAAAAGATCGCTCTTAGCGATAAGTCCGCCCATTGTGTCACGCTTTATAAAATTTCTATATTTATGTCTGTAATTTATATGGTGTACATAATAAATAGTAATATATTGTATTCTTTGAAAGTTTTATGAAATGGCAATAACTCAGCAAATTTGATGCAGTGTGTCAAATTGATAGAGAATTATTTTCCTGAACAGTACCTATCGGTATCGCTCGGTGCGGCATACGAAGAGAACTAGACAAATATCAGCTGTTCAAAAATACTTGTTTAAAGAGACACAACTGAAAATTGTTGGCAGTTAGAGAAATTGTTTCAGTTTTTAATAAAAATCACTCGGTGTATTCCTGTTCATTACATGTACGTTTTATTATTATTATTATATTAATAATTATATAATCTTTTATATTATATCATTAAATGTAAAGGGTTGCGTCATAGTTACCTGAAACTGTGTTTTATTCAAATTACTTGGAATCGGCAGTTTCACGTAGAAACCTGCACTATGTAAAACTACCGACCCCAGACCATTCTTTTAAACAAAGCACCAGATAAATAAGCTTCTATGAATGTTTGTCTTCATAATTTTGATGTATCCTTCCCGTAGTATGGGTTCCTGGTAGTTCAGAAAGAAGTCTACTATCTCCTCTACTGTTTATAGGATAAAGTCATCATTCTCTGTGTTAAATTCAATATGAATCGGTCGAATAGTTTCAAAGAAAATTGCATCTGACTGCCTGGTGTATACCAAAATATTTCAGTCATTGATTACCTTCTATGAGCTCTTGCTGTTTTAAATAATTATCGTAATTTTATACAGCCTTTTAAAGGAATGTACAGACGCCAGCACATCAAGCTACCCAAAACTGTCAGATTTTCTCAATCAACTTTGAACCTTATGCTTGAGAAATAAAATTGAAAATCGATTAAAGAAATCAGACAGATTGTAGTAGCTTGATGTGCTGGCGTCTGTAATACATTTATACCATAGATAGATTAATGGTTATGGAGACCATAGAACTTGGTTGACAACATTCGTGAAGGTCGTCTGAGGGTTACAATTTAAAAAAGTTGTTGACCACGCCGACTATTTAACATTATTTTTAAAGCAAGTTAAAAATAAAGTATCTGAGTCGCAGTTTTATCTAATTACAATAAATTATGTCGATTTGTTCTTAATTGGTAGGTAAATACTATTTATCTAGTGACTGGATGAAATGAAATGTTCCAACTAAGCGCAAATTCGACCAAGCGAATTAGCATGGACCTAGTACGCTAATTTATTTTTTAAATTTTCGTTGAATTTTATCCTGCGAATGAAATTTTATTTTATGACAGTTTTTCCTTAAAAAAACTGTGAGATGTAATTTTTATTCCACGGATATAAAAGTCAGATATCTGACTTTTGTAATATCAGCCCTAAGAATTTGATTTTGTATATTCCCTGGCTTTCGGCTGTGACAGATGGGAGAGCCGTGAGACCTGCAGGGCTATTCCGTAAAAAAACTTATTAACAAAAAAAAACTATAATGTAAAAAAAAAAACTTTAATTTCGGAAGTCAGTGTCGTCGGGTTCGCATTTTCGATGTTTGCCACCGACTTCTGAAATTAAAGTCGTTTTTGGAAGGCGCTTGTTTTAGTTAATAAAACTTGAGGAAATTTGACTCAAGGCATACCCTAACCGTTAAAAAAAGAATTGTTGAAATAGATTTACAATTGCCGGAGGTATCGCGAACCGTACATACTAAAAAAAAATACACTCGAATTGAGAGCTTCCTCCTTTTTGAAGTTGGTTAATTATGTAAACTTACGGCACTTATGCATCCCATGACAGTTCCACTAAGCAAAGGCAAAGGACGCAATTTCGTTTACTTGAATTTTCACCAGTTATTTTGGTTTAAAAACCAAACTACTGAACCGATTTTAATGAATTTTCTATACCTAAAACTAATCTGAAAGTATATTCTTTCAAATAAATGAATAATATTGCAAATTGGCTTATAAATAACGGAGTTCTGAGGTAAAAAACATAAAAAAAAATATTTATTATATAATATTCAACCGAATTGAGAACCTCCTACTTTTTTTTAAGTCGGTTAAAAAGGACATCACTTTAGCATTTGAGTTTGAAATGAATAATGTCCTTTCACCGTGAAAATTCAGGTGAAGTCAGCTAGATTGAGCTGTCAATAACGTCAATCCCTCGCAATAAGAGAGCAAGTTGTTATATTGAATTTCAAACTTGCTATTCGGTTTTTGAAACCAGTGTTCATCAGCCGATTACAGCCTTAATAAAGTTAAACTGAATGCCATTTAGAACCTGTGGGGTAATTGCGTAAGCCACTCATAATCGCAATGAGATTCATTTTGACAATGCAACAATATTCATTTCGCTAATTATGTTGATGAGCAGACGAGTTTTGCAAACAAATTAATCAATGGATTCACCTTTCAAAATCTTTGGAATTGCGATTGAAAGGCTGTTACGCAATTAGAGTGCGGTTTGTCTTTTGTTCCCGAATATTAATTTTATCGTTGTCCGTCACTGATGGATTTAAATCCACGAAAAATTTAAACCTGCATAGTTAATTAGAGTCGAGAGGGGAGTGTCAGATTCTTTACTTCCAAGAATTTCATTACGTTAACGAAATTGAATAAGTAAGGGAAGTTGAGGACCTATTTTATTTAATCGTTTTTTAAGCTTTTATTGGAAAAATGTCGTCGAATAAATATGGTGGATTTTAACTAAAGTCGTGCATCAAATATGTAGGTGTGCTGTTCATGTTCATAATTGTTTTGTTTTGTAGTGTTAAAAACAACAGCCGCACAGGTCGATCGATCAGGTTAAGCTACGCTTGCCGCGGTTGGTCTGTGGATGGGTGACCATCTATACATACCGAGACCCCTCCGTGCCCCGGAAAGCACGTTAAGCCGTTGGTCCCGGCTGTCATTCGTAGATCTTTGACAGTCGTTACGGGTAGTCAGGAGCCCGATAGTCTGACAATCAGTCTTAACTAGGGTTATCGTATTACCCAGTAACTGGGTTGTGGAGGTCAGATAGGCAGTCGCTCCATGTAAAATACTGGTATTCAGTTGCATCCGGTTAGACTGGAAGCCGACCCCAACATAGTTGGGAAAAGGCTAGGCAGATGAGGATGATGTGGTGTTCTAGATTTAGGTCTACTAGACACACTTTGTTTTATGTTCTACTTTGTCTTTAATATTCATATGTCAATGTCATGAATACCTGTTATTTGCATGGTGACGGAAATGCCAATTATAGATGTAAAATAATTTGAATTGTAAGTGACAGTGCTGTTTGTGTGATTATTCTAGGTAACACAAACACACGTAAATAAATAACACGTATTCTTGTTGTTTTGTTATTATTAACTTATTTGAGAGCAAAATTGTTTCTAAATCAAACAAACAAAATGGTCTGTCATCCAAACCAGCCAAATGTCAGTGCAGAAATGTGCACTGACATTTGGCTGGTTTAAGACTAGTCCGTATTAGCCTAAGACACGAATAATAAATAAAATAAAACATTCACGTTTAAGACACCTACCTACTAAACTGATGAAAATACGTACCGACATTGTTTGTTATTATGAGCGATTGCAGATCGAGTCTAGTAAATAATGCGACAATGTTCATAGTTGTTATTAACCCAAATCTACTCAATCCACGAGTTGACAAGTTTTTTATTATTATTTAAATTGAAGCTTTTTTACCTCACTAATAGCTTGGTATAAACAGTTTTTTAATATTTTTAAAAATTTAAAAGATATAAGCGTTCAAAACTCTCAATTAGACAGAGAGGGAAATACTGAATTGTGACGTCATAGTTCAGTATCGCCATATAAATTACATGCAAAACTTCGTTTTGCGAGAAAGAGATAGACAAAAAGTTTCTATAAGTTATAAGTTTTTTATTTTTCGACCGATTTCAAATTTGATTTCGAATTCTATTATTGTATTACATGTGTGGATATATTATCTACTAGAATATACAGCGTGTAACGGAAGGGGGGTATCAACCCTGGAGGGCCAAATTTTTTTTTCATATTTCAACCTATGTTCTTTGGGGAAAGTTGTTCAGTTTCATGAGCACATTCACCTCCTTCAGGGTTGATACCCCCCTTCCGTTACACGCTGTATAGTATTCAATATCATGCAACTACCCAATTAGAAGAGATAACCGAGTGTGTCAAGTCATCGAGTGCTAACGGCGTGCCTGGCTGACGGACCATAGAATTTAATTCCACGTAGTTTGTGTGGCATGGTCACTTCACCTGGTCACGAAATGAGGTGAATTGGGTCTATAGTAGTAAAAAAAAAAGAAAAAACAACATTGAGATGTTGACTAAGTTTATGTTTTGCTATTTTATTTTAAAGCCCCACAAAAAAGTACCTAATGTTTTGACAGCCAAAATACTATGCTTTGAAATTATATAAAATTATCAATAGAGCATAAAAAATATTATTAAAATCTCGATTATGATTGTAAAGGTATGCTTGGTCAATGCCTAGTATCAGGTGGGATGACACTGACAGCTCACTCCACGCTCACTTCAACTAAGTTTTCACGGTGAGATGGTTGCAGAATAGCTCTGCAGTACCCTAATTGCGTAACACAAAATCAATCTCAATCTGAATAATTTTGAAGAATATTGCTAATCCATTGCTTCATATGTTCGAAAAATTTGTATGCTTATCAATTTAAATACCGCAATGAATGCTGTTGAACTGTCAAAATGAAAGCCATTGCTACTGTACTGCTTGGTACAATTACCCCTCTGACCGAACTAATCAACTGCAAACCACTACTTAATACAGGAAATATGATAACCTTTCAGTCGAATTTTAATGTTGCAGTCATGTCGATACCTTCATATTATGAATTGAAACTCATTAATTACGAGTATACCTATTATCGAAATCATTACTTTAAAGTTCAATATTTATACCAATAATGACAAAATAAGAGGACGTAAATAAGAAAACCTGTGCTATTTAAGTTGTGTCAATTAAAAAGTAGTTTATTTGATTGATTTTTCCATTACTTTCGATCTAATATTGAAGAAGTCTGTACTCCTGTCTGTATTTCGTCATTTTTCAACTGGAAAGGAAAGGTGATTTTTTTCTACAGTAAAATGCTTCTCCCACCAATTTCTCGTAAAATCATCTAGATCGTCATGCTAGCGTTTCCAAGATGGGACATTGGTCGAAATGGTCGGAGAAGGTCGTTACCTCAGGTCGGGTCGGGTCGGTCGGGGAAGGTGCGTTGCAGAAGGAATAATGGAAAGCTATGCGGAGACTTGGGCAGCAGTGGGACAAGAAAGGTTGAAAAAATTGCTTCTTATGGAATGTCCTGGGTGGTTGTAGGTGTTGTTCGAATTACAGTCACGAAAGACACAATCACAAGAGAAGAAACAGTCACGTGAAGAGTCAGTCACTAAGACGAGTCGTGATTTTCTTTCTTTTTCTTTTCTTTTCTTCACATGAGAGAATCAAATTTGTAAAAAAGAACATACAATCTTACACGTGGGGCATAAGGAAAATATTTGGCACTACTTAAACAGAACGCCTGTTTAAGTAGTTATGTGGTTTATACTCTGTGCCACTATTTGAAGTGTCATAAATACGTTTAAAAAAATTCCGGCGGATCCGAGGACCAATCCTAGCTTAACACTATTATCGTCAATTTAACAATACCAAAACGATGTTTACGATGAAATAATTGATTCTAATTTGCAGATGCCAGCACATCTACTACAATCTGTCAAATCTCTAATCGATTTTCAACATTATCGCTAAAGTATAAGGTCCAAGGTTGATTGAGAAAATTTGACAGTTTCAGGTAGCTTGATGTACTAGCGTCTGTACTTTATGTGTTTTAAATTTGTTTGTACATTACCTTGGTTAATTTTGATATTAGTGTAAATTAGGCGCTGGCGGCATTTTCCACACAATTGACGTCAAACTAATAAAGGCTTAATTATTACGTCTATGTTTTGTATGACCCAGATTACCTATAATATAATATTTATGTTTACCTTTTCAAATTAAATATTGTGGAAATCTTAGGTAGTGTGTTTGTTCAGTTATTTTTAATTTAATAGGAATCTGAAACTACCATACGCAGGGAAAGTCTTATAATTACACAGGTAGGAAAAAAAAAATGTCGGGAGCAAGATCGTTGTTTTGTGATTTTAATTGGCTTTAGTGTGCTGAATCCAGATCTGTGTACAGATTTATTCTATCACGTCTAGTTTTTGAGATTTTTTCATTTAAATATTATATTAATATTGACATATTACATCATAATTTTTATTTTGAAAAAAAAAAGTAAAAAAATCTTACACATAAATGAATTCTATGATATAAATTAAAATCTTAAATGAATGGAAATACTAATATAACATAAAAAATTCGTAGATCGCTTTGTCTTATAAGTTTTATCTGCTGTTTCAAAATTGATTTCCCAGCAGAAATCAGCTAACATTGCTGGGGACCACTGGCCGTTATATCTTTTTTCATGTGCGGAATATCTCATCAAACACGGCACCAACATTTTCAGGAAAAAAATCTAAATGAGAATGCAAGTGTAAGTTTAATGACATGTTGCATCCGAATTGTTGATATGAAGAAAGAAGTTCTTGTACCAGTTCATTGTAATTTGGAGCCCGTATATTTACAATAAAACTGTGACGTATATTTTCAAAAGCTATCCACGCTCTTTTTTCCTTATTAACTTAGATTTGAACAACCTGCCGTGCGATTCTGTAACCATCGCGCCGTGAAAGCTTGGGTAAAGTGAGCATGGAGTGAGCTGTCATTCGCTAGGGATTAACACTATTAAGTGCTCACTTCACTTATGATTTCACGGTGAGATTTTTACAGAATCGACCGGCTGGTCTTTAAAGATTTCTCTTTAAAGACCAGTGTGACCAGTGACCAAATAGCCTTCCTTCAACTCGGCCTCTCTTATCCGTGGAAATTTACTTTTCAGGTGTTTAACTGCCTCTCCATCTCTGTCCATAGCTTTTACAAAAAAAAAAAAAAAACATATATACCTATACAGGCTTATTTGTAAAACACCAACAACCTCTTAAGAGGTCATTGTACTCATCATCATGAACAACTCTTACTATGGGACCAAACCTGAAATCGCGAAAAAAAAATCAGCTGTTCCCTACATTTATGTTCGTACGAGTCGTCAAAATTTAGGAACAGCTGATTTTTTTTTCGATTTCAGTTTGGTCTCATAGTAAAAGTTGTTCATAATGATGAGTACAATGACCTCTTAAGAGGTTGTTGGTGTTTTACAAATAACCCTGTATATTGAGCCTAATTTGATATGTATAGTGGCGGCAAAGAAATTTTTTGTCTTTCAACTAAAGGACAACAAAAATTGCTTATAGCGTCAAAATTGGACGTGCTGGATAAATTCTGATTAAATATTTGAATTTAGCGTGTCGATATGTATCGATTCCACATATACATAGTTTTGATCTTGTTTTGATGCTAACCAGTGTTATTATTATTTGGTTAGACACACTAACAGCTAATTAGCTGATGCGTGTGTATCGTATAGCTTGGAGATATTTAATCTGTCCGGTCGATTCTTGAAGCAGTTCAGTGTGGGAGCTGTCACATAATTTTCCGGGAGCCTATTCCATGCTGTTACAACTTAGTTAGACAAGAATGCTTCAGGGCTTTTATTTTGATGAATTTTCCCATAGTTTTAGGGAATAAAAGCAAATGTTTGTTTGCATCATCATCGTTCGTATAATGAATGAATGAAGACATTACAGTAATATTTATTTATTTCTAAAACTTCAGTACACGTTACATCAATGAGGTCTTGAAACCTGAACTAGGACATCCTGCAGGGTAATTGTGTAACACACTATCATTAGCAATGCGTTTCATTTTGACAGTTGAACAACATTCACTGCGTTATTTACATTGTTGAGCAAACACAATTTTCGAACATATGGAGCAATAGATTAGCAATATGCTTCAAAATTATTCAAATTGAGAGTGTTTTAGTAGTGTGTTACGCAATTAGGGTGCTGTAGGACAGGGGTCGAGGTTTCTCCAGTTACATTTCTCCATTTTGTTTGTAAAATACCAGTAAAATGTGACGATGGTACTTTCTCATCCTCATCATTTTAGCCGGAAGACGTCCAATGCTAAATAAATCCCCCAAGCATCGCCACTTCTGCCTGGTCTGTGCTTCTCGCATCCAGCGGATTCCTGCGGCCTTCACAAGGTCATCGGTCCATCTTGTGGGAGGCCACTTCAGAATCTTTCGGCCCCATCAGCCATCTGTTCTGGAGTAGGGGAACTAAGGTAGCATAGACATAGCACGAGGAATTGTCACACTTAAGGGACAGTGAGCAGGGTGCGTTGTCTCTTTCATATTAAACAATTAGGTACATTTCATAGCGGCAGCCATTTTGGATTTTATTGAGGTAAAATTTCCAATTTATTTATTAGTTAATTTTATTATTTATCTATACACAGTAAAATACATATGAATATGGCATAGTTATAATTTGAGTACAAAGGTACTGTTATTTCTTAAGAATTTTTTTCCAGCATACCTGCGAAAGGAGAAGTAAAAAATAAATTTAAACAATAGTGTGTGGGACAAGAAGAGAAAAATATGAATGAGATGATATTTCAAACGCAAAAAGACATAATTTAGCCAAAAGTCAATGTCAAATGTCAATGTCATTGTGTGTTTTTCTGTGTGTTTAGTCTTTGTACATTGCACATGCAATGGTAAGTTTCCTAACGAGAGATCAGCTCAGGTGAGGTCATTGATGATAAAATTCCTACAGTTGCAAGATAATTAATGAAATTGTGTTCTGATTCGGCTTAAGTAAGAGTTAAGTAAATACGTGACTTAACTTGAACTTGAGTGTCACTTGACACTAAACGTGAGAGCTTCGGAAAAGTAGATAAGCTTTTAAGTGTTTTAGTTTATCTTTTTAGATCAATCAGACAGACATGATGGAGTATGGGTTGACAGTATAGTTTTGTTTGATTGAAAGCAGTTTCCAATACTAAAAGTAAAAAAAAAAGAATCTCATGCTCAGAAGCGTCAACTATTTGTTATTTATCATAATCAGGGTATAATATTCCTTCTGTTGTGATACAGGCCTCCTCTCGATGAGAGGGGATGGGCCGTAAACCAACACGCGGGCCCTGTTCGGATTGGTAGACGTCACATGTCTTCGAATTTTTGGTTCTAGGACATGTCAATTTCCTCACGATGTTTTCCATCAGCGTTTTGGAAGTGGTGATGAAATAATTTACTCAAAACAAGCGCCTGGGTTCGAACTTACGACCAACTCGTAAGGTGCGGCCGTTACCACTGGGCCACCACCGACCTTTTGTTATTTATTACGATTGTCATTGTACAGACGCCAGCACATCAAGCTACTACAATCTGTCAGATTTCTTTAACAGATTTTCAACTTTAGCGCTAAAGCATAAGGTTCAAAGTTGATTGGGAAAATCTGACAGTTTCGGGTAGCTTGATGTGCTGGCGTCTGTACCGTGACGTTAATTAGATGTCAGAGCTACCCAAGCGCAGGGCAACAGATACAACATTATGTCTTCCAAATTTCAGAAATTACGAAAGTTTACTTTCTTTTGCGTTCATTAATGTTAGCTAACAGAGAAAGGCATTTTGATATCAGTTAGCACGTGTCTAAAGAAGATGTGATGCTAAACAATTTGTTTACACTTCTCTTGTCTTGTATATTTTTGTGGGTATAGGAAATTACTGTGTTGATGCTGAACGGATTAGCTGTTTTGTGATTTTAGGGGGCTTACATAAAGGAGCGGGTTTTCCGATACAGATCGCAGGTTGATCTACGCAAAGAAACGGTCAAAATGTTTTACCTCTTTCTTTATATGTGAGCGCAGAAGTTAATACGTGGATATTCTACCCGCATCGATCAGCACCGGCTAAGGGCCCTTTCCCACGGCAAGATTCCGTTTTTTGCAGGTACGGTTTTTTGCAGGATCCCGTTTAGTAGTGTACGTGTTTAAATATACATATTCACACAAGCATCCCGTTTGCAGTATCCGGCAAACAGGATGGACCATGGACATGCCGGTGATATGAACAGCCAGGACCTAAAGCTTAACGTGCTTTCCAAGACACGGAGGGGTCTCGAGATGTAGAGATGGTTAGTCATCCATGGACCAACCGCGGCAAGCGTAGCTTAACCTCATCGATCGTTCCATGCGGCTGTTATTACTTAGCCAAGAGGCCTTCGTTCATCTTCTTATAAACAAAAGAGGGTTAAAAATAAATCAAAATGAGTTTATGTATGCAGGCTATTTGTAAAAAAATATTCTAACTACATAAACTCATTTTCATTTATTTTAATGATGATCTCCAACTCATTGTGTGTTTTAATTGTATGTAATTGCAATAAACATTTTTGATTTTTTTATTTTTTTTATAACGAACACACTCATTATTTTAATGAAATATTTACGGAGATCTGGTATTCAAACTCTACCGCTCTAGCCCATAACTTTCAGTCGTTGCCCTTATAGCTTTGGTAACTGTAAATGGGCGTGTAAATAAATAATGTAACACTACGTTTATTTTCTCTGTAGCTATACTTAAGGGGCCGTGCATTAATCACGTGATGTTTTTTTTGGTATTTTTAAACCCCCTCCCCCTTTGTGATACATGGTGAGGTGTAAGACTAACCCCCCATATGACGTGTATTTTTTAGTACCTACATAGAATGTTATTTTTTTTAAATATTTATAAAATAATATTTGTTTGCATTTGACGAAAAAATAAATACACGTAACGCCGCTTTTCAGTTCAGTATTGCGCGTTTGCCAAAAAATAAATACACGTGATATATTACTACACCCCCCTCCCCCCTGTGAAATTTCATGATTTTTTATGGACCCCCCCCCCCCCCCCCCCCTTTCAAACCTCACGTGATTAACGGACAGCCCCTAATAATAGTAATAAAATATTGATTTTCGAGCAACATGGGCTCATAACGCTAGTAACAATTAGACAAATAACACACAACAACAACAAACATAACAACAACATACACAACAACAAACAACAACAACAACATATTAGTAATGTTTACATAAACATATATACATATAATAAACAAGTATGTCCCTATTAGCTAGCTAGTTACATGCAACTGGCCCAAAAAGTGAAGGATAGAGCAATCCAGTTTGCTAGCAAAGACAACCAGGAGACCGTTGGAGCTGGAACGCACTCTGTGCAAGAGGGATTCTGCACGCATGCGACTGATCGCAGCGAAGCCGTCACTTTGTGCTTCCGCGAACATACCCGAGGCACTACAAAAGCGTGGCAGCCCCAACAGCATCCTGAATGCATCGTTGTACTGAACGCGAAGAGCAGTAACAGCTTTTTGAGTGAAGCTAAACCAAATACTGCAAGAGTAAAAAACTTGACAATATACCTTAAAGAGTCAATATATCTGCACCCGCACAGCGTGAGAAACGTTGGATTAACATATTACATCTCACTGCTAATGCTCTTCGAAGGTCAATCTAGATATAGACCGGGAGTCTATATCTAGATTGACCTTCAAATCCTCCCCCACAATAAGCCTTAAATATTTTAACTGAACAACTCGGCCAGTCTAATGTCTCTATAACTCATATCTTGCCGAGCTTATTTTGTGGTTTAAACAAACATTAACATGCTAGCACACTAAAAATTCTTATGCTCTATAGTAAAATGTATTGGAGAAATAGTGAATTTTTCCCAATCTCACTCAGAAAATTTTCTGTAGATGTCACTTGCACTCACTTTACAGTGACGAGCACAGTAATTTTTCTAAGAATTTTCTCTCCGTGTAGATGTCACATGTCTTCGAATTTTTTTGTTCTAGGACATGCCGGTTTCCTCATGATGTTTCCTTCTTCGTTTTGCGAGCAGTGGTGATGAAATTATTTACACAAAGTACAGAGCCTGCCTGGGTTCGAGCCCATGACCTACAAATCGTATGTCGGGGCTGTTATCACTGCGGGCCACTACTGCTAGATATCAGCTATCTCAATTTCAACTTTAAAGTGTTCCTTCCCCTGAACACAATTTAATTGAAACAACCATTATTTTGTTTTAAAATAATTTAATTTAAATAGGCTAGATGTAGGTCTCATTCAGAGTATTTTGGCAAGCCCTAAATCGGAGGTAGCAAAAAAGTTATGCAGTCTGGTGTTGGTCGTGCAGCAGCGAGCAGCAACCCTTTAATTTATATTGAAAGTTCCTTTTAAGTTCCTTTTGTTTTGTTTATTATATTACTAAGTGATTTTATTTTGTTATAAGGTATGATGGGGTTGACATATCCTTAATGGACAAAAACCCCTAATTGTTAAAAAAAAAAATAAAGATTAAAAAAAAAAAAAAATTTTTTTAGTATACAGTAGTCTCATGGGGCTCCCTTTGACACTAAATCTTAGCTGGAATAGGCTAATTATGCTTGAACTAGCCACTCGCCCATGCTTCGCATGGTTACAATATCTTCCTACTAATTCGGCGACATGTCCAAATATCGAGATTTTTGTGATATATGTCATATATCAAAGTTAAATATAAATCTCGTACACATGAACCTTCCGGAATAAATTTTAAGAATTATAGTTAACCACATCACTAAAATACGTTGTGAGGTTTAGATGAAACGGCGGCAACGAATATTTTCAAATTTTTCGTCATGGATGACGTTTTCATAGTTTTTGAAGGAGTTAAATATGACAGGGAGGTCAAAAAAACCAAGACAGCGACCACTTTATGAAAGCTTCTAAAAACCCATATTGGCTCCGTATTAAAACACGTATTAAATTCACGCTTTCTCTCTCTATGTCTCTTTCTATTACATACGAGTGTGCGTGCGTGCGAGTATCGCGTAAAAAACTTCATTCCTGACGGGGTCCCCCGACCGCACACTTTTTAAAATAATGTGTATAGATTACAGATAATAAAAGTTTTAAATTAACTTATCGTCATTCCATTATTTTTATTGCCATATATACAGCATATTAGCAAAAACTTGTCACGATGTCTCTTGACGTAAACATGGTTTTTGCTCATTTTATTTTACCTACTTGTAAAATTGCGAAGTTTCAGCTCGAGTCTGTCGTTAATCTGACAGGACAGTTTTTGTGTGGTCACAATGTTATCTCTATGGACATGTCTAAATTTATTGATTGTCTAGTGTTGGTAGTTATTCTGGGTTGTTAATTTTGTCGATAGATTTTAAGAAGTTAGTTTCGAATTAGTCGGACATAAATCATGTGTGAAACGATTTGTAGCAACAGTGTAAGCTTTTGCATTCCATTCAGAGCGTATCAATCGATCCCGTAATGTGTGGGACATTGCGTCATCATTGCGACATTGCTGGGCGATTGCGTCCCGTTCCCATTTCAAAGGAGTAGTAGTATTTAATGGGATCCAATCAGAGTTTCATTTAACCCACAGCTCATTTGAAATGCAGTAGACATGTCCGGCCCAATCCCACTTAAGATTGGCAGTAAAAAATTATAACTCGTATTAAAAAATCTCACAGATTGAACCAACTGTCATTCAGGCCGTTGGAGTCGTTGTAGGCATTTCATAAATATGTGTATGTTTATTAATGCTTGACCCTAAGTGTGTTCCGTATCTTTACAACCTACTAAAAGAATTTATTGTCAAATAAAATAAATGTGAATGACGAATATTCGTCTTGTTGCCAGCCTAATCCTACCCACATCGAGGCCCGCAATAACCAGTTACTTCCAAATTTCATGTAAATTAATGGGTTGATATTTTATGAATATATAAAATAAACCTGTGTACAAAAGTATTTATTATAATTTCTTAATAAAGGACAACTCAAACCGGTTGGAAACGTGTTTC
This sequence comes from Eremobia ochroleuca, assembly GCA_949629135.1. NCBI lineage: Eukaryota > Metazoa > Arthropoda > Insecta > Lepidoptera > Noctuidae > Eremobia > Eremobia ochroleuca. The sequence goes on from OX451389.1 coordinate 17,119,529, forward strand.
GTGTCGGGTGATTTGGTGATTGTGGCATGATATTAATTTTTTTTATGCTTCGTCAAATATAATCTCCTTCTTATTATTTTCGCTAAAAGTTTTAGATAATGTAATTAATGCATGTTTTTCCGTATAAAAATGATGTAATGTTTTCGTTGAAACTTTTCTTCGGTAACCGTTTCCTTTCCTAGCAATTCTTTTTGTTTATTTAGAAGCTATACTGGGTGTCCGAAAAGTCATGGATTACCTTTTACCTGCTGATGAGCCACATTGGGATCAACCAATAAAAAAAAAAATTACCTACCAATAAAATTTTTCTTTCACCAGGGCCGATCAAAAATAAGGTAAACATTTTTTTTAGTGAAAATTTTAAATTTGAACCTAAATTTTAGGTATTTAAAATATGATATCTGTAACTTTCTTGTATTCAATCGATAGAAGGATGATTCAAGATGAAAATACAAACCTGTACTCGAAAAAGTTTTCATTCGTAGAAATGGCATGGAAAAAACTGATCAAAGGTAGAGATTTTCCAAAATTTCATTAAACATCAAAAAACTCGGAAACCTTTTTTTATTGGTAGATCCCAATGTGGACCATCAGCAGGTAAAAGGTAATCCATGACTTTTCGGACACCCCGTATATTATCAGTAGAATTTATTCGTGCCTCCATCGTGCAAGTGTCAGGGTCATATTATGCAACAGCTCCATCATTTTCCTCATAATCACTTGATAACAATTGATTAATATTTTGCGGAAGTCTTTAATATGCCTACTAGCTATAACGGTTTTTGACCCATCACAGGGATAAGAATCGGAACTGGAGATCTACTTGGCTGCTGGATAACACCGCAGCCGATTTATTGTGTCAAAAACTCACCGTGAAAACTCAGGTGAAGCGAGCTGTCATTCCACTTGAAGTCATTAACACTATTGACAGCTCACTTCCAGACCGACCAGACCGGCTGTTGTATAGAATTCATGAGTTTCATAAATATATGTGTCGATGTCTTTAACTTTATAAAGCTGCCGTGCGATTCTGTAACCATCTCACCGTGAAAGCTTGGGTGAAGTGAGCGTGCATTATTAAGTGCTCACTTCACTTATGATTTCACGGTGAGATTTTTACAGAATCGACCGGCTGTTAATACTTTGTTATTATACTGCATTATTTGTAACGCTAAACACATTAATCGATCCCATTAAAATAAATGGAAAAAGAACACAGCGCTCAGTACGTCTAACCAAAGACATCCAAGCAAAAAAAAAAAAATACTGATTACAGTGATTTTATTTTGACCTAAAATAATAAATTGTCGGCACACTAAAATAAACACATCCATTTTTCATTAGCTGATTATTTTTCTTGTAAGTATCTAATGCGCTTTTCTCATATATTATTTTTACCATTGTCCTTATTTTGGTGGTCTGAATGATTTCTAAAAGTTTGTCCATCTATTTTAATGGGATCTTATATATACGCGAACAAACTATTAATAGCTCTTTTGAAATTCAGTGCATTTATTTGTTCTGTGGCGATTTATTTATGTTGTGCAGTGTGTACTAATTTCAGATCTCAGACTATACTCTCTCATTTCAGGTTCTTAGGTGTTTTTAGTAGGTCGTTTTTAGATTACAGAAACTAAACACCTACTATTTTATTATTGTAGGTATGTGTATGTGGTGTAACAATTTTATAGTCTGCTGTATTAAGTGTATAGTAAATATACTATAAAGTAAGTAAGTACTGTAAAGTAAGTAATTTTTTTTAGGTACTTAATTGTGTGTGTAGGTTGAACAGATTGATTCTCACCTTACTGTTTCTAAATAAGACTAAACTCTCATTTTTTATTTATGACCAAAATGACAGCTAATATGTACTGAATAATGTCATGTTGACAAAAAAGGTTGATCACAGCTGTCATTTTTGTCTAGCAAATTAAGAAAAATCGGAAGTTAGTTAGATGATTTGACTATCAGGCAGTGATTTTTAATCCTCTGTATACTTACATAATTACACAATTTTATGAGAAAAACACTCAAATAAAACCATTAAGTTGTTAAAAATAAGAATATATTTATTTATTCATTCGTTTTGACGGGTTAAGTCCCTTGTCCACTGGTCTCCGTGCTTCTGACGTCAATCAACCGGTCTCGAACACACTCGACCTGGGGGCAACAGAAAAATTACTTTTAGACTTTCTATTCAATAAATTTGTTTGGGCATTCCCGTTAATCGTGTTTGTTTGCTAGGAGATGGTCTCGTTAATAATAGATTAACAATGAGGGGCAATGATGGTTTGGCAATAGATGAGAATAGAGACGTTGAAATAAATCATGACGATGTTGAATTTTTAGATAGTAACTTTCGAAAAGGACTTTCATGTTTATGGACGGGCACATATCTTGGGTATTTCCAACTACCGGTATTGATTGAAGCTCTTCATAATACATAAGAGCTCGTAGAATATAATTAAAACTGTACCGGAAATATACATGTGACAAAATCGATGCACAATCACAAACATGATAATATAATATTAGGGCTATGAAAAAAAAAATGTGTTTGACTTTGATTGTAAGATTTTTTAAATTAAAAAAAAGTAATAATTTTCGAAAGATTTGACTATGTTGTAAAAATATGAGTATGAGTGATCCTATCCCTCTAGCCGTACTGAATAATATTCCCTATTCGAATACACTACATACAGCGCGTTCATTCTCAATTATACATATTTTCAATGCCAACAAACGTGGGAATCTACGTGGTTGCAAAAACAGTATAATTATTTCCCATGACAATGGTAGTTTTAATCGTCGTGGTCCAGTTGGGTTTGTTCAACTAGTTCTATAATAGCGCAAATGTCACAAAAACATTCCCACAAGTTTTACCGCTGACTAGTTTGGTCTGACCTGTTCTAAGTTATAATTTAGAGCTAGTCTATTGAACTGTTATGGTAAGACCTTTTAGGATATTTTATCACCTACATTTTTATAGTTAAGGTTTACTTTGTGGCAAATTGAATTAATTTATCTAAATCGTTCATGTTGCTATGTTTTCCTGTCTACGATAATTGAAACAGTTCCCGTTACATTAATATACGACTTTATTTGTGTTCTAGTCGGAAATGTTGTTGCAGCTCTTTTACATTTTCTATTCCATGCGCAATTATATTCCACCCCAATTCATTTGTATTTTAATAACACCAATTCGTGGGAATGTCAATTAAACGTTTACCAATTAGAGCAATTGTGGGAAGGAATGACAGTTTTTGAACTCGTCCAATTAATTTAATTCATTAAAGTTGAGTAGCTCTCAATTGTTTTGACATGAATTTAATCTGAAGCTATTGGAACTCGTCTGGATCAATTATTTAGAGAATTGTCTTTACAAACGTTGGCAATGTGAATTGGTCTTTTAGTTATAAATACTGAAACTTCCCTCAGTAGACGACTTGAATAATGACAAGCACAATCTTTAAGAGAACTGAGGAGGACATACAAAATATTATAGTGAGTTGGCATGAGGGCCGAATGATCCTATACAGATGTATGGCTTAGCAGGAGTTATTGTCAAAGATGATGATGATTTCTAAACTAAGAGTAAAAATCACAAATACCAACCTTTTTTATGAGTGGAACTGGCTGAATTATTTCACTATCACAACACATTTGCACTGTTCTCGTCACCTCTTCTCATTAAACTTAGGTTTGTAGTCCATTGTTGACGAAATCATCGACGAAGTACTGTTGCTTGAAGACTTGGATAAATCCGTCTTCTTCCTGAAGCTCAACCGGGTCTCGCCTCTGATGAAGCGGTCAAGGGCTTGCCTCAACGACGAATGTTTTCTCTCGAAAGGATTTGTGTACATTTTGATTAGAGTTAATTTAAGTTTTAACACGTCTGTTCGCAACTAGCGTTCAATATGTTTTGAGGCCTTGCACCTCCCACTCCTTATATATAAAGATTGCGCGTGCGCTTAGGTCAGCCGGAGTTCAAACATTGGTCGGTCACAGACGTCATAGGGGTTTTTTGTTTTGATGCTAGGTAATTGGACGGTTCTTTAAGATGAACGGGCGTGTCGCCGACGCGATGTCCGTGTTTTTTCTTTGTAAAAGTTGTATTAGAGCAGTTTGGTTTTGTTTGGTACAACGCATTCTAGAGCGTCAATCATTATCAAAATAAGGAGGTTTTACGTCCTTCTTGACGTATTCTGTTATGTCAATAGTTTTTTTTTATTCAATCATGTAGTTATTTAGTTCCATAGTGAATGGATATGTTCGTATTTTGGGTTTCGGTCGGAAAAAATATTTTTATGTTTACATTTTTAAGGGGACTTTTTTAGGTTGTGTACCTTATATACATTCGGTAAACATTCTAAGGTTTTCTTAAGGTATTTCGGAACTTTAACGACGTAACTTGTAATATTTTTATGCATGATTATTACTTACTAATACTATTAATACGATTTCAATAGTTGAAACATTTACCTACTATCTTTATTAAAATATAAAAGCTATCTTTATAGGTCAATTTGTTAGGAAATAGATATAGAGGGGCTTGTGGCTAAGTAATAACAGCCGCACGGGTCGATCGATCAGGTTAAGCTACGCTTGCCGCGGTTGGTCCGTGGATGGGCGACCATCTTCACATACCAAGACCTCTCCGTGCCTCGGAAAGCACGTTAAGCCGTTGGTCCCGGCTGTCATTCGTGGATCTTTGATATTCGTTACGGGTCTGACAACCAATCTTACCAAGGGGTATCGTATTGCCCAGTAACTGGGTTGTGGAGGTAAGAGAGGCAGTCGCTTCATGTAAAATACTAGTAGGTACTCAGCTGCATTATGTTACTCTGGAAGCCGACCCCAATATAGTTGGGAAAAGGCAGATGATGTTGATGATGATGTTACGAAATAGAAATAGACAAATATCAAGACTAGAAATACATCTTAGTGCTACTTTAATTAAATAATTCGTTCAATTTTAAAGTTGTTTTCTATTCCAGGTCCATCTAATGCCAATGAAGATTTACAAAAAAATATCGATGAATGGACTTGGTAATTAATAATTGCACCTCATTACGATAATGTTCTATTTTACCATTCTAGAATGTGGTCTTTTTGTCAGAGGATTTATTAACTACCTGCTAATAAATTATGATGTGAATGAATCTCCTAACAAGCTAGGTAACCTGAAGTCCTTCAATTATTTCTTTATGTACAGACGCCAGCACATCAAGCTACTACAATCTGTCAAATGTCTTTAATAAATCAACTTTATCCGCTAAAGCATTGGGTTTAAGGTTCGTTGGGATTTGACATTAACGGGTAGCTTGATGTGCTGGCGTCTGTACAGTTCGGCCGTCGAGAGAATGCGTCCTTGACACCTGTCAGTACAACAATTCTAGTAAGTAATAAAGATCAAATTGGCCAAACACGTATTCGTTTGTATGAAATTGATAGAATATCAAGAATGCATTCTCTCGACGCGCGACGGCCGGACTGTAGCTATTTGTAATGAAAAGTTAGGCGAGCCTAGAAAGTTTGCTAATTTCTTTGTTATCATTATTATCATCTTTAACGTCAAGGGGACTAGCAGTAATATTCTCCTTTGCATGAAAAGGTATCAACATTTAACGCGATGCAAAACTAATTATGGTAAAGGTAATGTTCCAGAACGAGGTATAAAGTACGCACATATTTAGCGATTAACGACTAAGTTGAACATGGTGATTATAATATTGTGATGGGGTTTTTCAAGCTCTTTCATTGTATTACCCCTCTGTGAGAAATCTGAGAATTGGCTTACTGGTTTCTAGATTTTATGAATAGGATTGTATAATTGCTTAATAATTACGGGCAGTCAAAAGACCGATAGACTGACAATCAGTCTTACCAAGAGGTATCGTGTTACCCAGTAACTCGGTTGTGGAGATCAGATAGGTAGTAGCTCCATGTAAAATACTGGTATGCAGCTGCATCCGGTTAGAATGGAAGAACGACCCCGCCATAGTAGTGAAATGGCTAGGAAGATTGATTGATTGTATAACTGCTTGCTATATTACAAAACTAGAGATTTAAATTTTGTGATTGACCTACGTCAAGTTCTAGCTTTCGACAGGAAATTGGAGAAATATGGGAAAACAGAAAACCCATTTTAAGTTAATTAAATAAACGACTTTCAATACGTATACCTACAGGATGGCAGGCATTTAAATAATTTTGGTATATATAATAATTCAAACGAAGAATTATTTTCGAGGAAATGTTGCTTGCACCAGCTATAGTCTGCGGTTTTGTCTTTGATGCGGTTATCTTCAGAAACGTTATTTTTAACACATTTATTAAAGATCCTTGCTTCGTTTTCCTCAAGCGAGCCGTGATCTCTATGCAACTGTTTTTATATTAGCTTCACTTGTAACGAAAAAACAATGTAAAAAATCTTACAAATCAATTTTAATCTACTTCTAATTGTCTAATCGAAATGAAACTTGTCATGTGTATGTAGTTCGGATGACTATACCATAATTTGGTATCTTGGAACTGACCTGATGATATAGCCAGGAGGTGCGCAGTGGAACTCTTCAGCGGCTACTAGTAAACCCCTCGAGTTTGGGGTCATATGATTTGTTTTGATGAGTCCAACATATTGCACTTGGTGTCGAGGGTCTGATGACGGTGCTAGGAGGAATATAGTGGAACTCTTTCGGGGCATATGACCCCAAACTCGGGGAGTCTACTAGTAAGTAGACTCACCAAGCTTGGGGTCATATTATTCGTTTTAATGACTCCAATATATTGCACTTGCTGTCAAGGGTCTGATGATGGAGCCAAGAGGTGGATAGTGGAACTACACATTTTGTTACTTCTACTCCGCTACTTTCGTAGATCAAAAAGATATAAGGATTAGATGATAAGCGCTTTCTTTAACGCAAGGGATAAGGATTTTTGGCTGGTCATTCATGCTGATCCCTCATTTGTGATACTAGATGTTTTTTGCCGACGTGCAGAGTTTCAATGAAATGCCGATGATTTTTTTATTCTTTTAATTAAAATAAGGCATAAAGTATTGCGTGGCATGCTCAAAAATGCGGTTCAGAAAAGCTACATTTTACTTATCGAATGCATCTGTCCATATGGTTAAAAATCTGATAATAATAATAAGATAATTGTATACATAATGTTATTTTCACGTGAGTATCCAGACAACAACGAGTTTATAAGTAAAAATAAACATGTTTGTAACAAAGGAGTTGTCTTTAGCGTAGTTAAACAAAAAATTGACGAATGAAACAATAGGGTCGACGGGTTATCGTCAAATAGGTACATATTATTATAATAATAGCACAGTTTAACATGTGTTTATCGTGTGAAGATTGACTTTAGAGGGACCTTAGAAGTGTCACACCTAGCAAACAGACAAGTTGCCACAGTTTAAACAAGTACCTATTAACGTTGTAGTTAATACACCGCGGGTTTTCTGGCAAATTGACAGGTGCTCCAATCGTGGCATCTCAATCTGTATTCTGTAAAATGAATATTTTGGTTCGAAACTTATTCTAGTGATACTTCTAGTGATAATAATCACAAGAGAATTCGCTTATTCGTAAAATTTTAATTCGGATAAGGGCCTCTTGGGTTTCGAAGTGATGCTTGGAAAAAAGCCGTTATGAGTAGGTAGTCTCAACTCCTCAAGCCTGAAAGTCTGACAACAAGTTGTTCAAGTCTTACCAAGGCTATCCAGTAACTGGGTTGTGCAGGTCAGATAGGCAGTCGCGCCATGTAAAATAATTGTATTCAGCTGCATCCGGTTAGGCTGGAAGCTGACCCTAACATAGTTGAGAAAAGGCTGGGTAGATTTGTGTGCTTAGAGAATGGCAGTACCTACGTGGCAGTAGATACCTAATGTGCTTGCAACGGTTTGTCTCATTCTTCAATCCAGACTCTCCGAAAATCGAAAAGCTAACAATTCTACTAATCTTAGGATATTGGAAATGCCCAATGATTAGGCCGAATAGGTCAGATAAGAGACGGATAATCCAGAAAGGTAACATAAGTTTGAAAAGGCCAGGCCAAGTGATGAATGTTGGAATTAATTGACCAAAATGCTTCTTTGGACGAATGTCCTGTGACGCACCTAACTAAAGTTATGGCGCAGCGATTTATTCATTGCTCGTCATTATAATTCGGGTGTGGAAGGCTTGTCTCAATAAATAATTTAAAATACTGCGTATCAGATTCATGACACTAACATTATTTGTGCGCAATTGATTTGGCATTGACGGACATTACTGTAAATGACTAAGCAGTTCATATTACGAACTGGATGAATAAAATAATACGGAAAATCATCGCAATAACCGACATAGGTTACAGAGTAAGTGTTGAAGTAGCAGTGGGCTGGCCATGTTTGTCGAAGAACCAATGGCCGAAGGAGTAGACGAGTCCTTGAGTGGAGACCACGTATCGGCAAGCGTAGTGTGGGACGTCCCCAGCTACTAGATGGATCGAAGATCTAAAGGTGGCGGGGACAGACTAGCTGGCGGAGGACAGGGTGTTATGGCGTAGTCTGGGAGAGGCCTATATTCAGCAGTTAACTGCAATAGGTTGAGTAGAATAGAATAGAATACTCTTTATTATGTACACCATATAAATTACAGACATAAATTTAGAAAATTTACAAACGGTGGCACAATGGGCGGTCTTATTGCTAAGAGCGATCTTTTAAAGACAACCTTTGGATGGATTGAAAAGAGAAAGAGAGACAAATACTGTAAATAGTCTGTGGTGTACCATTTCCACGATACAATGAATACATACATAAAGTATATTGACTGATTGAATGTTTCTTGTCAGCATTAGTACTAAATAGTGATTAGCAGAAAACCAGAGGAGTTGACATGGCCCACAGAATTAGCTAGCTGAAGTGGCAATAGCCTAGTCATAGCAGACGTGTAACTGTTGACTGTGGGAAGACGTTGCGTCGTGTACTTGAGTGAAAACAGCAGAAGCAGTAGAACAGGACCCCTTCACGCTGGGTGGTGTGTGATTGGAATGGCTTGTCCTTGGGCAGAATACTATAGGCTAATTATTATGAAGAACCACGATGGCGATGGAGAATTATTTATTCATTTATTTAATACTTCAAGCACATAAATGTACAGAGGCGAACTTAATGCCATAGGAATAATTCAACGATTGTTTGTTCGAACGTTGATTCTTATCTTTTTTTTTACCAAATGAGCTCTACTTTCACTTAAATGGAGCTAAGTTTCTGTACAAATGTGAACCAATTTCTTTTAACGTTGAGAAAATACCTACACACTAAATACAGTTCTCTCAATGGCCTGGACTAATACAAGAGATGGGTTTTGATGATTCCTGATTTTGGTAACTTTCGCCAGGAAGGCTGATTTATTCCACTTGGGACTTTCATAAGTGACAATTCTCACTTGCAGCTGAACAATCAGTTGCAAGTGAGTTGTTGCTTCAAAAGAGCATCATTATACACGTGACTAGGAAGAATGCGTTTCTTTTTCCTCATAATTAAATAATACACGTTATTCAATTATAATCTTGATATTATCCATTCATGTTAAAGTAATTGACTTAAGACCTTAATTGTTTAATGCTATTACGAGTAATAATATTTTCTTAACAATAGTGATTTGATATAAAATTGCAATGCATCATCATGACTCAGCAAGAACCAACAGATTGCCACGTGGTCGGTCGTTTTATAGTAGACCAGCTGCGCCCTGCGGTTTCACCCGCATAAGTCTCGATCCCGTGGGAATATGGAGACAAAAAGTATCCTATATCCTCACCAGGTCATGGTGCCAAATTTCATCCAAATCCATTCTGCCATTTTAGCGTGAAAACGTAACAAACAAACTTACTTACGCATTTATAATATTCAACGTGTAACGTTAAATGCGCAAAACCTGAAAATAGTTTGATCAGAATAACGAGAAGAATGAATTGACCCACTTTTTAATATAGGTCACATTTTTCAAAAAATCTTCATTAAAAACGTTGCCGTGTCTATTTATTAATAGGTCAAGCAAGCCAATGTTAGCGCGGCGCAGCGGCCCGGTGACGACTCCTCCCTCGGTAAAGTGTCGTCGCAGACGCAAGAAACGATCAGAATGGCCAGTAAAACCAAAACAGCATTTCCATGTCATTTGAGTGGTAATGGAAAAATTACCATGCTAGCTCAGTGAAAATTCTTATGCTGTACAGTAAAATTTATTGGACAAATACTGAACTTTTCCCAATCTCACTCAGAAAATTTTCTGTAGATGTCACTTGCACTCACTTTACAGTCACGAGCACAGTAATTTTTCTAAGAATTTTCTCTCCGTGTAGCTAGTGCTCGTACATGGAGGTGATATACCTTCAACACGTATAACGAACCCTTAACGGTGGACCACTATTTATGCCACATCCTGTAGTCGTCATCAGTTTTCCACGTCGTCCCTTTTGTGTCGAAACTTTTAAAAAGATCACCACTTTCACGCGTCATTTCCTGAATTTGCAGAGTTCTAAGATTTTCCGCTGTATCTATTGACTGAGCTATTATCTATTGTGATTTCATCATCGTTCTTAAATTTTCGTGCTGATCTCATGTAAATCAATAAATTATAGCCCAAATCTGTGTAAAATCCCACACGAAACATAATGAGATGAGTAAATATCCCGAAGATGATTCACATTTCCGTCGTAACTTCGAATGGCCCACTACGCATAATCAGCCTATAATTTTCCCACTGCTGGGACACAGGCCTTCTTTCGGTAACGACTGTCCTATTAGAAGGTAATTACCCATCATCTTAACCCTTAAATACATAATGTTGCCGTATGACAACAAAGTATGTCAATTATTTTTTTTTTAAGAATGTGGTAGCTGTGAGGTTCTGAACGCATCTCTTTTTGTCAAAACAATATACAACGTGTAACGTTAAATGCGCAAAACCTGAAAATAGTTTGATCAGAATAACGAGCAGAATAAAATTAATTGAACCACTTTGTAATATAGGTCACTTTTTTCAAAAAATCTTCATTAAAAACGTTGCCGTGTCTATTTATTAACAGGTCAAACAAGCTCATGTCAGCGCGGCGCAGCGGCGCGGTGACAACTCCTCCCTCGGTAAAGCGTCGTCGCAGACGCAAGAAACGATAAGAATGGCCAGTAAAACTAAAACAGCACATAAAACCTTTACATTTTTTTAAAGGACTTATATTATCTCTGAAATAGGTCAATTGAATTAAAAATCAGTTGGGGTGTCTGAGGTTTTGCGCATTTAACGTTACACGTTGTATATACTCTATGAATATTATTATATAGTTATAATATATTTATTTTACTAAATTCTATAGATAAATACCTATACAATAATATTTTTTGCAATACGATATCATAAATCATGCATTTAAGGGTTAATTGTTCTAACGGCTTGACGTACTGAATGAATACGTTTCTAATATTCCGATTAATTATTATGACGTCGCCGTTTGGTGTTTATGGCTTTAGCATTTATGTATGTCATCGAATATGCTCGGTTATAACAAGTACTCTTGGATGGTTTTAAAAATTCTGTTTTTTACAATTTTGTTTTTGTTGAACGACTACGTTCATCGTTAAAGGGGCGATTTCTTTTATTTTTATTTATCGTGTCGAACTATCTATTTATATGTATAACGATTTATTGGTGTGAATATCACAATGACTGCAAGTTGAGTTTGAATGCTTATTCGTATAAGGGACCAGCAGGCAGCAGGGTAATTGCGTAACACACTATCAGTAGCAATGAGTTTCATTTTGACAGTTCAACAACATTCATTGCGTTATTTGCGTTGTTGAGCAGGCATATTTTTCGAACATATAGAAATATGCTTCAAAATGATTCAAATCGAGAGTCATATAGTGCGTTTCGCAATTAGGATGCAGATCCCTGGTTTTACAGATAAGTAGACAATGGTAGCAGATTATTCATCATTTTTCTATGTCTAGAAAAATTAACTTAAACGTACTACTTAAACGTCAAGCTGTCACTTTACGTTTAAGTAGTTTATTTTTCCGATTTTCGGTGATTATAAGACTCAATATTTTTTTGTAATCCCATACAAAAATTAACAGAATTGTCCAGTTAGTTTTAGAAATGTACTATAGTGTCCCACAAGGAGGCATATTTGGATCGAAGGTTCAAGTTTATATTTTCTTATTGCCATGGGAAAACTGAAAAGTCCCAGTAAGAAAGTAAACAAAAACTGGTAATCGGCAGCGGTTTTCATTGAAAAAATTGCTTAGTAATATTTGTAGTATCAAGAAGGTTCTGAGTAATTCATTGCGTCAATAGTTATAAGGTTTTCACGTGTTCAGGTGTTACAATTTCGTCATTAGATTAATTGTTAAGTAATTGTCGTAATTGCGAAATTTTTAGAGTGAGGTATATAGCGATTATTGCATAACAGGAAAACATAAACTAAATTAATATCAATTGAAGTAAAACACTTAAAATATACCTCCTACTCTACTATACTACTTCCTACTAATATTATAAACGCAAAAGTTTGTGAAGATGGATGGATGGATGTTTGTTACTCTTTCACCCAAAAACTACTAAAAGGATTTGGATGAAATTTGGCACACCGATAGTTTATAACCAGGATTAACACGTAGGATTTTTCGTCGCGGCATTACCACGGGATCGAAACATATACGAGTGGAACCACAGGACACTGCTAGTTGAAGAAAAACCTTTAAAAACCTAACGTACCTACCTATATTTTTGTGACGTTGATTTTTTAGTATTTAATCAAACAAAATCATTGTCGACTCTTTAGTAGCTGTAGAACGTGTCTGGTTTTTAGTGCTCAAAATCTTATGCAATAGGAATTTAAGATGATTGTATAAATACATAATATATTATTATCACGAGTTCGTAGCCTTTAAGATAACCCATTAGTACGAATTTAGACAAACAAGATATACATAATATTACGATTATGTATTTTGTTGTTTTACCTACGCGATAGCAATAGTATCTAAGAAGTTTCGCATTTATTATTAGAATTGCAAGTCATAGTTCGAATATATTTATATTAAGATGATGAAAAGAACATATTTGGCTAACAAGTTTAATCATTATTAATGGGCGTGGAGATGTGTCACAAACTATGCTCCACTTCCGATCTTCCCCTTTGTGCGCCAAAACTTTCAGCCAATAAAGTGACCTCTGCGTTACCACCGATAACACCGTTGAACTGGCGAAATTTTGGGCCGACAACATTTAAATAACTGTCGTGCCAGCGACACGAAGAAGAAGAAGATTATTATTAATAACAAAGACAATCAAATTTAATTACAGCTGTGACACAAAAAGTGGGCCTGTGTTGTGTATGTTTATATTTTTACATTGTTTGTTAGCTCGAGGACAACGACCATACAGCCCATGGTCTTTGTTCGAGGCTAAATGATAACAGCCGCATAGGTAAGCTTAGCTTGTCACGGTCAGTTCAAGGATCGGTGATCATGCATTACATATCCCTAGGGACATAGATAGGGACAAGCTATATAGCTTTAAACCGTAATATAGTTACCTATATGAAAGCGGTTCATAAGTCTTCCTAGTAATATAACTACGATACAAACACGGTCTAGGGATATAACTATGTGACGTCTTAACCCATTCCTTGTCCCATGAATCACATATGATTCATGTTCATTGTTTAACTATTGTGTCTACTTTGTGGACAGGGAACCTGTTAAACTATCTTACTGCGACATATAATGGTAAAGGTTGAGGAGATCGTGGAGTATCTGCGTGTGAAGACCAACTGGGCTTTGAGGGTCGAGAAGTTGGAGCCGCGTCACAACATGAACTTCAAGTCGTTCATGGTGCGTGTTCTGACACATCATCTCGAGAAGTTCCTCAAGGAAGAGTTCTGGCGGAAGGGTGTTGTGTATCGCCGGTTTCATGGCCGGATAGATGACACCAGTCAGCGAAACACGACGCCGACACTTCGAGTGCAGTAGTTTTAGTTTGTTGTTGTATGTATTTATAGCATTTTTAAGTTATATTGTTATAGTATTGTATTTGTGATATTTTTTTTTATGTATTAGTTTATGAGTATTCTAATATTTGTAGTAGTATGTATCAATCAATTATTTTCTAACCGAATAGACAGCTGTGCTGCTGGTGCTGGGGAGTTTGTTGCGCCACTTCTTCTTCCCAGCGAAAGCACTAGGAAGTGGTGAAGGGCGGGCGTTTTGGGGGACTGTCTTTTGTAATTTTGACGTTCGATAAGTGCTGATTCTCAGCCTAGTTTGAATAAATGACTTTTGATTTTTTATTTTTGTTTTTTCTATGGGCCCTAGTTTCCTGAAATAAAGGAATAAATAAATAAAAATCATTCTCTGTGTTCCACAACGGCTCCCCATGATGACGGACGGAACGGTAACGATGTCAATTTTCCTACCACTTATAGAACGTGAGTTCGAACCCAGTCAGGCACTTTAGTTTGTGTAAATTATTTCATCAGTACTGCTCTCAAAACAGTGAAGAAAAATATCGTGAGGAAACTGTCGTCATCGTGTCTTATACAGAACCAAAAATTCGAAGACATGCGACATCTAGCAACCCGCACTGGGCCCGTGTGGTGGATAACTGTCTAAACCCTCTCATCGAGAGGAGGCCTGTATCCTAGCAGTGGGAACATTTTAGGCCGATATGCTTAGTGGGAGCTTTAGACAAATTGGTGATCCACAAAAGTAAATAAATTGGCTAAAACACTTTGACAAACTAATAAGTTACTAATAAATTCATATTACAAGATTCGTTAGAAACATTTAAAATGAATAAATTCATGATTGCATTACTTCCTGACACAGCAATAGAAGAATATTAGGTACTCGTATAACAATAGACATAAAAATATTATACGAATTAACAGCTCGGCCATCCTGTTTCAAGTGTCCCATCGCTTTTCTCGGTCCTCTCTGTATTGCAATAGGTACGATTGTCCCATTACAAGGCAAATACCTCTGTCGGATATAATTGTTATTATAATAATATATTTAACAGGATTTTTCTCTGAATGATGTTGACGGAACCGATTCATGTGATCCCTTATCAAAGTATTGCAAATATTAAAAACAAATGAACATCACAATGCTTACGTGACTTCAGACATACTGTACTAGTCATCTCATTATTATTAAAGAATAATAAACAAATATTTTTATTAGAATACCACGATTGTTAGATATCTTTTGTTTATTTATGTTCTATTGAGGACATTAAGAGCCCATTTCGGTACTGAGCGCAAATCTTTTTTTTTTTTTTTGTTTATAAATGGCTTCTCGAAGTTCAACCTGAGGTCTTAGTCTGCTTAACCGGGCTTGCCTGTGGATGCCCCAATAAATTAAGGCCTCCAGTTATGGGAAGCGTGCATCGCCGGCGCAGTTAAATATATCGTACTTTTATTTTATTTATTAAAAAAAAAATCAAACTATCAATATTTTTTTTTTTAATTGTTGATGTTTAAGCAATTATTGCAGACTATTCTGGTATCAACACCACGTGATAATGATGTAGAAGTTCGGAGATATTCAGACTTGTTTCCAGTAGAAAACTGAATTAGGTCCAGTCGTTTTTCTTTATTTATAAGGCATATAACAAAAATGTATTCTATTATTATAAAAAGTATGATATTTGTGATAATTATGAGAAAAATGGTTTCGATTAATCTTGTGTGCCTATGCACATAAGATTACATAAATTCTCACGAGAGTTAACAAAACAAAATGTGACTGGACGGAAAGAGCAAAAAAAAATCAAAGAGGGCTTTTATATCGTGTTACACGCATCGCGACATCTGTAGGGTCAATTAGCTATTACATTTATGGTATGCCACCGTCAGCTGGAACATGCTTAATTGTGGTTCAATTGACATTTATTGTTTTGCATTCCATATCGTTACAGCTGTTTTTAGGGTTGGCTAGTTGATAAAAATGCTTGTCCTATACCTTTATGGGTTGTGTCGTGTGATGTGGTTGACATTTAAAACTTTGGTTCTTTACAGTAACGCATGAATAGGCATACAGGCAAAAAGGCGGGAGAATATCGTATGGTACTGTAGAGACTATAGCCTATTTGGTGCTTACCATGCAGCCTCCGCGAATCAGCTAAAAGTTATTGGCACGAAATACGAGACAAACAATAACTTAGTTTGAGATTAGAAGAGATAAGGCGTCAGATTTGGCTAACACGTCAAAGGGAAAAGACGTAAAATACGTAGAATTATTTCTAGGAATAATTATTATACACACGTACCTCAATAAGTAAAAAAAAAAAAATAAGTAAAGATAAGTGATCGCACATAATAATAACAAAACTAAGCGCTAGAATTTAAAAATTATGGCAAAATACTTCTTAAACCCACTTACTTAAGACTGAGACTAAACAATATAAATAGAAATGATATCCTAATGGAAAGTATAGCCTCTAAAACCAATTATAAAAAGACCTAGAATTTCCAAAGTATACTAACATAACAAATTATCAGATTGTGTTTTTCGGGATTACAGTATTTTAGGGGCTTGTGGCTAAATAATAACAGCCGCACAGGTCGATCGACCAGGTTAAGCTACGCTTGCCGCGGTTAGTCTGTGAATGGGTGACTATCTTTACATACCGAGACCCCTCCGTGCCTCGGAAAGTACGTTAAGCCGTTGGTCCTGGCTGTCATTCGTAGATCTTTGACAGTCGTTACGGGTACAGTCAGAAGCCCGAAAGTCTGGGAACCAGACTTACCAAGGGGTATCGTATTACCCGAGTAACTGGGTTGTGGAGGTCAGATAGGCAGTCGCTCCATGTAAAATACTGGTATTCAGCTGCATCGGGTTAGACTGGAAGCCGACCCCAACATAGTTGGGAAAAGGCTAGGCAGATGATGATGTAGGTACGAATAGATTTTGACAAGTTTTCAAGCTTTGAAAATGTAGTTGCCTGCCTTAGGATTCGTAATAAGTACTTAATCAGTACAACCTCCTTAAGATGGAGTTTGATAACTGTCAACCTAATCACGATTCAAACAGCCCAAATTTTTTTTGTAGGTAGATATACAAAGTGTCAATGAGTACAATCGATGTCACATTTTTTTTGTAGGTAGATATACAAAGTTTCAATGAGTACAATCGATGTCACATTTTTTTTGTAGGTAGATATACAAAGTGTCAATGAGTACAATCGATGTCACATTTTTTTTGTAGGTAGATATACAAAGTGTCAATGAGTACAATCGATGTCACATTTTTTTTCTAGGTAGATATACAAAGTGTCAATGAGTACAATCGATGTCACATTAAAAAACACACTTATCAATTTAGTCGCTTTGCGTCTCGTTCAATAACCTGTTTCGTCCAGTCAAGTAATGATCGTTGGACAGTTTGATAAATCATAAACAGCTTTTGTAGTGTATCAATTGAAAACCAATAAACTTTATTGAATGATTTATTGAACTTAATTCCTACACAGCATGTATCTGAATTCAATGAAACGTGAACGATAAATACAGGGTCAAATTAATTTAGCTAGCGAAACTTTGCAGGCAATCAATTAAATCATAATCATTTAATCAATCATCAATCATTCATACATTTAATTATTTATAGGTATTATAAAAAAAAAAAAAAACGATTTGATGGATTTTTTTAGTGGTCAAAGACTTCTAGTTTTTGCTTGAAGTATAAATTGAGAAAATCTGTTTTCTTTTGTTTTACCGTGTTTGATATCGATACTCATCACGTCTGCGAAGTTCACACAAAAGTAAACTGATATTTCAAGTGACTACACAAACTGCGATCCATGATGCCATGCGCCACAAAAAAATAACAATTAAATATTTTTTTTAAATCATGTTTACATATCGATACCCATAACGTCAGCGGAGTTCTGCTAGCTAATTTAAATTGACCCTGTATATCTAGCTCATTCAGAACAATACATGATATCGTTCGAAAAATTGCACGATTTATTGAATTTGTAATTCCCAACTACACACGGTGTGTCTGAACTCAATGAAACATAAATGACAAATATGTCTAGCTTATTCAGAACAATTGCACATTTCTAGTAAAGCTATGAGCTCAACACTTTACCAATGACAGCGTAGTTTCCTATTCACTTTAACGCTTTTCAGAAATATAAGTACACTTTGAAGTGTGAGCGTAGAAGCCAGAAGATATCTGCGTTTGAAACCTTTTCTCCTTCAAGTATACAAACGTCAGTAAATATTATGTATTTGAATTCCATTAAAACGTATTGAATTTCTACATTTATCCATAAATGATGATGAATTATGTTTCTTTCAGTAAATTGGTTGAAAAGACACTTTTACGCGTTAAAATTAAATTATGTTTTTAAAACTAGATGAGTTCGGTGTTTTTTAACTAATAATTACTCTGAGCAGAAAGACCGAAATAAACTCAGAAGTTTCTTTTAAAATCTAGAAATAATCTTGGTCAGGCCACATACGAGTATAACCATATATGTCTATGGAGGATAAAAACCATAAAGATTTTAGTGTTTGTTTTTGTTTTCCAGAATATTTATATTGCTTGCCTTTTAGTCGGTGCTAAATACCTAGATTTCTTTATTTTCTTTGCAGTAGTAATACACTCGCTACCTTTTAAATTTCGTTGAGCAAAATGATAATAATGCAGATCTTTACACTGGCCTCAACATACCAACGTCACTCACAGACAGTCTCTCGTCGACTAAAGGTCATTTTTATGGCGCTAGTACAATGGCTACTGAGTTGAGCTACACAATTTTTGACAAATGCGTGCACTGACTGGACAGGTCCGCTCAATCTGTGTGGTTCTTTACTCAAAAGACCATTTCAGACACCAATCTGCATGGTCTTCACATGATCTGACCAAGATTATGTCTGGACTTTAAAAGAGACTGTGACCTCTGAGTTTGTTTCGGCCTTTCTTCTCAGAGTAGTCAGATAGGAAACGCCGTCCTCATCTAGTTTAAAAAATATGATTGACATGTAAAAGTGTTTGTACAAACCTACTTACAGAAAATAAATCATTTATCATTTATCATTTACTTTTGGCGCAATTCCACATACATTAGTGCCTATTCTGTTGTTCACAAACTAAGCTAAATTTAAGTTCAGTGCATCTTTTACTTTCTATTTCTTTAAGAAAAGGACAGAAGATAAATTTTAGTTTAGTTCTGTCAAATTAATCAATGCCTGACGTAAATTGACGTAATTTTGGTACGCAAGTTTTTAATCACATCTAAACTTGCATGGACTAGTGTCAGCATGATGGCAGATTTCGTATCACTTACTTGCACCATGCTAGGATTTCTAGGACTTTCTAGGACAGATACATAAACCTCTCTCCATAGTTTTTTTGAAAATTCTCTAAACTACGTAGTAACATCATAGACGGCCGATTCTAAAATCCTTTACATACTTTTTTTTATTAAAGCGGTCATATTTCTGACCCCTTTTTGGTACAAGGAAGGTTTTAAATCTTTTATCCTCGTGCTGTCTAGAAGCATGACTTCACTAGTTATTCTTGGTATTAGGTATCTATTTAACTTATTTGTCATTGGTCTTTAAAACAAAGTGAACGTTAGTGATATCTTTAGAGATTAAATTATCGTGCTTATCAGTTATCACAGATAAGCTCTAAGTATTTTAAGCAAATTTAAATATGACACGAAGCATAAGTAAGTTTTTCTGAAAATCTCGAGAAATTTGTTATTTTTTTTAATTTAAAAAAATTAATTTCATGTTTTCTAAACACGATACACCAACGAAATGTTCACTGAAAAACACCCTTATCATAATCTACAACATATATTTGGATCCAAATTTTTACGTGGGTGGAAGGGTTTTTTATTTTTTTTTTTCTAAAATAATTCGAACAGAATAACATTCAGAACAAAATATTGATTTTTTTTTTTAATCTATGAAATTAACAAAATATGTCATGTATTAATTATTCGTTATCACTATCCTCTTCCATAACTGCTATCATATTTTCTTTCTTGAATAGATGACTTAATTGTTCGGCCGGACGTGGAATTTTGCCAAGTAACGGCCGTAGGATAAACTAATAAATTAAGTAATACGAGAAAAAAAACCCCTTCCAACCACATGAAAAATTGTATCCAAATATATGTTGTAGATTATGATAAGGGTGTTTTTCAGTGAAAATTTCGTTGGTGTATCAGGTTTAGAAAACATGAAATTAATTTTTCAAAAATTAAAAAAAATAAAATATTAACAATTATCTCGAGATTTTAGAAAAAAATGTCATGATATGTTGTCTCTCTAAGTGATGTACAACATAATATACAGCGTGTAACGGAAGGGGGGTATCAACCCTGAAGGAGGTGAATGTGCTCATGAAACTCAACAACTTTCCCCAAAGAACATATGAAAAAAAAATTTGGCCCTCCCATAGTAAATCAATCAGCTGGTAGTCAGTTTTGTAAGGGAGGGCCAAATTTTTTTGTCATATTTCGACCTATGTTCTTTGGGGAAAGTTGTTGAGTTTCATGAGCACATTCACCTCCTTCAGGGTTGATACCCCCCTTCCGTTACACGCTGTATTATGGGCATTGCTATATTTGGAACTATTAACGAGAAAAAAAATTTTTCTTCAAAAATTTTTTTTCAATTTTCTCGAAAACCAATGCATATTTTGAAGTAATATTTAAAGGTAAGTTACACTCAGTAAGACCAACATACACAAAAATTGGCAGCTGAAATTTCCGCTGGGGCCGCTACTCCATGCTTACCCCGCCATGCTCTTTCATCCAAATCCGTTCAGCCGTTTGAGCGTGAAGAAGTAACAAACATACAAACACACACACACACACACTCACAAACTTTCGCCTTTATAATATTAGTGTGATTAAGTACCTCGTACTTGTTGACAGGCCCACACCGTCCTCGCATACCCTAGTGGGTATAAAAAAAAATATTATTTAAAAGAGTAACCGTGGAGTTTCATTCCGGCGCTTCACCATAGGAACCGTGAACCTAGCTTCTGACGTTTAAAAGTGACCATGTAGGTATATGTGAAATAAAATATTTTCATTTTGATTGTGTCTTATCAATATATTGAAAGAACTGTGTGACTGTGAGAGCTTTACGAGCTCTCAGTTCCAGGACGAGTAAATAAAACCACCGTCTGTTTAGCATATTATTTCAATAATTAATTATTTCTAGAAGATGGTTCTACGTTTTTACATTTTTATCTTTGTCATTAAGCTTGTCCGCCAAATCGCGTTTCTACCGTTGTTTTTTTTCTATTTTTTAATAAATTGTCTCGTATTTCTGCTATCTACTTTTCGAAGTAGGTAGGTACCTAGGTATTTATAAAGGCTGCATTTAAACACCAAATAGGCTATAATTTCTACAGTACTCATACAAAAGTCACTTGCTCGTGGTGTTTATTTAATAAATAATACCTTTTTAAATACATTTTTATGATATTTTTAATCGGTAATGGCCATCTGTTGGTCATTTGTATATTTTAATCCTTGTCAGTGAATAACTCCAAAAAAGGAGAGTGGGCAAAAGGGGTCTATATGCCAATGGCGATACAGTTTTGATATTTGTGTAAGTAGACATACATATAATTACTACTATTGACCGATAACTTGTACGTGTGGTATGTACAAACTGTAGGTATTTATACTCGTATGTTGGTTATTATAAATAAATAAATTTTCTTTTAGTAAGGAATTTAAAGAAGTCCCACTAAACAAAACAGGTTTGCGCTTGCCCGATATTTCTTTGATATCAAGGTCAATAATTTATCTCAATTGTGCTGAGCCCATCATACGTAGATCGGTAGATATCATGTTCTTATGGACTGCGACTGGACAAACATATGTATATCAAGTAAGAAATAGTATGGCAAATTGTCAACCTCGTGATACAATTTGCTATACTACTAGCCCAAGTTCGCACGGTCGTTAAAATATCACGGCGGGATTTTATCGCGCACTGGATTTTCAACTCTTGACGCTAAGACGTGCTTTGATGATCCCTGGTGCACGAAAATAATCACCGCGGGATAAATGCGCCCGTGCCTACCTGGGCTTATAGAACTATAGTCATGGTGAATTATGAAAGCACATGGCTCGGAAAGCACGTTACCTAAACTGTTGGTTCTGGCTGTCATTTGTACATCTTAGACAGTCGTTACGGGTAGTCAGAAGCCCGAAAGTCTGACAACCAGTCTTACCGAGGGGTTACGTATTAACCAGTAATTGGGTTGTGGAAGTCAAATACGGAGTCGCTCCATGTAAAATACTAGTATTCAGCTGCACTGGTTAGACTGGAAGCCGACCCCAACATAGTTGGGAAAAGGCTAGGCAGATGATGATGAGTGAATCAATAGGTATCATCAGATAAACAACATCTACGTATTTTTGTCGCGGTTTTTTTGCGTCGGGGAACTTTTTATCCAACAAACCAACTTTTCACTTTTTTTTTTATAACGACTGCTGTCTGACCTCCTACTTCACGGAGATCTAGGAAACAAACGCGTGCCAGGCGCGTGTCATCGGTACGTGTTGGTAATAATGATTATAAGATATAATATTTTAATAATAGTGTTAATGTATTCAGTGTAACGAATTGTTTTTGCTTCTAAGATATATGATACCTACCTACTAGAAGTTGATAGTGGCTCTGTCCACGTAAATGGCGGAAATCATGCTATGGAAACGTGCTACAGAGATTAAAAGTGTCCTATTTCCTAACCCAGGTTATGTTATAACTTTCATTGAAATCTATGTGGCCGTTAGACAGACCGACAGACTTTTAAATATTAGTATAGATAGTACAACGGTGCAATAACGTCACTTATGCAATTTGGGAGGGTTGTAAATGTTAAACGTTTATATTATTTTATTACAAAATTGTGAGATGTTCGCTTTAACTTTAATATGAAGTTCAATGTTGTAGTTTATTACCAGTTAATTTCTTTAGTCAAGAAGAGGAAGAAGAACATTATAATAGGATGGCGAATTTTTAAACGCTTCTCCTGAAATATTACATCATTTGCATAAGTGACGTTATTGCACCGTAGGTGCGTTTTAAGTAGTATTGCACTACCTAACTTACAAAAAACACAGTAATTTAGTTTCATTAATCAAGAATGAAGGGCATTCTTGATTCACCCTGGCCCGTTACTTTAAATACCCTCGCGTGTGACAGCCAATAGCAACATGGCATATCTTACGTCAGTTACTGGTTAACCTACTTACAGGTTTCTAAAATCCTCATCAATCTGGTGCTTAATCTCTTGCTAGCTGGTGTAATTGGATAACAAAAATATTAATACCAAATCACAACAACCGGCCATGATAAGATTAGGATATACTTCTAGGAAATGGGGGACTCCTCCATACCGTCAGCGTCATTTTCGTTGACCTATATTGTGTCTGTTGGACAAAAGCCTCCCCTTTTTCCTTCCAAACGTCCCTGTCTTGAGCGATCTCTGGCCATGTTGGCCCTGAAAACCGCGTTAAATCATCTTGACCTAGACCAGCTTTGCCGTGGTCAACCTTGATGGCGATATCCTCCTTCAGGCGTCCAGTGAGTGAAGATGTACATGTAACATTACCGGGATGATTCGTAGTAGGTATTTTGTCAAATGTAGGAATCTCCTATGACTAGTCCTGCCGTGCGATTCTGTTATGATATCTGATTAAACAAGAAAAAGTACTTGAGATTATGGTCGATAATAAATTAGTTAATAAAGCCGCTGACGTAGCTGAAGCTTTTAATGAGTTTTTTGCCAACATACCCATAACTACGACTCGCTCCTTAAATTCGTCCCCGTCTAAAGCTGAAAAGCTTTTGCATAGTAGTGTACCTCAATGTAGTCGTTTATTTAGTTTCGAACATGTAACCCCACATGATGTAGTTAATGTTTTTAACCTACTTAAGTGTAAAAACACCGGTGACTACTGGGGCATCTCCATTAAACTTTTAAGTAATATAATAGACATCGTAGCCCCCTATCTAGCTGTTACTTTTAATAAATGTGTTGATTTAGGAATTTTTCCTGACCTCATGAAGAATAGTAAAGTCATACCTTTATTTAAATCGGGTAATAAAAACGACGTTGGCAATTTTAGGCCTATTTCCATCTTACCTGCATTTAGCAAAATATTTGAAAAATTAATACTCAAGCAGTTGCTAAGACATTTTAATTTAAATAGCCTCCTTCATAATGAACAGTATGGCTTTACAAAAGGTCGTTCGACTACAGATGCGGGTGTTGCTTTGCTGAAACACATATTTAACGCATGGGAGAGCTCGCAAAATGCTATCGGAGTTTTCTGTGATCTTTCCAAAGCCTTTGATTGCGTGCACCATGACACGCTTTTGCGTAAACTACGTCATTACGGTGTCCAAAACGAAGCTCTCAACGTAATAAATTCTTATTTACATAATAGGTTCCAATGTGTAGATGTTAATGGTGTGAAATCTTCCGCGCTACCAGTTCAGTTAGGTGTGCCGCAAGGCTCAATACTGGGCCCATTCTTGTTCTTAGTTTATATCAATGATTTACCATTCCATTTAAAGGGAATCTGTGACGTTGTACTGTTTGCTGATGATACATCTCTTATTTTTAAAGTAGACAGGAATAGACTAGATTTTGACGAGGTAAACAGTGCACTCTCAATAGTTACGGATTGGTTTACGTCAAATAACCTAGTTCTCAATGCCAAGAAAACGAAATGTGTAAAGTTCGCCTTACCCAATGTTAGAAATCTAGGACCCAACATCGTCTTAGATAAAGAGGCGCTTGAGACTGTGAGCTCAGCAGTTTTTCTGGGAATAACAGTAGATGCCAAACTTCAGTGGGGACCACATATATCGAGCCTAGCAGGAAGGCTCAGTTCGGCTGCCTACGCCGTCAGGAAAGTAAGACAATACACTGACGTTGATACAGCTCGTTTAGTATATTTTAGTTATTTTCATAGCGTTATGTCCTACGGTATTCTGCTGTGGGGCAAAGCAGCAGATATACAAAATATATTCGTCCTTCAAAAACGAGCTGTTCGAGCTATTTACCAGCTAGGTGCTAGAGTTTCTCTAAGAGATTTATTTAAAGATATTGGTATTCTCACGGTTGCATCACAATTCATATTTGCCAACATCATATATATTAGGCAAAATATACACTTGTATACTAAAAACAGTGATGTTCACAATGTTAACACCAGAAATAAGGACAAACTACGTGTTCCCTTTCACCGGCTTCATAAGGTTCATAACTCATTTGTTGGGCTTGGTATAGCCTTTTATAACAAGCTACCCTCTTCTTTGCTAGATTTGCCTTTTAATGCATTTAAAGCTCAAGTAAAATCCAACCTTTGTTCAAAGGCATACTACTCCATCAACGACTACTTAAACGATAAGAATAGTTGGTCGCCCTGATTAACTCAAGACAATGTTTATGTTCTTTCTCCAGAATTAGATTACTGATAGGTTATTATACTATGAGCTCATTATACAATTGTTTTTATTGGGCTGTATAAGTCAAATCAGTTTAGTTTTATTTTTATTATATTATTGACATAATCAACCCATTTAAATGTTTTCTAATGAGTTGATTGCAATATGTGGCTAGCTAGTGACCTCGACGATTGATCATATTATTCTTACCTGAGCAACCGGCAGCAAGTTCGTCATGCTCCCTCAGATGTCACTGCTTGCGGTAGCGTCGGGGGTCGGGTTGCCTCCTTCCCTCAAATATGGCGAGGGGGGTAATGGCTGATCTTTGCGTTATGCTCGTGAACGGGTGCTGCTTGTGGTGACTGGTCGTCTTGCTGACCATGGTTTTATTATTGTTATAATTAGTAATAACTTGTTTATTTAGTTTCCTTCGATGGTCCTAGTTTATCATTTGTGACTTCAAGCGACAGCTTTGTAAACAGTACCCAGCATTGCATAAATATGTTAGCGGTCACGCCCTTCATACCTGGAGGCTTTTATTTAATTTTCATTTATTAATTTTTGCTTGAGTACCTACGTATAGTTTTTTATTGTATTTCTTGGTATATTGGCGTTGCTAGCTGACATATGGCAGATAATTGAATTTAGTGTCCTGTGTCTTGTAATGTTAATTACTTTGCATACCTTGTATTGTATTCAGTCAAGTATTTTCTAACTGAACAGACAGCTGTGCTGCTGGGGAGTTTGTTGCGCCACTTCTTCTTCCCAGCGAAAGCACTAGGAAGTGGTGAAGGGCGGGCGTTTTGGGGGACTGTCTTTTGTAATTTTGACGTTCGAAAAGTGCTGATTCTCAGCCTAGTTTGAATAAATGACTTTTGATTTTGATTTTGATTTGTAACCCATCTCACCGTGAGAACTTGGGTCAAGTGAGCATGGAGTGACCTCGAGGCGAAAGTACTCGCGTCACTGTATCGGTGGCGCGAGGAAGTGAGGGCGCGGGGCGAGCGACCGATGCAGCGACACTGGGAGCTGCGTCGGTCTCAGCTCCGCGAGGTCCTGGTGGCGGAATGGCGGGACAGGCTTTTACGCCCTACCGCCGGCCTCGCTACCGTAGGGGCAATCCGACCAGTGCTCGACGAATGGCTCGGGAGGAGGCACGGCTGCTGCGACGACGCAGGTGCTCTCGGGGCATGGTTGCTTCGGGAAGTACCTGTGTCGTATAAAGAGGGAGCCGGACGCTCGGTGTCACCACTGCGTCGACTGTTGGGAGGACACGGCGTGGCATACGCTGGCAGAGTGTGCCGCTTGTGAGGAGCCGCGCCGTGCCCTCATCTCAGGAGTAGGCAGTGACCTATCGCTGCCGGCCGTGGTCGAGTCTATGGTCGGCAGCGAGGAGTCCTGGGACGCGGTGGTTTCCTTCTGCGAAACAGTCGTCTCGCAGAAGGAGGCTGCGCAAAGGGAGAGGGAGATCTCGTCCCCTCACCCGGCCCGCAGCAGGCGCACCGGGCGTCGGCGGAGGGCGGACAACGCCCTCTTCCAGCCCCCCTAAATGGGTCCAGGGGCGACGGACTTGGGGACGTCCGTCGCTCCCCACACATCAGGACCCGAGGCGGTGGCGCGTAGTGTTCCACGCGCGCCCCTCTTAGACGTCGCGGGGGGAGTTTAACACCTCACTGCCCCCCTGACACGAGGAGGCCCGCAGGTGCGGGCCAGCACCAGCCGGGGGTTGCGGAAGTATCGTTCGTTCCCCCGACCCCCGGCGTAGGTGAGAGAGGGAACACCGGGGTGGTTTTTAGTCAGTAAGAGTCTGACAGACCCCGCCGCCCGCCCCAGGGCGGCGGACATCCATGAGGATTTTCAACCCCGAAAAAAAAATCAAAAAGTGAGCATGGAGTGAGCTGTCTTTAGGGATTAACACTTTTGACACTGCTCACTTCAAGCTCACTTCACTTATGATTTCACGGTGAGATTTTTACAGAATCGACCGGCTGTACGCTTATATTATGAACTGATTATAATACGTGTCTACGAGTATTATAGTCCCCGTAATGTCCACACAAACAGTGAGTGATTCTGATAACTGTGTGTTAAACAACATACGAGTACATAAATAATATATATTACATATCTATTCGTCTATTTAGTACGAAACTGATTACCTACAGAACTAGATCAATGGAGGCCATTGAAGTACAGAAATAATATTCGGGTTCAGAGGTTGCTGAATGTGCGATAAGTTAGTAGTTTTAGAAGTGCTGATTAATATAGAGGACATTTATTTTAACATTTGACCTGGCGTTACTCCGATCTTTCGCCGGAATCCGCTTCCCAAGTAATTTATTTAAAGACATTTTCTCACCGGGAGCATTCGCCTGTAATATAACAATCCAAGATTCCACTGTTGCAAGTAGACCGCGCAGTTCGTTAACTGCTAGGTAGATTAGAGAGATAATTGAAACCGGCAGGATAGGTAAATATACATACAACGTGCAAAACCTGAAAATAGTTTGATCAGAATAACGAGCAGAATTAATTGAACCACTTTTTAATAAAGGTCAAATTTTTCAAAAAAAATTCATTAAAAACGTTGCCGTGTCTAATGTATTAATAGGTCAAGCAAGCCAATGTCAGCGCGGCGCAGCGGCCCGGTGACGACTCCTCCCTCGATAAAGCGTTGTCGCAGACGCAAGAAACGATCAGCATGGCCAGTAAAACTAAAACAGCACATAAAACCTTTACAATTTTTTTAATGACTTATTTGCTCTGTGAAATAGGTCAATTGAATTAAAAATCAGTTGTCTGAGGTTTTGCGAATTTAACGTTACACGTTGTATAATTAAATAGGTAGAAATAACGCGGTTAGGTCGCGGGTAATGGTACTGGCGGCTAGGTGGGGGTTACTGTTCCCGGTTCCCGGTAAATGAGCGCCTTAATACACGTTACAATTTGGCCTCTCCTGAACACATACACGAGCAGTGGTGGCCTATTGGAAACGACCGCGAATTGCGAGTGAGAGAATTGCCTCTTAAGTTGAAACCCAGAGAAGCACTTTAATTTGTGTAAATTATTATTTCATCACCACTGCTCTCAAAACGGTGAAGGAAAATATCGTGAGAAAACTGGCATGTCCAAGAAACAAATTCGAAGACATGTGACATCGACCAACCTACACTGGACGCCTGTGGTGGATTATAGCCCTCTCTTTTTTTCACACAGAGATAAGACCTGTGTCTCAGCAGTAAGACACAAGACTTCTCTGTAACGTCATATAATAATAATATAATAAAGAGGAAAGATTTGATTGTTTGTTTTAATATTACTTATAAAGAGGAAAGATTTGATTGTTTATTTAATATTTAAACTTTTCGCACAAAAGGTACAAAGGCGGACTTAATGCCTTAGGCATTCTCTACCAGTCAACCAAGGGTGGTGAAGAGAAAAAAAACTACACAAAAACATAAATGGATTATAAACCCATACTACGATTTTACTCGCAGGAATTTGCCCCAAAAAATTACTGCGTAACGTAATATAGAATCTATTATACATAGCCACAATAAGCAGTACAACAGCTGCCTGATTAACTATTTTCTTCATCACTACATAGTATAAAACAAAGTCGCTTCCCTGTCTGTCTGTCCCTATATATGCTTAGATCTTTAAAACTCTGCAACGGATTTTGATGCGGTTTTTTTTAATAGATAGAGTGATTCAAGAGGAAGGTTTATATGTATAATACATGCATAATATAGTAGAGAAACACTGATAATTTGAGGTTTCTAATGTGATGTCGTAAATAAACACATTTTTTTGCGCTTACATTGTAAACGCTGGCTGAACCATTCGAGATAGATCAAAATAATGTACTACAGTATTGTACACCTTAAAAAGGTCTACAAAAAAGTCCGCGATGGTATATGTCTATATCTTAGGGATAACCCACAATAACCATTTTTTATCCTATACTTTTTACGAGAAATAATGGCTCTAAAATTATCAGTGTTTCTCTATTATATTATGCATGTATTATACATATAAACCTTCCTCTTGAATCAGTCTTATCTATAAAAAAAAAACCGCATCAAAATCCGTAGCGTAGTTTTCAAGATCTAAGCATAGGTACATAGAGACAGACAGACAGCGGGAAGCGACTTGGTTTTATACTATGTAGTGATCAGCATTGCACCCGTGCGAAGCCGGGACGGGTCGCTAGTAAGTTTATATAGAGGAAAGGCGAATCTACTTAATTTTGTTATAAGAACTGATGCATGTTGTTTCCAAGTCAGTTTAGAGTCAATTGTCCAGCCTAGAAATTTTATATGCTCTACTTCTTCAATCCTGTTATCGTCAAAAGTTATATATTTATGTCAGGAGTGGTCAATCTTTGTCGAAATTGCATAACTTTAGTTTTAAATGATTTAAATTTTATATTAAATTATTATGTTCAGGCCAGTTAATTGATTGTTGCAATGCGTCTTTGATGTCACATTCATAGTTTCTATTTTTATTGTTTCTTATAATTATCGTGGTGTCATCAGCAAAGAATTATCGTGGTGACCATAGGAAAAGTGACGTGTTTTGGAAAGTCATTTATGTAAGATAAAAACTGCCCAAGTGCGAGTCGGATTAGCGCATGAAGGGTTCCGTACTATTATCTATAAAAAAATCAAGTTTGTTGTACGGGAGCCCCCTTAAATAATTATTTTATTCTGTTTTTTTAGTATTTGTTGTTATAGCCGCAACATCATCTGTGAAAATTTCAACTGTCTTAGTATCACGGTTCATGAGATACAGCCTGGTGACAGACGGACGGACGGACAGCGGAGTCTTAGTAATAGGGCGGGACCCTATTAGTGTTTTTCCTGTTAGATACAATAATGTTTCCATGTCCTCCATCAGTATTACCGCAAACTGCATGCACGCTATAAAACACGTGACATCTTCTCTCATACACATTAAACACATGCTGCAACTAACGGGCTTCTTAATTAGTATCATTAAATAAACCACTGACTTTATCTATTACGTCGTAACAGTAATCGAGCAAAAGACAGAGAGTTCCTGAGTTTGAATTCCGGCCGTTGTAATCTGGATGGCGCAGTAAGATGGTTGAAGCCGTGATATAGTTATATCCCTAGGGATTTAGCTATATCCATAGTTATATGAAAACGGTTCATAACTATCTTACTAGAAATATACATAACTATGATACGAGCACGATCGAGTAATATAATATCTTACTGCGACCTGGACATGGACATAAATCCAGGCTTTAACTTTGTAGGGGTAAAAAGAATTACTCGTATATCACGTGCTGGATATAAAATAATAAAAGTAAGATTTTTAGGCCCCACAATCTAATAAAACTATTTTAAAAAGTATAAAAAGAATTGTAACACATCTGATAAGGTTTGGAGGGCCAACATGGCCAGAGATCGCACAAGACAGGGAGGTTTGGAAGAAAAAAGGGGAGGCATTTGCCCAACAGTGAGACACAATATAGGCTAGCATAACTAAAAGTGTATTTTTAATTTTTACGCAGGTACATAGTTTGCAGTTTTCGTCAAGTTCGATAATTCATGTGAACTTTAACAAAGATACATCATGCTTGCTCATTAAACACTTCACATTCATCAATATAACAAATTCATAAATCACTTTTGTTTCTACTGTTATTAAAAACTTGCCAAAAATGTAGGGAAAATTGACGTATTTTTGACAGATAGAGACTGAAATCAGACTGTGAACGTCCTTAAAATTACGAGAATTTAATAATAATAAGTAAGTACTCGTAGGGATCTTGACCATCTTCCGCGCTCTGGGATTGTTCTGAAATCCGTGGCATAACTCTCCACTTTTCAAGCACCTCAGGACATGTTGCCCCTTTGTCGCTACGTCACTATGTGCTAGCGACAGTTTTACGGGGGCCCATTATTGAGTGTGCAAGACACCCCTGCCATTTTATCCGAGTGTATATAAAACATTGACCAGGCAGGGGCCATAATTCTTCCATATTTCTTGGTAACCAACCCACTTTAGCCACCCAAAACCCATAGTCGAACTTTTTAGTTTTCCATATCCTGCAGTTCTACACCAACCGGGAGTTGTCCTTGGGTAGACTTGCATAGTGCATACAGGGATAATCATTGGATTGTGCCGCATTTCATTACAATCTCCTAAGGGGCCTTTGCGAGTTGGCTTCGGACCCTCGTACGCCTTCCAAAGGACCGGGACCTCATTGTCCCGAGATATGTAAGTAAAAATATAATATAATAATAATAAAATCATTTCTAATAATGATTTGCCCCTCTGGTATCGAATCCAACTCAATACCTCATATTTAATAGTAGCGCTTGAGGCCACTAGACAATAGAGGCCGTCGACCACTTTTATATCACATTAATATATATTTTTTTGGGATGCCCAAATAATTCCTCAGGTAGCAATAATTAAACTTTGTTTACAGAACTTAGTTTATTTAATAATCATTGTGTAAACAGCATAAGTTCAGTCACTGTCTAGTCAATGATGTTACTAATTAATAGCTCCTTATCTGTCGACGAATGTGTACATAAGATAACACGTATTGGACTATATTCAGGGCTAAATAAAATATAAACTTTGTATTATTATTTTTATTACACCACTTTTATGCTACAATTTTGGTATTGGCGTTGGCAATGATGGTAAAAGAAAGAAAAAGTATTTGGGACTCGCACAGGAATATCACAAACTGAACTAAACACACTCATAGCAACATAAAAAAGGCCAAGATCGAGTCGGACTCACGCTCCGAGGGTTCCGCACCATTATACAACGTGTAACGTTAAATGCGCAAACCCTCAGACACCCCAACTGATTTTTAATTCAATTGACCTATTTCAGAGAGAAAATAAGTTATTAAAAAAATAGTAAAGGTTTTATATGCTGTTTTAGTTTTACTGGCAATTCTGATCGTTTCTTGCGTCTGCGACGACGCTTTACCGAGGGAGGAGTCGTCACCGGGCCGCTGCGCCGCGCTGACATGAGCTTGCTTGATCTATTAATAAATTGACACGGCAACGTTTTTAATGAAGATTTTTTGAAAAAAGTGACCTATATTAAAAAGTGGTTCAATTAATTCTGCTCGTTATTCTGATCAAACTATTTTCAGATTTTGCGCATTTAACGTTACACGTTGTATATTAAATGTTCATATTTTCCTGTAAACTTCACATGTATACTTCTATCAAATAGAATAATTTCAGATTTTTCTCTATGCAAACTTCGGAGATAAGGGGGGGAACGGTATTTTTTTTTTACATTTTTCATCAAAAGTCGAAAACTATGCTACCTAAAAAAAAAGAAAAAGTGTTTGAGAATATGCAAACAGTACTGTTGCATGCCCTAGTAGCCCCACTTCGAATTTTTAAGATCCTGTTGCAAAAAAATAAATATATGTATTTTTATTTATTATTTACAAAATAGTTTGGGAAACGTCATCTAAAACTATTCCAAATTTCAAGTTGTTAGCATTAGTCGTTCTTGAGATATCCAGCTGTGACAGACGGACGGACAGACAGACAGACTGAGTCGCACCATAAGGGTTCCGTTTTACCATTTTGGTACGGAGCCCTAAAAACCAAAGTAAAGTGAAAATAAAAATAGAAAATCGTATACGAGGCTAAAAGGTATCTCAGGTAAGTCTAAAGATGTATCAATTGTGCTAGATATTTGTGGGTTAGATCTGAAA
This sequence comes from Eremobia ochroleuca, assembly GCA_949629135.1. NCBI lineage: Eukaryota > Metazoa > Arthropoda > Insecta > Lepidoptera > Noctuidae > Eremobia > Eremobia ochroleuca. The sequence goes on from OX451389.1 coordinate 17,152,770, forward strand.
CACGATAAAAGTACAAAGTATACGGGGTGGGGCAATACGACAGTAAATCCTGTTTTTATCCCAATTTATTAGGGGTCGGCGCCACATATCTTTTTCTCCCATGCTTCTCTATTACAGTTCGGCCGTCGAAAGAATGCGTTCCTGACACGTGTCAGTGCGACAATTCTAGTAGCTAATAAAGATCAAATTCACAAAACAAATATTCGTTTGTATGAAACTGACAGTTGACAACCGATTTTGACTTCATTAAAAGCAAAAATTGGTTACAAAATCAACTTTTTACTGCAGTTGCCATTTGTCATACCACCAACACAATAGAATTCAAAATCGGTTGGAATGACTGTAATAAAGGTTTATTTAAATATCGAATCTTATTTCAAATGGAGTATAGAATTTTTTTGTTGTAATTCCGATGTTTGTATTTAGGTATTTGACGATTTCATAATACTCTTATGCACTAGTTTTGCCAGTGTTTTCATTGATTGTCGTAAAGTTGTCTCAATATTGTAGACCCTGGGGGTACAACAATACGAAAACTAATAGGTATTTTTATTGATTGTCGTATTGTTGTCTCAACATTGTAAGCCATGTGGGAACGACAATATGACAATTATTGAAAATACTGGCAACACTAATGGCTAAGGGCTGATTTTTCCATAGACGGATAATATTATCCGAGGAATAATTTAAAATTTTTGACAGTTCTTCCATACAAAATCTGTCAGACGTCAATTTTATTCTAAGTCTAAAAATGGTCTGACGATTGAAAAACCAGCCCTAAGACTATTTTAAAACTATGAATAAATTCTAGCTTCGAAACTAAAACAGTGATTTTTGCAAACACTAAATATATACAAATAATTTAGAAGATTTTTCAGCTCCTCCGATACTATTTATTCATGGATTTATCAAACTCATTTCCAGTTTAATTTCCCTAGAGATGCTTTTTTGTAAAGGTTCCTTTCATTATCTTAACATTACTACTGTGCTATAGCTTCCATGATAGGTATATTTTTAGGGTTCCGTAACCAAAGGGTAAAAAGGAACCCTATTACTCCCGCTCCGCTGTCCGCCCGTCCGTCTGTCACCAGGCTGTATCTCATGAACCGTTATAATTAGACAGTTGAAATTTTCACAGGTGATGTATTTATGTTGTCGCTATAACAACAAATACTAAAAAAAACAGAATAAAATAAATATTTAAGGGGGCCACCATACAACAGACATGATTTTTTTGCCGTTTTATAGATAATGGTACGGAACCCTTCGTGCGCGAATCCGACTCGCGCTTGGCCGGTTTTATTTTCTTTGTTTTCGCGGGAAACCTTCAAAGGGCCAGAACACCACGTGCGACGCCTGTTAGGCACATCCCTGGGGAGACTGTAACGGGGTCTCCCCTGAGCTTCACTATGCACGGCAGCACGTGACCACTGTGCCACCGTCTTCTCTGGGGTCACTTGGTGGGTGGACAGAGTCCCCACTCTGTGCGCCCGCGCCCCCAAAGGTCCACCTACCCCGCTCGGCGGCCTCCTTCTTGACCATCACGGTCTCACAGAAGGAGGCTACTTCCGTCCAATTCTCTGTCTCTGCCAGCACAGCCCTCACTACTGCCGGCAGAGACAGGTCTGGCCCGATTCTGGCAACCAGGAACCATGATAGGTACCTATTATAAATTGTAAAATACCAATACTCATATGAAAATATTGAAAATATTCAATGTTTTCGCATTGTTTCCTCCCGTTATCACATTGACAGTATGTAGTATCAGTGTTTCAATGATTTACAATCTGTGTGCCCGACGGGATCACTGAGCTTAAATTTTTAATTAGTAGATTGATGAGAATTGTTTTTTTGTACAAGTACGTATTTATCTATGACATAACCTAATCACAGAATTATTCATGCTATATTATGTGGAGACAGCAATACGACGCTAAATGACAACATTGGCCATACTAGGTAATAGGTAATACGGTCTGGTGTCCGCAACTCCACGTCAATGCCCGTATTTTGCCTGGCCATGCTAATGGATAAGGGTGTTTTGGAACTATCAAATAAATTCCAGGATCGAATACAAAAAGTGATTTTTACAAACAAATTAATAGTACTTACCTCACTTAACTGAGGGGCCCGTGGCTAAATAACACCAGCCGCACAGGTCGATCGATCAGATTAAGCTACGCTTGCCGCGGTTGGTCTGTGGATACATACCGAGACCCCTCCGTGCCTCGGAAAGCACGTTAAACCGTTGGTTCCGGCTGTCATTCGTAGATCTTTGACAGTCGTTACGGGTGGTCAGAAGCCCGAAAGTCTGACAACCAGTCTTACCTAGGGGTATCGCATTACCCAGTAACTGGGTTGTGGAGGTCAGATAGGCAGTCGCTCCTTGTAAAATACTGGTATTCAGCTGCATCCGGTTAGACTGGAAGCCGACCCCAACATAGTTGAGAAAAGTCTAGGCAGATGATTACCTCACTTAACTAGTTAGGTATTATTACTGCTGCAAAACATGGGTTTTCGGTTAGTCGGCCTATCGGCCTATCGGGCGGGTTAGTCGGGCCGACTCTAGAGTCGGCCCATCACTATAGGCCGACTACGGCCCCTAGCACACGGCGTATTTTAAACGCGCAGCCGACGCGCAGATAACGCGCCTATACGCGCTTCAAACGAGATTTGAACGCAACCTTGTAACCTGAGCACACGGCGCCATCGTGAAACGCGCGTCTGCTGCGCGTATACGCGCAGCCACAGCGATGCAGACGCGCTGTAGTAGCTCGTAGCCTCCGCGTTTTGGTCAGAAACTCCTCGTCAGCGTCAGCGGGTGGTGCGGTGGCGTGAGCGCGCGGCCCTCCTCTACCCCTCCTCCGACCCCTTGTACACGTTTCAAACGAGTTTCGAACGCGCTTCATTAACACGTTTGTATCGCGTTGTACGCGCGTTTGATTATGTAAAAACGCTAAAATCGGCATCTACAGCGCAGAAAACGCGCGTCGTCTGCGCGTTTAAAATACGCCGTATGCTAGGGGCCTACGGGTTTGCCAATCTTTGGCTAGATTATAGTGTCTAAACTATTTGATATACTTGATTGAATTTTCGTATGCAGACTGGGCACGGCATTCATTACATTCTCGTATTATCGTCTCCACCAGAAATAAACAGAATTCTATTAGATTTATTCGCCAGAATAAACTTTGGAACTCGATAAGCGCTTGTTTGATCAACCGGGCGTGTGCACATAAGACACATACCAGTTTATAATTATAACAATGTACATTAACTATTTTTTGTATAAAATTGAGCAATATTACGTTCAAGTAATTGTTGTTATAAACAAGTTGGTTTATTTTCCTGTTTACCAATTTTCAATTTTTATTGCATTTTCTGGCCCGAAACGGTTATATTGTTTTTTTCATAAATTAAAACGTCCGCTATGGGAAAAGTTTTATTAAAAAAAAAAAAAATGTATACTGTTCTGAGGAAATGAAGCAAAGGATTTACTGAAGTTTTTATTTTCCTTATACAGTGGCACGTTTGTTTTTATTGAAAATAATAGACACTTCTCCAGAAACATTATTACAACTTACAAAGAATCTTTTGATTAGTTTGAAAACACGTGTACTTCAGACATTAATCTCAACTAGAGATATCCATGTCTATGAATATGAATATATGTATTGTGACTTAGACAGATTCCGATAAAGTTTGCAAGCTTGCATGTAGGAGGTAATCTCCGAAACTACTAATCCGAATTAATAATAATAATAATAATATTCCACAACTTTCACACAACGCCATCTAGTCCCAAACTAAGCAGAGCTTGTGCTATGGGTACTAGACAACTGATAAACATACATATATATATTTCTAAATACATACATATTATAGATAAATTACACCCAGACACAGAACAAATGATCGTGCTCATCACACAAACATTTGTCCTAGGTGGGAATCGAACCCACGACCTTGTGTATAGCAGTCAGGGCCACTGACCACTAGACTAACAGGCCTGTCAGAATTCAAAAATTCTTTCAGTGATAGAAAGCTACACTATTGCCGAGTGCTATATGAGAGTTTATAGTGTTTATGGTTTGCTCCACGCGGACGGAGTCATGGACAGAAACTACTCCTCGATAAGGAAAAGCCCTGAGTTGTCTCAAGTGGCCGAAATAGTGTCTCATTACTTATGAGATCTATACATATATTAAGTATAAATAAATAAATTATTAATAGCTAGATAAATAATTAAATAAATTATTAAAACAAAAACGCACACGCGCTCTATTATTATTATGTTAAAATTATTTTTATTATTATATGTTGCCGTGCCCCAGCCGGGTTTCATGTTGGAACTTACCTATATTGTAACAACTAAATGTACACATGAATGTAATAAAGAATTTGAATTTGTATTTTAATTTTTTTTTTGTTATTATAGAATACTAGCGGTCCGCCCCTGTTTCGAACAGTTTTTACAACATCATAAAACATTGAGATTTCAGCATGATATGTAAGTTTATTATTAATGAAACACACTTACGCCTACTGGAATTTTATTCTCGAAATCACATTCTGTTGCGTAGTTTAGAGGAACAACGTGGTCACACAGACAGACACGAAAAGCGACTTTAGTTTGTAAACAATGTACCTATACCTACCTATATCATCATCTCCCCAGCCTTTTCCCAACTATGTTAGGGTCGGCTTCCAGTCTAACCGGATGCAGCTGAATACCAGTATTTTACATGGAGCGACTGCCTATCTGACCTCCACAACCCAGTTACTGGGTAATACGATACCCCTAGGTAAGACTGGTGGTCAGACTTTCGGGCTTCTGACTAGCCGTAACGACTGTCAAAGATCTACGAATGACAGCCGGGACCAACGGCTTAACGTGCTTTCCGAGGCACGAAGGGGTCTCGGTATGTAAAGATGGTCACCCATCCACAGACCAACCGCGGCAAGCGTAGCTTAACCTGATCGATCGACCTGTGCGGCTGTTATTATTTAGCCACGGGCCCCTCAGACAGATCTACCTACATACATAGAGAACTCATAAGTCCAATTTTGGAGAACAAAAAACTCAGTAAAAAAAGGCAGATATTCAATAGTTAGAAAGGGTAATTTGTAACTCCCCTCTTCCATTATCGTAATGTTTCCTTATGGTTACTAATTCAGACCTTGCGTCATTGTTATCTGTAAGCTTATACCTACGTTATAATTATCTATTTATAGCAACATGTTTACAATAAGCTGTATGTATATGTAGATAGAAACGTTATCAGTACTTACGTATCTTAATGTAAAATCACAAAAGAGCTTCCACTGTTGATAATAGTGAGCCCATGTTCGCACGGCGATTTTTTATTGTGCACTGGATTTTCACCTCTCGATGTTGAGGCGAGCATTCAGAATCCAAGAAAGGGCATACTTTTTTTTTTTTTTTTTTTTTTTTTGGGTGGGAAATTATCAAATAACTTCTCCCGTTCTGGGCGGAACGGGAGGGTGTGTCAGACTAAGGGCATCCTAAGGGCCCTTTCCCACGGCAAGATCCCGTTTTTTGCAGGTACGGTTTTCTCCAGGATCCCGTTTAGTACTGTACGTGTTTAAATATATGTATTCACACATGCATCCTGCTGGCAGTATCCGGCTAACAGGATGCTTGTGTGAATGTGTATATTCACGTACACCACTAAACGGGATCCTGCAAAAAACGGTACCTACAAAAACAAAAAACGCGATCTTGCCGTGGGAAAAGGCCCTAACGCGTCAAAAAAAAAACACCGTTCTATTTTCAACTCTCAGCGCTAAGGAGTACGTCAAAAATCGCCCGTTGTTGGTACGATCATACAAACTTTGAGTAGTGAGTCCCGCTACCAACATTATGACCTAACTCGTACAGCTCATGTCGACACGAGATAAAACTGTATGTTTTTATTAGTTTCTAATCAATTCATTTTACACCGAGTCTTATCAATGCAATGGGAGGAAACACAGCTGCAGGGAATAACTGAATTTATTCTCATATAAGTTAGTATTTCCCTAACAATAAAGGTTCTTACCCTGCAACTGTTTTATGCAAATGCGTATATATAAGGAGTTACAACGCAAATAATTGTGTATTCACACTCCTGGCTTCAGCGTGAAAGTTAATAGATTTCTAGCTTCGTGTTTTGGGGAAAAAGAAGTGTTTCTGTTTTAGCGAAATGAGGGTAATTCTGATCTTAACGTTAGTTGTCAAGTTAACGGTAGAGGCAAAAGGTAAGTTTCTGAGTACCTAATTAATTTGGTCGATGGTTCCTTTTGAAAGTTTTCTCGTTAGAGAAGAATCGTTTGTTAGGGGGTATACAACGTGTAACGTTAAATGCGCAAAACATCAGACACCCCAACTGATTTTTAATTCAATTGACCTATTTCTGAGAGAAAATAAGTCATTAAAAATTGTAAAGGTTTTATGTGCTGTTTTAGTTTTACTGGCCATTCTGATCGTATCTTGCGTCTGCTACGACGCTTTATCGAGGGAGGAGTCGTCACCGGGTCGCTGCGCCGCGCTGACATTGGCTTGCTTGACGTATTAATAAATAGACACAGCAACGTTTTTAATGAAGATTTTTTTTAAAATGTGGCCTATATTAAAAAGTGGTTCAATAAATTCTGCTCGTTATTCTGATCAAACTATTTTCAGGTTTTGCGCATTTAACGTTACACGTTGTATACGAATACACTGCTGCAAATAGCGGTCTATAGGAATATTCATATAGACCGCTATTTGCAGCAGTGTGTCTGCATCTACTGCCATTACAATGTCATCGGTCCACCTTGTGGGAGGCCTTTTTTTGTGGGAAATTGCCAAATAACTTCTCCCGCACTGGGCGGAGTGGGAAGGCATGTAAGACTTTTACTGACTAAAGCCCACCCGTGACCCGTGTTCCTTCAGTTGCCTGTGCCAAGGGCCACGGTAACTTTTTCAAACAATCCGCGATCAGTTATTAACACAAAAAATAAAATCATAATAACTTGAATCACCTCAGTTATCGATCCGTTTATAAATTCAACATCCACGATGCAACTAATATTTTTGTAACAATATAATTTAAAATGGATATTAGTCCATGGAGGTTCTTGTCCGTTCTTCCCCGTAGGTAGGTATCTACTACGCTTTGGAATGGGCGACTTGATTCATATTTCTGACTGACCGACTCCTTGATAATTTTAAAGTGCCTGTAAATGCTTTAATTGAAATAAATGCTTTGAGTTTGAGTTCCAACTGACGTATTTTTTTTTATTGCAGATGGAAACTGCGGAGTAATTTCAATAACTGAATGGGGTAGTTCTCCACTCTTAGGACAGGATCCTCTTCCAAATCCTGTGAACATCGCCGTGGTACAACATACCGTTGTTCCTGAGTGCAACAATGATGAGGAGTGCCAGAAAGCAGCCAACGGCATCAGGAAATATCATATGCATGATCGGGGATTCACTGATATTGGACAATCGTAAGCAGTTTTTGAAACAATAATTTAAGTGTCTTTTTTAGGTTCAAAATTACTGCCATGGCCTAGGGCACGTCCCTTCTTAGTACGTGCTTTGCTTTTTATTCCTAGTCTTTTTGTTGCCGTGGCCTAGGGCACGTCCCTTCTTCGTACGTGCTTTTTATTCTTCGTCTTTTTGTGAATTTCATGAGTAACGTACTTTTACTTAAAACTATTTACAAACGCACCTAGACTTTTAAGTTTCATTTTTGTAGCTACGTGTATGACGGGCATTTTTGTTAATTGAATGTTTGCTTATTTTAATATTTTACACTTGCCGAACATATAAACGGAATAAAATTGACGTCTGACAGTTCTAGTTTGAAACGACTGTCAAAAATTCAGGATAAGACTTATTCTAGGAAAAAAAGTTTGATGGAATTCGCGCTTAGTCGTATAAATCCAAAAGCTTCCATCACTGAGACCTATTCTTAGATACTTCAATAACTGTTACGGGTCTGATGGCTCCAGAAACATTTATACAACACATACAACATTTGAACATTTATAAGTAGTCGCTCCATGTAAAATACTGGTATTCAGCTGCATCCCGTTAGACTGGAAGCTAACTCCAACATAGCTGGGAAAATGATGGTGCTATAAATCTCAAGTAGATAATGATTCAGAAATAGAAGCATTGCAGAGGCCAGAAACCTTTGGAAGTAGTCTCGTAAACTTATTTGTTGTCTGTTTAGATAACAAATTACTCAAATTAGTTCCAAGTCTGCCGATTCCGTGATTTCCCCTAAGGCTTTCTGTTCCTTTGAGTTCAACGAATGTTTTTGATGAATCCCCAGGTTCCTAATCGGAGGTAATGGCAGGGTGTATGAAGGAGCTGGCTGGCACACCGTTGGGGCTCATACTTTGGGATATAATAAAAGAGCGGTTGGGATTTCCTTCATTGGTGATTTCAGATGTGAGTAATCTTTATTGAGTTATGACTCTAGAAATAGGTAGTGTTGTTTGCTTCATTGCATTATTCTTTCAAATAAATTTCGTGGTTAGCTCAATTTGCTGGAAGTATAAGAAAACTTGATGGGTGGCAAATATCGCGACTATAAACATATACAATGTGTAACGTTAAATGCGCAAAACCTCAGACACCCCAACTGATTTTTAATTCAATTGACCTATTTAAAAAAATGGTAAAGGTTTTATGTGCTGTTTTAGTTTTACTGGCCATTCTAATCGTTTCTTGCGTCTGCGACGACGCTGTACCGAGGGAGGAGTCGTCACCGGGCCGCTGCGCCGCGTTGACATTGGCTTGCTTGACCTATTAATAAATAGACACGGCAACGTTTTTAATGAAGTTTTTTTGAAAAATGTGACCTATATTAAAAAGTGGTTCAATTAATTCTGCTCGTTATGCTGATCAAACTATTTTCAGGTTTTGCGCATTTAACGTTACACGTTGTTGATGCAAACCTAGTTTTAAATCTCTTCTCATCACTACTGGGAAAGCTTTGCTTCCCCGATTTATCCTAACATTTTATTTATACCTACATCTTATAAGGTTTTAAAGTTTTTTTTTAAGCCAGGGCTCACTTCTTAAGCAACACATCTTAATCTCATATTTTTCTTCAACAGCAAAGATACCATCCCCTTTAGCTCTAAAAGCCCTCAAAGGTCTTCTTGTCTGTGGCGTCAGGAACAAGTTCCTGGCTGAAGACTACCACCTGGTCGCTCATAGCCAGTTGTCCACCACCGACAGTCCTGGGGAGATGCTGCAGAAGCATGTGGAACAGTGGCCTCATTGGCTGGACAATGCTAAGGAGGTTTTGAATTAAGACGGAGAAATAGCGAGGTAGCTGCGTAAATACTTAGGGTGCGTTTCCAAAGAAGCGGAGCTGGGCGGAGCGGAGCGGAGACGTGTAGGAATCGTCCAATCACAGACGAGACGAGTGACGCGATGAGGATTTCAACCATTGTGATTAGTCGATTCCTGCACGTCTCTGCTCCGCTTCTGTGGAAACGCACCCTTATACCTGCAATGTCTTTTATTTCGACAGTTCAACAACATTCATTGCGTTGTTTACGTTGTTGAGCTGACGGCTTGTGAATGAAAGTGTGTTACGCAATTAGGATGCTGATATTACTTTGATTAAGTATAGGGTCTATCAATGTCGACGTTTTTCTGATCTCTCTTTTGTTTGTGTGCGTTTAGTAGCGTTTGTAGAAAACTTTGCTTAACTTTATTTATTAAATTCTAATACTCAGTACTTGTTTGTATTATTGTTAATAATAAGAAATAGAAACCTATGACATCTTTAGAGGCTAACGTTTCGTTTAGTAACTAAGTTGAAATATCTTAGGATATATCACAATTTCATCGACGGATTTGTAAATACAGTCAGGGAAATTAATTGTAAAACAAATTTAATTATTTGTTTACTTAAATAACTTTTATAATATTTAACCCAACTAATTATTGAAAAAACGAACTAACAAAGCAAATTACTCTACTCCATACGTCAATTTGCCGTGTTATAGGCATTTAATACAACAGTCAAAGAATGACAGTCGTGATTTGAATATACGGACAATTTAAGTTGTTAATATTAATTTCCCTTTACAAGAAACAAAAGCAACGCTAAATTGTGTGTGCAAATTATGTATGTATGGAAGTTATCTGCTCACTAAGAACATACGGCTGTTTGTTTTGGTGATAGGCACTGTATCTACATGCTTGAGGGTATTTTCCAAACCGAATTTCAGAATAACAGTGTGAAATTAGCTGTCAAAAGCAATGAATATGATTTATAACGTTTACCACAAATATAAATATGTGGTACCGTGCGTGTATATACAGCATGCTTTTTTTTTACAGGCTCCAAATTTTTACATGGTGTTCCACCCATGAATATGAATAACTTTCACTATGGAACCAACTCTGAGATCACGAAAAAAAAAAAAACAACTTTTGTATTAAACACCTGCAGTGCGATTCTGTAACCATCTCACCGTGATAACTTGGGTGAAGTGAGCGTGGAGTGAGTCGTCAGTAGTGTCAATCCCTAGCATCAGCATGACTCACAGCTCACTCTAAGCTCACTTCACCTAAGTTATCACGGTGAGATTTTTCCTGAATCGACAGGCTGATTTTGTTTTCGTGATTTCAGAATCGCAGACACAGGTGCATTTTCAAAGTCAAAGTCAAAGTCAAAGTCAAAGATTTATTTGCAATAAAATATGGTTACAAAAGTTCTTAAAATGGTAGGTAATATTAGTAGCTTAACATATTTAATCATAACATAATGACATGCAAAATTTTTGTTATAGATAGATACAATAATTACATTATTAATTAGATTTAAATTGAAAGAATTCCTGTATATTATAAAAGGGATTCTCAATTAACCACCTACGTAAGGCCCTTTTGAAGCGAACCATTGGAAGACCATTGGAGGACCATTTCCCTTCCCTCACTCTTATAATCCCATGGGGCTGCAATTCAACGCGACAGGAGAGGAGAGGGGACGCGCAGGCACAACGTCTCAACGTGCTTTCCGAGGCACGCGGGTATCACAAGGCCGATTTCCAAATCCCGGCCTGTTACTAAGAAATTCCCAATAGAAAAACCGAATAACACTTTTCCCGACCTGGAAATCGAACCCAGGACCCTACGGTCAGCAGTCGCGCTTGCCTACAAGACCAACGAAGCAATAATCACTACATAGTATAAAACAAAGTCGCTTCCGTCTGTCTGTCCCTATATATGCTTAGATCTTTAAAATTCAGCAACGGATTTTGATGCGGTTTTTTTTAATAGATAAAGTGATTCAAGAGGAAGGTTTATATGTATAATACATGCATAATATAGTAGAGAAACATCCATTTTTAATCCTTAACTTTTTACGAGAAATAATGGCTCTAAAATTATCAGTGTTTCTCTACTATTTTATGCATGTATTATACATATAAACCTTCCTCTTGAATCACTCTTTATCTATAAAAAAAAAACCGCATCAAAATCCGTAGCGTAGTTTTCAAGATCTAAGCATACATAGAGACAGACAGACAACGGGAAGCGACTTTGTTTTATACTATGTAGTGATCAGCATTGCACCCGTGCGAAGCCGGGGCGGGTCGCTAGTAGGTAGATAAATACGTAATATCTCATCTCAGCAATCAAGAAAACTTAACAACATTGTTTTCTAACATATGCATTTCAGCAATAAAACGTGCACGTCACACTACGTACGTAGTATAAAAACAGAATTATGAAAATATGTTATAGGTCAGGAGTCTTACGTGTTTATTACGCATGTACAATGATTGTTCAACAAACACATACATAACAAAACAAAGCCATAATAGTACACAACACATACCTAATTAATTATGAACGTACTCATTTCTATATACGTCATTATTTCGTTTCGTAGTGTTACATCTTACTATGTTGTTAGGCGTAATTATAATTTACTATTTAAATTGGTCCAGCCGTTTGAGCGTGAAGAAGTAAAAAACATACAAACACACACTCACAAACTTTCGCCTTTATAATTATTTGTGTGATAGTCATGCGTATTGAACAATAATAATATTATATTACGGGGATGTATAGGAGATGGATGTAAAGGGGCCCGTGGCTAAATAATAACAGCCGTACAGGTAAATCGATCAGGTTAAGCTACGCTTGCCGCGGTTGGTCCGTGGATGGGTGACCATCTTTACACACCGAGACCCCTGCGTGCCTCGGAAAGCATGTTAAGCCGTTGATCCTGGCTGTCATTCGTGGATCGTTGACAGTCATTACGGCTCGTCAGAAGCCCGAATGACTGATAACCATGGTTTTCTCATTTCTTTGTAAAAGTAAACAAGTAAACAACAGGTTTTCTCATTTCTTTGTAAAAGTAAACAAGTACACAACAGGTTTTCTCATTTCTTTGTAAAAGTAAACAAGTTTAAAGTTTCACCTTTCTATCTCAAACTTAACCTTATATTGATGATAATTACTTTTTATCACATGTGAACCCTTCCCCCCCACCTCCCTCCCTTCGTTTCTGTGAGGTGAAGAGAGGGTGATGACTGTCTGAAAAATTTAATTTATTTTAGAGTTCCGCGTCAAATTGGTTTCCCAGAACCGATAGAACCCCAAACAGCCGGTCGATTCTGTAAAAATCTCACCCTGAAATCATAAGTGAAGTGAGAACTTAATAGTGTTAATCCCTAACGAATGACAGCTCACTTCCCGCTCACTTCACCTAAGTTCTCACGGTGAGATTTTTGCAGAATAGCACTGCAGTAAGGAACTGAAATAAGTCGTTTCAGCATTGAAATTAAGGCAAGAGGCATCAACAACTCTTTGATAAAGTTAAAAAAATATTACTTGTGTTAATAACATTTCCACGGAGATTTTTTCATAAAAAGAAATATCAAACTTTGTTGTTTTCAAGACTGACCACACGTACTAAACAAATCAATCGGTCGCAAGTATACGCGATCGTCGCGTTCATAATGTGACTCATTTGTTCGAAAAAGCGGAAGGCGCCCTCTATAAACCCTTAGTAACCATTTGTTCAAGTTTGCCGAACAAAATGAGTGCGAGGTTGCGTGGTCGCACGACGTCGCCGTCGCTTAGGTGAGGGCGTGGATTTAATAATAATAATAATAATAATAATAACAATAATAATAATAACTTTATTTCCAATTTTACAATTTGCCAATAGCAATATGTTAATTCTATGACAACATGCTTGCATAAATCACTGATTACTCCACTGGCACCCAAGCTAAGATTAAACTTGTGTTATGGGTGCCAGGACTCTCGCTGTTCATACATTTCTCAATTTATACAAAAACTAGTACGGAGTTACATTAGGTAAGTAGCTATTAGTTGAGTACAAACTTAATGAGTACGGAACTCTAGAATAGTGCAAGTAGAACACACTTGTTCAGTCTTAATTAATTAATGAGATAGGGAACATCAGGCAAGTGTCGTCTCGTGCAATAAATTGGATAAACAGTAGATATCATTAAAACCCCGTAGATAAGATAAGTGCTATTTGTAGTGTAACAGTTTATTCACTTGTTGAAGTTTATCTCTTTTATGTACAGAGCATGGAGTCGCCGGGTCGTCGGTAGCGTCTAGACACACAGCGGCAGTACAAAAAAAAAAATCGTGGCGTCGAAAGTATACGTTGAGCGTAAAACTTCTGTCACGGTCCGTATTCAAAGACGTCAGTTTATAAAAAAAGGCTCTCGAGACAGGCGCGACGCGATTATGCGACGCCATTCTAGTAGAACAATTTCCATGAAGTTTTCATATGAATTTTTCTACTAGAGTCACGTTGCGCTGTCGCATCGCGCCCGTCTGCGGAGCCTAAGGTAATTAATTGGTTTCGTAGTGCAAGTAAACGGTGACATGCTTGGTTTGTATGAAGAATGTTGACAATACCGCCTCTAGTGGCAACAAAAGCGTCTCCGTGCTTTTTAGTTTAATGTATTTTTAACCGAGGAATTCGAGGCGTACATATTTTTATATTTTTCTATTGTCAGTTCTAGTTAATGTCTTATCTGTCAAATTATTCGTAGAGTCTGATAGCATTAGATAATTTGTGCAGCGTAGGCGTTGAATCCACATAGGAGCCACGAAGCTGACATTGCGTAGACACGACGTTGCTGACATCGCGTAGACGCCTCGTAGCTGACAACACGTAGACGCCTACGCTTGATAGAAGCCCAATAAAAAAACATCCAAGTTTGCAGGGTGCAACGATAAGTCAAAGTAAAGGTATCTTGACACTAGAAGGCTAATTCTCGTAATTAAAAGCGTTCAAAATGTCAAAAACTTATCTATAATGTAGGGAAATTAGAGGTGTTTTTATCAGATTGAGACCAAGATCAGATTGCAAACGTTTGAATTGCCCCTCTGTTCCTTAATTTATTAATCACATTCTTGTTTGTTTATTCGTTTTATTACACGTTATTTCGAAGTTTATTTGTTTCTTAATTCATAACACTAGAATATTATTATTTATTTTTGTTTTTACATATCTCGGGACTATGGGGTCCCGGTCCTTTGGAAGGATTACGAGGGGCCGAAGCTAACTCGCAGAGGCCCCTTAAGAAATTTTATTGAAATGCGGCACCAACCGACGATTATCCCTGTATGCACTATGTAAGTGCACCCAAGGATAACCCCCGGTTGGAGCAGGACTATTGCAGGATATTGAAAAATTCAAATTTGGACTGTGGGTTGAGTGGCTAAAGACTTACCAATAACTATGGAAGAACTATGGCAAGGTAAAGGCCTCCCCACTCAAAGCTGCAACAAACAAAAAAGTAGAATAACCACTTTATTATTTACCGGTGATGCAACACCATTTTTGATCAAATAACCTACTTGTAACGATTTTCCTCAAGATAATACCTACGTTCAAACATCAACAACGAACGTTTTGTTTGTAAATATTATCTAAGACATCAAACACATTTAAACATCATAGTTTTATAGTGATGATTTATTAAAGCTTGTGTTGATGTATGCAGCAGGAAATTCTTTGTGTTATTCATGTTTTGGTAACTGTAAATTCGTTTTCCCGTTTTTAGGGTTCCGTACCCAAAGGGTAAAAAGGAACCCTATTACTGCCGCTGCGCTGTCCGTCCGTCCGTCCGTCTGTCACCAGGCTGTATATCATGAACCGTGGTAGTTAGACAGTTGTTTTTTCACAGATGATGTATTTCTGTTGCCGCTATAACAACAAATACTAAAAAATAGAATAAAATAAATATTTATGTGGGGCTCCCATACAACAGACATGATTTTTGTGCCGTTTTTATAGATAATGGTACAGAGCCCTTCGTGCGCGAATCCGACTCGCGCTTCGCCGGTTTTTGTGTTTGCGAGTAACCAGCGGTTAGAACATGTTATGGCAATCCTTATTTTAATTGAGTTAACAATGTTATTTATTGCCAATTAAATACATAGGTTGGTACATCAACTCACACCATTTCTCATGAGGTTAAGCAGTAATTGGGTAGTTGCATGATATTGAATACTATATATTCTAGTAGATAATATATCCACACATGTAATACAATAATAGAATTCGAAATCAAATTTGAAATCGGTCGAAAAATAAAAAACTTATAACTTATAGAAACTTTTTGTCTATCTCTTTCTCGCAAAACGAAGTTTTGCGTGTAATTTATATGGCGATACTGAACTATGACGTCACAATTCAGTATTTCCCTCTCTGTCTAATTGAGAGTTTTGAACGCTTATATCTTTTCAATTTTTTAAAATATTCAAAAACTGTTTATACCAAGCTATTAGTGAGGTAAAAAAGCTTCAATTTAAATAATAAAAAAAAATTAGTCAACTCGCGGATTGCAGAACGCCACATGCTTCGATCCTGACATAGTCCTTTGGCTTCGTTTACGTTACTACATCATTATTGTCACTTAGTATTGAAAAACTTAAGATATTTTTCAAAATGCAAACTGCCGTGCGATTCTGGAACCATCTCACCGTGAAAGCTTGGGTGAAGTGAGCGTGGAGTGAGCTATCATTCGCTAGAGATTAACATTATTAAGAGCTCACTTCACTTATGATTTCACGGTGAGATTTTTACAGAATCGACCGGCTGCTCTCCTTTTGCTCATTTTCGTAAAATCTCCATATTTTTCGTCGATCAGCTGATCAGGTTCTCATATGTAGATGTAATAACCTATGTTTTTCTTGAATTCGCACGATTTTAAATCCCCGAACTCGAGATCGTGAAATTAATGATTTTCATTATATTCTCAAATATGGCGAGGGAGGTAATGGCTGATCTTTGCGTTATGCTCGTGAACGGGTGCTGCTTGTGGTGACTGGTCGTCTTGCTGACCATGGTTTTATTATTGTTATAATTACTAATAATTTGTTTATTTAGTTTCCTTCGATGGTCCTAGTTTATCATTTGTGACTTCAAGCGACAGCTATGTAAACAGAACCCAGCATTGCATAAATATGTTAGCGGTCACGCCCTTCATACCTGGAGGCTTTTATTTAATTTCCATTTATTAATTTTTGCTTGAGTACGTATAGTTTTTTATTGTATTTCTTGGTATATTGGCGTTGCTAGCTGACATATCGACGGGTTCCGGGCTAATTGTATTAAGCGACACTCTGAGCGATATAGACTTTTTATCTTTGTTAAAAATAGGAATATTAGAAAAAAAAATAATCTGATTATGGGGAATATGTTATAAAAACAGTAATATCTTTTAAAAAATAATGCGATTTGCTAAAGTTATTATTTTTTTTCTAAAAATCGAAACTTTAAACTGCTCTGGTGTAAAGTTTCAAAAATGTCGCTTAATACAAATAGCCCGGAACCCGTCGATATGGCAAATAATTAAATTTAGTGTCCTGTGTCTTGTAATGTTAATTACTTTGCATACCTTGTATTGTATTCAGTCAAGTATTTTCTAACTGAACAGACAGCTGTGCTGCTGGGGAGTTTGTTGCGCCACTTCTTCTTCCCAGCGAAAGCACTAGGAAGTGGTGAAGGGCGGGCGTTTTGGGGGACTGTCTTTTGTAATTTTGAGGTTCGAAAAGTGCTGATTCTCAGCCTAGTTTGAATAAATGACTTTTGATTTTGATTTCATTCGTTCATATATGTAGGTATTGAAACTAAAGAGGAGAACAGCTGTCAGTACATAATTTTCTTATCAGTATGCTTTCACTTGACTTGTTGACTTCAAATACTGAAAGACTACTGTCACGTGGACAAAGTCTCGGGCACAGCTAGCTACCAATAAACCTGATAAAATAACAAAACATTGATTAAAATAGCATACAGTAAATTATTGCGTGTGTTATCTCTCCCATTTGTCGAGAATCTCGTGAAACTGGAGAAAGATAAAGAAATCAAGTACAGATGCTAGCACATCAAGCTACCCGAAACTGTCAAAGGAAATTGTCCATTCTCGGCTTGGCAGTGTTGCCATTTGAAAATAATTAATCGTTTATTTTAAAATAATTATTTGTAATCGAATCTAATTGTATTTTTTTAAGTTCAACTAAGTCCTACTCATTCTTATAAGAGTCTAGAGTTTACAGTCAATTAAAGCTGTTATTTGTAATCACGCACATTCATTCAAACATGTTTTATCTATATAACTGGAAAACAAAAGTATCGAAGTTGGTCATTAATTTCGATTTTTAATCTAATATAAATCGATTATTATAAAAGTTTATGTCAATGGCAGTTGTCACTTCAAGTAAATTGTCATGTCATTCACTTTGTTTCTTGGCATCGCGAATACTTATAATTTTCCTCGTTTTACTCTTATTATTTTGCAAGTATTATTTTGACTCTGAAAATGGACACTGATACCGCATGCGTGTATATATTACATGAAAATAACAGTCAGGGATGAAATTCAATCAAGCAGTATTGCTGCAATTGTGTAGTGGGCCGTAGAAAAGTGGGTTGCTGCGCTAATGTGATGACTATGATTTGATTTTTAAGCTGAGCAGGTACAAATATAATAATATATATCCACCTGCTCAGTTCCTAGACAGCATATTACTAACATAGGAGTCAGAATAATAATAAAATGTATGAATAAAAATGTGTTTTATCTAAAAAAAAAAACAAGTAAGCAAAACAAGTCTTACAAGCATCATAATACAATCTTATTACAATATTCTCTTCCATACTGGAATTAGCTATTAGACCTGTATTATATTTATACTTAAAGTGCCTATTCACGCCGAGCCAAATTCCCATACTAAGTGGACAATGTCCTTTCCCAATACATTTTGAACCTTATGCTTTAGGATAAAGTTGAAAATCTTTTAAAGTTTGGCAGACTGTAGTAGCTTCATGTGCTGGCGTCTGTACCTTGACTCTGTTCACGAGGTTGTCGACATGTGGAATGTGATTACAGCGGTCAATGTCCTGATATTTGTTACAGCCAATCGTCTTCTGTTTAGCCAAGTGAGGCTTGATATTGAAATTGGCATTCATGAGGGCCTAAACGAAGTGACATTCTATCAGTGATAATAAAGACGGAACAGTCAAAAATGTATTGGATTGATATAGTTTACCGAAAAGCTGCTTCGTTGTATAGACAAGGTTACTAACCCTTTATGAGTCTGCTCGAAATTAAGTTTTTAAATTTGAATTTTAATGGCGTTGCAAGTCATCGTAGTAATATGAAACGCTTTGAATGAGATTGCCACTTGTCTAGGTCCTTTGGTTACGGTGTATTTTAGTTTTGGGCTGTAAACAGAAATGTATAATAATAATTTATCCTCACTCATGGGTTATGTAGAAAGCTACGTAAGGGTTAAGTTATGAAGATAGGCAATAGAAGCCTTTTATTATTTTAAATACCTATATGACGGAAAAGGTACGTGTCTTTCATTATCATTAGCCCGCCACGGACGGCTATAGCCGACAAACGAAAACGTGCCAAACACGCCACCGACGTCTACAGCCGTCAAGAAAACGACATTTTTTAAGTACAAAATAAATCTTTTCTAATTTAGTATATTTATTTTGTACTTAAAAAATGTCGTTTTCTTGACGGCTGTAGACGTCGGTGGTCATTATCCACCTCGCTGTAGCACTCTCTTCGACACCCAAGAACTCAGGCTAGACTCAAGCGCCATCTGGTGGCGCTGGCGTCCCGAATAGTCAAACGAATGACTCCGACATATATTATAATTATGTTTCTCCTGTAACAATAATTTCAGGTGAAGTTTATATTTTGTCCTTTAGTTATACGGAAATGTAAGAACACTATTGTTATTTATTTATACTTACATCATTTAAAAAGCTAACAATTTTAAAATAAAAATAATAATATGTACTGGTTTATAAAAAGGATACGAAATAAAGGTCATCACTTCATCAAAAAAAGGTCAAGGTCATTAAAAAATTCATCGACTTTTTGATGTCTCGCAATTCGTTCGATTTATTTATTTATTTTTATTTGCTAATTAAGCCACGATAACCTGAAAATTCATGCTAGTTTTACTACCAGTCTTGCTGATTCGACTTGCCATTACTTTACTACTATAGAAACTGTTTCGAGAGTTCGCTCCAACTGCAAAGAAAAAAAAAATAAAATTAATCCCCAATGCGTTTACAGAGTTGATTTTTGTTTGTGGTGATTTTTTCCTTTGAATGTTATATGTTCATCTATAGACTTATCTGATCTGATGAGTATAACCCTAGAGGTTAGAAAGTCAAAATTATTACTATCATTATGATTCGCTTCTGACGCACATTTGAACATAGATAAATATGCTTTACACGATACCTTTGACAGGCATTTAATTAGTTTATCTATGTGCAGTCGCCAGCACATCAAGCTACCCGAAACTTTCAAATTTTCCCAATCAATTTCGAACCTTATGCTTTAGTGATAAAGTTGAAAATCTATTAAATAAATTTGACAGTTTGTAGTGGCTTGATGTGCTGGCGTCTGTACTAATGCATCATTGCGTAGGTCAAAACGGTTATGTTGGATACGTAATAATGTAGTATCATTTTCATAAAAAAAGGACTTTATGCCACGACGTAAGACAATGATTTGCTAAGTCATTTTACGTACTTTTGACCTATGCACATAATATTTTGTTTATTTGTTCACGTACACATAAATTATTACAACACAACATAACATAATTATAAATTCTTATTTCGATGACCGGGAGCTTAAATCTCATCAATGAAATATAATTTAATCTACATAATTATGTTAAGTGAGTGATTCCTGCAGGCTAATTGCGTAACACACTATCAGTAGCAATGCGTTTCATTTTGACAGTTCAACAACATTCATTGCGTTATTTACGTTATTGCCCAGACACATTTTTCGAAGATATGGAGCAATAGATTAGCTTCAAAATGATTCACGTTGAGTGTGTTGAGTGCTAGAACTTATTAATGTCCAGTTTGAGTGTCATTAATATAAAATACGATAGGTAGCCCGTGAAATTCCAATTTTCTTACATATTTTCAATTTGGAGGTCTGTGTCAGGTTGTATGTTTATGAAAATATGATTCGCGACTGTAATAAATATGACTACAGAATTATAGACAAGACTATTTCATGAAATATCAATCAATAGGATTATATGAACTTAGAAGGTTGTAATTATGATTTTATTTATTTAAGCACATGGAGGACTCACAGTTAATAAAAACAAACACAAAATGGAAACCATAGTCACCCGAATGCCAATTACAAACTCTCACGTATAGACTTAAAATAATAATTTATGGTGTGAGGACAAAAACAAAAAACACATCGCCTAAATTAAAGTAAGAAAAAATATAAATACTTGGTTTGCAATTGTATGATTAAAATAATAGAGAAAATAATAATAATAAAAAAAAAGAAGAAAACACAAACACACGAAACGCACACATACACGAAATAGATACGTGTTAAGCTTACCAATTTTTGTTCAACATACAACCCGACATTGATCTGCAGATTGCATAAAACGTAAGAGAATTAAAAGACGATGATGATGATGACGTAGACGATGATGATGATGACGGAAATTCAAATTAAAAGACGATCATGATGATGATGACGAAGATGAAGATAATGACGATGATGATAATGATGATGATGATGATGATGATGACGATGATGATGATGGCGAAGATAATGACGAAGATGATGATGATGATGATGATGATGATGATGATGACGAAGACGATGATGACGAAGATGATTACGATGATGACGATAGTGATATTTTTCTGCCAACCTGATATATTGGAAGGTGTGTTTCACACAAGGCTAAAAGAACACCTAGTATAGTTTTGTGTCCCCCTTTAACCCCTGATACTGCGTAATTCAGGCGAAAATCTTGTTTGTTTTTCACAATCTGTCATTACAATCAAACTACTCGTATTTTGAAATGCGTATAATTCAAAACGCATAATTTCAATGTCACCTTTGTTGACATTAGCCTTGTTTTTCAGAGAGGCTATAAGGGCAGAGCATTGTATGTTAATTAATAATTATACAACTGATTTGATATTCAACTTGGACACGTGCGGTTTTCATGAGCAGTCTCACCTTTTGTTTAATTGGTGACTTAAAAGATTTGAAAGTGATTTCTGCGCTTACGGTGCTTTCATTCTGGGTGAATTCTATAGCGAGTTTTCACGTGGTAAAGGTTTCTTTGGAAAAACAAAAATAAACGACACATTTGTAAAAGTGGTCGTAATAAATGCACTATTAGCATTTTAATGGACGTGCATTGATATCTTGGCTGCGCTAAAGAAATCCTGGGGACGGGAATCGATGAACTCATGAAAGGCGTTTTTTTTTTAAACGTCCAATTTTCCAAAAAACTAAAAGTGAGTTGGAGTTAGTTCTGACGAGTATGGGTGACGAAGAGCTCCCAGTTGAAGCATCTGTGTTTCTGTTTTGACAAGGTAAAAGAGAAAATCGATTAACAAATCTTTTCATACCTATTATGTCGCGAGCCGCCAAAATGAAGCCACGGGCCGGGCTTTGGACAGCCCTGGTGTATACTGGTGTCATATACAAATATTACATGAATGTAAACCAGCTGCATTTGTTTACCCATATTTGCAAAGAAATGAATTTGGGTTTGAAATTTTAAAAAAATTAAATCGCTCCATGTAAAATACTGGTATTCAGCTGCATCCGGTTAGACTGGAAGCTGACCCCAACATAGTTGGGAAAAGGCTAGGCCGATGATGATGATGATTTGCAAAGAAATGATTTTGAGTTTGAAATTTTAAAAACTGAGATGGGTGGTAGACATTATAAAAAAAAAAAAAAACACATACTATGAAACTAATCATGATATGTTTAAGTCTAAATGGGCTCCAGTACCCTAAATGTAAGCACATAAATTTACTAATTGATAGTAATTGATTAATTAATCCCAAGTCAGCCCTTCACACAGACCGCACTAACCTCTTTAATCTAGCCACAAATCACCACACGGAAACAATGAGCTTGTTTTCGGCTTAAAGCAGAAGGTTATTATTTGAAATTATATACAGACAATTCCAAATTCAACACTTTATTAGTGGTTGAAATGGCAATCATACAACGTGTAACGTTAAATGCGCAAAACCTGAAAATAGTTTGATCAGAATAACGAGCAGAATTAATTGAACCACTTTTTAATATACGTCAAATTTTTCAAAAATCTTCATTACAAACGTTGCCGTGTCTATTTATTAATAGGTCAAGCAAGCCAGTGACAGCGCGGCGCAGCGGCCCGGTGACGACTCCTCCCTCGATAAAGCGTCGTCGCAGACGCAAGAAATGATCAGAATGGCCAGTAAAACTAAAACAGCACATAAAACCTTTACAATTTTTTTAATGACTTATTTTCTCTCTGAAATATGTCAATTGAATTAAAAATGAGTTGGGGTGTCTGAGGTTTTACGCATTTAACGTTACACGTTGTATATCTTGGTTCTAATGGGTTTTTTATTTTATTTTTTATTTATCCTTTTGATAGATTCTTTTATATTTTGTAAATGTGAGGGCTTTTTAGGCCTTGTAGACTTTAGATCTGTAGACAATTTTGTTAAAGTAAATTCAACATAAACATTAAAACTTAATTTTATATCAATTTAATAATCTGCAATAATTTGTCATTTTAGTAAGATTAAATTGTAATCGATTACAAAGTCATTTATTTAGTTGCGACATTGTGATCAAGCTTAACATTTTTGATGTCTAGCAACACTCTCTCTGCATTCATGTACTTCTTCCAACCGGCAAGTCCATTTTTCTACTTTTGTAAATTTATAAAAGTAATAAATTCAATCTATTTTCCGCGCATGAGTTTTTATTATACACATTTTTTATTTTATTAAGTACCTGGTACTTGTTGACAGACCTACGCTGTCCTCCCATACCTACAGTAATTTGAAAACATTTGTAAAAGCCAATTGTTTTTAAAAGAGTAACCGTGGAGTTTCTTGCCGGCACTTCTCCATAGTGGCCGACCAATTGGAACACCTAGCTTCTGACGTTTCATAAGTGCCCCTTAGGTGTATGTGAAAATAAATATTTCGATTTTGAGGTTACATGATACAAGGCCCGCTGAGTTTCAAGCCAAATTATACAGGGTGACGGGACATAGATGCGCAGCTTTTTACCATGGATTCAGTACATGTTCTGAAACCTGCGTTGAAATTTTTCGTCGTTTATCAAAAGCAAAATCAGCAGTTTCTTAGAAAAATGCAATACCTACGCGGTCAAAATGTATGGAACAGCATTTTTTTTTAATAACCTACAAAAATTCAGAATCGTGTAATCCACATTTACAGGTTGCGGGTCGATGTTCCTGCTATCGTATGTGAAAATGTTATCTAAAGTCTCAGCCATCGTAGGTACTAGTACAGACACCAGCACATCAAGCTAACCGAATCTGTCAAAATTTCCCAATCAACTTTGAACCTTACGTGTGTTTTAGCAATAAGATTGAAAATCTATTAAAGAAATTTGACAGATTGTAGTAGCTTGATATCCTGGCGTCTGTACATACTTGTCAGTTGTTGTAGCCTTTAATTTTACCAACTGAATGGTAAAGGTTTCTTCTTACAGGATTGATTTCACTGCAGACCCACCGTACCCCTGGTGGTACGGTGAGTTTTTTAAACGATACCACTGTATGAAGTGAATGTATTGCTGTGCTGATGAAGATACTAGATGGAAAATGATAAACAGTTATCTCGCATATTAATGACTCATTCATTAGTTTGGTAGGTACATAATTGATCGCCAATAATGCATGTTAATAGTACATTATGATATAAGTGCGGTAAGTTGAAAATTACAGCTGAGGCGATATTGCTAGCCCGAGCCGTAGGTGAGGCCTATAAGAAGGCAGAGGCTGTAATTATCAAACCGCACGTATGTCATACGACGTTTTATAACACATTTGTGAGGAAATAAATAAAATAATAATTTTTAATAATAATAATTTTTACTTTTTCACAAATTAGCGATGCGCGCGCATCAGCGTCTTTTGTTTATGGCAAAGGCACAAAAAACAGCCAGTATTACTAATAAAGTAAATTAATACTTTTGTGTTTTTGTTACAGATAAACGGTTGTAATTAATTGTCAAAATTAATTAAATTAAAGAATTAAATGTTTATTTATTATATTTTATCTCCCAAAGTTAATTTTATTAATAAAATGTTGACCACTTTTCTGACATAAAAACTCTTTGCTAAGAATTAAAAAAGTACCGTTCGTTTTAGACGGAGCATCTTGATAAACCGTGCGCTTTACATTACAATTACGCACAAGTACGTAATGAGATACATTACGATATTGAAATTGGTGCAATAAGAGACCTTTTACGAGCAAATGTGTTATAAATATTATAATATCATTGCATTCTCAGTCGCTGAGATCTAATCTATGACCAATGTAATTTCTGCATAGACAGTTTCAATGGATATCGATATCTACAACAGCAGGGTAATTGCGTAACACACTATCAGTAGCAATGGGTTTCATTTTGACAGTTACACAACATTCATTGCATTATTTCATTGTTGAGCAGAACATTTTTCGAACATGTGGAGCAATGGTTTAGCAATATGCTTCAAAATGATTCAAATTGAAAGTAATAATAGTGTGTTAATTTGGGTGCTGATGACATGCCCACACCACACCCACCATGCCCACATCTGATTTTATTTGATTTTTTCGTGTCTGCTATTAATGGGTGTTATTAACCTGAAATAAATGAATTTATTATTATTATTTATTATTACATAACTATTGTTTGAAATGTATTTGCACAACTCCACGCATTATTGTATAACTTGGATCTTCTATATCCTATCTACTCTGTGCCTCTAATCTGCAGGACTTCAATTAGCCTCTGTGAAAGCCTGTGTGATCAGCCCGAGCCGGTGGTCTGAAAGCTTTACGACTTTTAAAAATGTTCCACTATTAAAATAGGTCGCGAAAGTACGTTAAGCCTCGTCCTCATTACGAAAAAATACACGAATATTGCAGGGTTTAGAAAAAAAAAGTTAAAACATTTTTCAAGATCAAAATATTTTTAAAAAAATTTGTTTATGGTCCTCGTGCTTCTGACGTTGTATAGCGGTCGAACAATAAAAAAATGGTCAAACGAGTACTATAGCAGTCTTCAAAAAATACCTTATATTAAACTCGTATTACACTCTAAAGGAATTCTTGGACGATAAGAAAAATTTTGACATTCAAATTGACATTCAATAGTGAGCTTAGAGTGAGCTGTGAGTATTGTTGATGCTAGGGATTGACACTATTCGTATTAGGGATTGATACGACTCACTTCACGCTCACCTTTGTTTTCACGGTGAGATATTGACAGAATCGATAGGCTGCACCCTAATTGCGTAACACACTATGTCAATCTGAATCACTTTGAAGCATATTGCGTAAATAACGCAATGAATTTTGTTCAACTGTCAAAATGAAATCAATTGCTGCTGATAGTGTGTTACGCAATTAGCCCACTGTACACAACACACACATCACCTACAATTTTGACTCACTACCTACCTATGTTATGTTATTTAATGATTATTATGTTATCGCTATTTGTTATAATTTAATTATTTATCTTATTTTAATTTGATTTTAATTTGTGTGTGATGATCATGATGATGATGATGATGAATATGAATATGAGTATTATAATATAAATGAATACTTAAATGATAAATAAATACCATAATATGATAACAAAATAATAATAATAATGAATTAACTTATAATAATAATTTTTAAAATTATCTCATTAAAATTATGACATTATAAATAATTTTATGTATAACTTTTGATAAATTTTTTATTTTATTTTAATTTTACTTTTTAAATTTTAATTTTAGGTTAATACCATGTTGCTGTGTCCTAACAGGGTCCATAACTGTACTTTAGCTTGAAGCTTTATGTAACTTTTTTATATAAACTATGGATTGCAAATAAATGAATATGAATATGCGTTCTTAAGGATTTTCTACTACTTACTTTTATTTATTTATTTAATACTTCAAGTACAGAGGCGGAATTAATTACATAGGCATTTTTTACCAGTCAGTTTAATCTTACCAAGAGGTATCGTATTACCCAGTAACTTAACTGGGTTGTGGAGGTCAGATAGGCAGTCGCTCCATGTAAAATACTGGTATTCAGCTGCATCCGGTCAGACTGGAAGCCGATCCCAACGTGGTTGGGAAAAGGCTAGGCGGATGATGAACCTTTGGGTGGTTTATTCCACGGCGTAAAATTGACAAAAACAAACAAAAAGTAATCGACGAATGTTTTGATTACATTATAATCACTAGGTTATTAGGTGAGGTAAACTTATCGCAGCAGCACGTGTCACATCGCATGTTGTTAGTAAACACATGCATGACATGTGCTTGAACACTGATCGAAAAATGTTTTGCAACATGAATTTGTAACACGTGTTTTAAATAACGGAATACCGTGAAACTGTACACTTTTTGAACGATTTTGTGCAGTTACATTACCTCCACAGCAAAGGTCAAAGATTCGACTAATTTTTTAGCCAATTTCCGTTGTTCAAGTTGATTTTTTTTGTATGCACGTGTAGATCTGATTTATTTATTTATTTATTTATTTATTTATTTATTTATCCTCCTACTGGAACGCCATATAGCAATTACACCAACGGAGCAAAAAATTACTTAATGTGCTGCTTCCCATCCATCCTGTGCGTGGTGGACATCGAACGGGCGGCGATGTAACACGCACGCTCACACAGCGTTAGCTCAATAGTGCCATTACTCCGTCCAAATCGCGCACATTTTTTGCAATTTTTTTGAGATACAATTAATTTTTCAAAATAAAAGCATTAAAATTGTAAAAACGTAAAATTTTAGTGTGTCGTCCTGATTGACAGATGATGATGATACTAGAACGCCATATAAGTGGTTGATTTGATGATGGAAGTGAGATAATATAGGGGCTCTTTGCGATGGAATAATCTTAAAATCCGCAGATATGTTAACTTGGTTACTTGATGGAACTGCCCCATTGGTCTCGTGGTCGCAAGCACGACTGTTGAGTGTGGGGTCTTGGGTTCGATTCCCGAGTCGGGCAAAGTGTTATTGAGTTTTTCCTTTAGGAATTTCTCAGTAACAGCCCGTAGTTTGGAAGTCGGCAGTGTGATACCCCCGTGCCTCGGAAAGCACGTTAAGCCGCGTTGGTCTTGCCCCTGATCTCTCCGGTCGTGTTGGATTGCCGTCTTATCAGACTATGGGAGTGAGGGAAGACGGAGTGCAACTTTTGTGAATCTCAGAATCCGGTCGACTTCGTCATGTTTTCGTTTCGCATTTGTTTTATTTCATTAAAAAATTATGAATGGCATTTCTGGATTTTGATATAAATAAATAATATTTTTTATTTATTTTTATGAACTGCAGATTATCTTCGGACTGCCTTATATTTTCTACCGGTCCACTATGAGATCTAGTTTGTATGCAATTATATTTATAATGGCATGATCTCTATTTGAATAATTAAGTAAAAGTAAACCTAGTCGGCCCTAATTATACAGAGTGTTTGAAAGCAAAGAAATATTTTCCTTTCGTAACAACTTACTTAATATATGTCAATAGAACTATTTGTTTTATGGACATTTTTTCAAGACATGACAAAGCAAACAACATTCTTTTAGTTGATTGAACTGAAAACAAACAATAATGATAGAAATCTCTAGAAATTATTAATTTAAACGGTATTGGCAGTGTATTCCTCAGTATTATACAGTGTGTCCGGACATGGACTAGCGATATTCTAAATACTTAAATATAAGCTATTTTAAAGTACAATTACACTATAGGCTTAGGTCCAATATACTTCCCCGCTATGTGGCAGCCATTTTGTTTTTTTTGTTGAAGTATGCTCTATGCGAGTACAAAAAAAATCATATATCTCAAAGTTTTAGTCATACTGAGATAAAAATAGGCTTATTCGAAAGGCAATAATATTGTCTACCGTCTGCACTACAAAGCAATATGTTCACAATTCCATAACTTTTGAAAAAAAATGTGAAAGTCGAAAAAAAAAACAAAAAATTATGCAATTCAACCAATATTTGTTAATTACTACAAAAACAACCCCGAGAGCTTTTTTATTTTTTATACTAGATCGACAGTTTTTGAGCTAAGCTACAATACAACATAAAATTCACAACTGTATGTCTAATACTTTAAGAGTTATTGTTGTATGAACATAGCGTATGCGCAAGCACAAAAGGCCTTTGTCGGAACCCTAAAAAGGAAATCATTAAAAAAACATAACATTCATATTGAATTTTATTTAATGTTTTTTCCAATATTAAATGAAGATTAAAATATCTAAAGCAGTTGCTCAAAGTGGCCACCTCCAGCTTGTAGACACACTACGGCTCTCTGTGCCACCTGGGTTGATGAGCGCCTAATTAAATCCAAATCGGATCTAATTTCTTCGGCGGCTGCCATAATTTTTGCGACTAGTTCTTCCCTGGTATTTGGAACTGTAGCGTATACTTTTTGTTTCATATGACCCCACAAAAAATAATCCAAGGGTGTCAAATCGGGTGAGCGAGGCGGCCACGCTACTACACCACCACGACCGATCCACGGCTGTAGATTATTATTTAAATATTCTCTCACTGCTCGAGAAAAATGCGCGGGTGCACCATCGAGCTGGAACCACATACGCCGACGGTATGATAGAGGTAGGTCCATGAGGCTGTCCGCAAACTGTGTCTGTAAGAATTCTAAAAATCTAGCGCCGTTTAATGTAGGTGGCAATTCCAATGGCCCTATCAGCCTATCGTTGATTATGCCGGCCCACACATTTACTGAGAATTCATGTTGAAATGAGCTTGGGCGCACCGCCCTTGGATTTGCGGAGCACCAGAGATGGTCGTTTCTGTGGTTTGTAATCCCAGCTCTTGTAAATTTGGCTTCATCAGTCCACAGTATTCTTTGTAAAAAATTACGGTTCTGTCTCAAATTTCTATTTATCCACGAACAAAACACAGATCTCGCAGCAAAATCTGGTTCGATCACGTCTTGAACCCGTCGAAAATGATAAGGGTGTAACCCTTCTCTTTTCAAAATTCTCCATACATGCCACTTAGACATTCGAAGTTGCACTGAAATCCGTCTAACGCTTAGTCTAGGATCATTGGTTATTAGTCTAAGCACTTCTTCTTCATCTTCGGGCGATACCAAGCGATTGCGTTCATTAACAGCTCTTTGAATACCTCTTTCCGCTAATCTTGAATGCACGTCGATAAAAGTTTGGCGACTCGGTGTAGGCCTGTTAGGGTACCTTCGTCGATATTCTTGTACAGCCAAATTTGCACTTCCATTGCAAAAGCCATACACAAAGTGTATGTCAGCAATATGTTGCGATGAATATTGACGCTGTGCCATACTTTATCACACTTTTAAATACAAAACACTAACGCAGCACGTAAACAGCACGGACGGTAAGTGAAAGTAGCGATAGCGATCACAACGCAGGGCGAGGGACAACTAAACTAACCCAACTAATAATTTGTCCTTAAAACTGATTTTGTTTCAGGTAGTGGACTAATACGTTCTATCTCGCTTACTCACGGTAGTAACGAACAGTATTTCTCGCCTGCTCTCAGATGGAATACAGTGAATGCCATAAATGACACTCTGGCGGTTAACAAAGACGTTTTGTGCTTGCGCATACGCTATGTTCAAACAACAATAACTCTTAAAGTATTAAACATACAGTTGTGAATTTTATGTTGCATTGTAGCGTAGCTCAAAAACTGTCGATCTAGTATAAAAAATAAAAAAGTTCTCGGGGTTGTTTTTGTAGTAATTAACCATTATTGGTTGAATTGCATAATTTTTTGATTTTTTTTTCGACTTTCACATTTTTTTTCAAAAGTTATGGAATTGTGAACACATTGCTTTGTAATGCAGACGGTAGACAATATTATTGCCTTCCGAATAAGCCTATTTTTATCTCAGTATGACTAAAACTTTGAGATATATGATTTTTTTTGTACTCGCATAGAGCATATTTCAACAAAAAAAACAAAATGGCTGCCACATAGCGGGGAAGTGTATTGGACCCAAGCCTATAGTGTAATAGTACTTTAAAATAGCTTATATTTAAGTATTTAGAATATCGCTAGTCCATGTCCGGACACACTGTATATACCATACATCCTCACTGTTGTTATCTTTAATTAAACATGAAGAAACAGATTAATATAAATCCGATTATTAATAATTTTTTGGACAGAAGATTTCAAAATTTGCTACTTCCTTTTCGTTGCTTTCAGCACTTGGTTTTCCTATCAAGTTTCTCCATCGACTACAATTGCATTAGACCTCATCGTGTGACTTATTATGTCGTGTCGCTCCTTGGTATTCTAGGATTTATACTTTTTCATGTAACAAACGTCTTTTCAAAGGATTATAACGGAATAACTGATCCATTTCTCGTAATTTTTATGAAAGTCAATGTCGTCTCGTTGGTGATTCCTTTCGTTTTGTTTTACATACTTAATATTACCCAAAGAAAGGAACACGTTCGACTCATTTTGAAGATTGAAAAAGCTTTTAGATTTACTCATTTTAAGCGATACAAAAATGCTACCATTAGGAACTGGTCCGGAATTTTGCAACATAGTGTTGGCTACATTGTCAGTGTGGCAGTAACTCGCGACTTGGTAATAGCAGTGTATTTGTATACTCTACTTTATTTTGATGTGAACTTAACTTATGGTATTTCTATGATCGCCTTAATAAGAGATGGAATCATCACATGTATCTCTGAAATCGAGTACTATAGTAAAATTAGCTTGGGGCTAGAAGGAGAAATATATGACGATAAATTGAAAAAGCTCTTTCAAGCATACATCAAATTAATGGACGCGTTTGATATTTTCAAGAAGATATTCAAGTTTACGGTAAGATTGACTTTTGTGATGAGTGTTTCATCTGTGCCTGCATCCTAATGATTATTGTAATTTTTCTTCAAAATGTTTTCTAACGTAAATGGTAGTTTATTTCCAGGCTTTATTTCGAACATTGGACACATTTTTCCATACTTTGCTGTACTTTCAAGCTCTTGTAGAAGTCATTAATTCAGGAGTAACGCGTTTTGGCGAGGTAAGTATGTGATAATAAATATGTATTTAAAAGACTAGGCCGAGATTGGTACACGTTACTTAGCTCGTCCTTCGGCTAAGATATATTCCGACTCTATGTGGTTTGACGGTGACAGATATAATCACTAGTAGGGGGGGGGGGAGGGGGGGGATTTTTGCGACCAATTTTGTACCGAATAAAATCTACTTCTAGTAGTTGTTTAATATTCAATAATCATGAATGTGAGAGCTCAACCACTCTGCTTCTCTGCGGGCAAATATGCGTGCCTAGTGTGGCACCACTCCGCTCACGCCAAGAAAGTAGATGTTGCTCTAAACGAAACATGCCGAACGATTACAGGCTGCCTGAAACCAATCCCGGTCAGCGCACTATATCCTACAGCTGGTATAGCATCACCACAAGCTCGAAAAGAAGTTACAAGTACAGTGGAGAATATCATAAAAGAATCTGATACCAGACACCCACTATCTGGCGCACAGCAAATAACGCAACGGCTAAAAAGTAGGCACATCTTAAAATCGACAGCGTCTGAACCAGGAAACCCGGCCAACGCCTCTTGCAAACTGTGGCAGGATACTCTTACTCCTCCTACTTACTATCTATCACCAAAGGAGCATCTCTATGCAGGGTGTAACCTTCCGCGGTCCACTTGAAGCTCCCTGAACCGTCTCCGGACATAAGTGGGAAGATGTAACTCCAACCTGGTAAAGTGGGGCTACCTCGTCAGAGCAGCAGTAGGGTGTAGTTGCGGAGCTATGTAAAAAAACCATTCTCCACCTGCATCCTGCCCTCTGTTTCCAAAAACATGCAGTGAAAGTAACCTCTGCGCTGCCACCAAAAACGCCGTAGAAGTGGCGAAGTTTTGGGCCAACAATATATAAAATACAGCCGTGCGATTCTGTAATCATCTCACCGTGAAAACTTGGGTGAAGTGAGCGTGGAGTGAGTCGTCAATAGTGTCAATCCCTAGCATAAGCATGTGAGTCACAGTTCACTCTGAGCTCACTTCACCTTAGTTATCACGGTGAAATTTTTCCAGAATCGACCGGCAGTAGTGCCAGCGACACGAAGAAGAAGGTCAAAGCGGTCTCTAACTTTGGACTACCGCGCTATTGAAGCAGCTGACCCTCAGATCTCTTATGTACTAAAGAAAAACTATTTTCGTATGATTTTCAGCCGGTAAAAATATCTTTTTCAAACTAACGCCACGGCCCCTAGTATACGTTATAGGGAAGTAACACTTATTAATCTCGGCCTAGCAGATTGTTTACCCGATTTTTTGCCCTTTATTTGTTACTGGCTTTTAGTTAAAGCTAGTCAGATACTTGTTATGATCCAACTTTCATTTGCAGCGTGATATCCAATCACTTGAAATAGTCACCATCCTTTGGACGATAAAAAATACGTTTTTCGTTACTATATTCAGTACTTATTGCGAGAGGTTCTACATGTCTGTATCTGAGGTAGATGCTACTTGCAGCATGTTGTAAGGAGTCTGCAGACTACTGGTAAGTTTAGATAATTTCACTTTTAATGGACAATTCCGGCTTCGATATGTGTACTTAGTGTTTTTTTTTTTCACCAAGTGTAGAGACTGTGTGAATTGTTATTTTGAATAATTTTTAATTGTTATTTACTCATTTAGATATTTTAAATTTCAAACAATTGTAGGAAGATTTTAGAGCTTGATTTGACAAGACGATTTTATCGGACTTACTTTTGCTGCTTCAATTCTTTAAATAGATTATATTATTGCAGCTCTCTTCTCTAGTCTCTTTATTTACTCAAATAGGACAATCGATCTTTTGTGTCTATTATAGTAGAAGCTAAGAAGCTGTGTAAGAACGTGCAGCGGCTGCATCGTGCAACCTTTCAGAAGATGACTCCTTTTGGGTACTTTACCATCGATGGAAGTCTACCTCAGAAATTTAATAGTGTGTTATTGGAGTATACAGTTGTTATACTGCAGTTTACTGTCTTGTCATGGAATAATAAACCAATTAACTTATATTAAAACTAGCTTGTATGGAGTTCGGAAATTGTCTCACGTGACGGCACTACCGGGTTAAAAAGTAACTTTTGTCCTAACTTGGGTCATTGTCTTCCTGTGTGGCAGATTTAATCGAAATCTGTTAAGCGGTTAACGTGTGAAAAGGTAACAGACAGACAGATAGACATGGTTAATTTCAGATTTAGCATAATTAGCTTATAATGTTCCCACTGCTGAGACACAGGCCTCCTCTCGGTGAGAGGGAGTGGGCCGTAATCCACCACGCGAGCCCAGTGCGGGTTGGTGGATTTCAAATTTAAAATATTTTATTATTATTATGGACAGTCTGGTTTTAAGTGTTGGTTGCAGTTTTCTGTGTTATCGTTGAAAAATAAAACAATTGACTCATAACTTACATTTATATTTTTTTTTAAATAGGCCTACTTTTATAGGTACCGTTTTCTCGATCAATGCAAGTGCTGGCGTGATTAGAGGGTTACTTTAGAAGTAAAAATTTAAAGGTATAGTAAGATTGTGATCTACAAAATCCAGTGGACAATTTTTTTTTTTTTTGGTATGTTTTTGTACGTGAATGGTGAGATAGATTGACGCATGTTCTTTGCCAGTACCACTTTTGCAAAGTCAGGGGAATTAATTGTTTGAAATTGGCCATATACAACGTGTAACGTTAAATGCGCAAAACCTTAAAATAGTTTGATCAGAATAACAAGCAGAATTAATTGAACCACTTTTTAATATAGATCACATTTTTCAAAAAATCTTCATTAAAAACGTTGCCGTGTCTATTTATTAATAGGTCAAGCAACCCAATGTCAGCGCGACGCAGCGACCCGGTGACGACTCCTCCCTCGATAAAGCGTCGTCGCAGACGCAAGAAACGATCAGAATGGCCAGTAAAACTAAAACAGCACATAAAACCTTTACAATTTTTTTAATGACTTATTTTCTCTCTGAAATAGGTCAATTGAATTAAAAATCAGTTGGGGTGTCTGAGGTTTTGCGCATTTAACGTTACACGTTGTATATATTTATATTCAAATTACAACTGTCATTCTTTGACAGTTGTATGAAATGGCTATAACACGGCAAATTCAATTGCCCTATCTCTAATTACAATAAATTAGTAAAAAATAATTGTTTGTCTTGGTCCCTTAGCAGCAATATTTTTTAACTTTCGTAGTACCTTTTTGACCAGATTACTTTAAATACGCAATCACAAAAGCAGAAGAGTAAAAAACAGACTGAAAAACTAGTTTTATTTGACTTAACATAGACGATCTTTGAGCTTGTTAATTATCCGTTGCACATAAATAAAAAACCAAATGAGTACCTAGGACAAAAACTACGTATCGGATTTTAGATAGGTCTGACCACCGCCATTTTTTTCATGGGAATACCGCCATTTTTTTAATGGTATTACCGCCATTTTTTTCATGGTATTACCGCCATTTTTTTCATGGGATTATCGCCATTTTTTTCATGGGATTGACGTCAATGCGACTAATCGAGTTCTGCCGGTCGATTCTGTAAAAATCTCACCGTGAAATCATAAGTGAAGCGAGCACTTAATAGTGTTAGTCCCTAGCGAATGACAGCTCACTCCACGCTCACTTCACCCAAGCTTTCACGGTGAGATGGTTACATAATCGCACGGCTGGTATGTATTTTAGTGAGGTATGTAGAATGGAGGGGTTTTGATGCCAAAGTACGCCACTATTTGACGCCGGTGGTGGTCATCCAAATGTATTGAATGTGTTATACAAGTACTTTGAATGTACCCAACATGACACGTGATAGTTAAATGTTCTTTACAATAAAAACGCGTATTTACTGAAGGACAAATTTATGTCACCAGCCACATCACGCAATTTTTCCGAACATGTCGTGTGAAGTCTAGATTTTGGAAATCAATGTTGTGCGACGTCACCGGAATTTTCGAGCAACATGTGTTTTAAAAAAAAACTACATGGGAACCTTTGAAACGTCAGAAGCTCACGGTTCTAATTGGTCGTTTCCTATGTAGAAGAGCCGGCAAGAAACACCACGGTGACTCTTTTTCCCTTCTTTTTCACTTTTTATTTTTATTTTTTATTTTATTTAGTATTAATGGGTGGTGTAGACCTGTCAACAAGTACCAGGTACTTAATAAAATAGAAAATGGTCTAGAAGGCCTAAAACGCTCTCACATTCACGAAATATAAAAGAATCTAGTAAGAAAGATAAATAAAATATAAAAAAAAAAACCTATCAGAATCAAATGGTATGATTATGATTGCCGTTACAACCACTAATGAAGATTCGAAATAAGAACTGTCGGTATAAAATGTCAAATAATAAAAAGATTATGTCAATGACGTATGTAAAACATAAATAAAAAAGAAACATTGCGTTGCGGGCAACGGTTCCAGTCAGTATGTATGTTACATACTGTGAGTGTTCGGAATTTAAAAGTGCATCGGTGTATGTCGACAATCACCGATAAAAATGGCATGTGTTTAATTGATCCCAAAACTATTCCTATTTTCGTTTTCCTCGAAATTTAAATCTTTCCGCCAGAGTACTGCGCTGCAGACGTTTACAATTAAAGATGTACAATAGCTACTTTGAGATAGTTATAGATTTATCGTTGCAATAATAATATTATGCAAATCACAAAAACTAGTTCTGTTATAAACAGCCAGTCATTGTAGAGGTCACTGTTTTTTTGCAAATCAAAAGTCGAAATTCCATGACTGGCTTAATAGGTACTGTACCTAGTGACAATATTTACATATTTAAAAAGCTAACAGCCTTAAAATAATAATTAAAATATGTACAAGTATATAAAATGGAGGAGAAATATTCAAAGGGCAACAAAAATTTTGTCTGCATCGCTGTCAATAGGAAACGTGCCCAAAAGGGTGGCAGCATTTTCACGCTGTATGTCAATGCAATCAGCATTGCCATACAGCGTGAAACTGCATCGTTGGGCAAAAAATATTCCAGCCATCTGGTCACGTGAAGAGCCGACCAACGGCTTCACGATGTCTCGAAAAACTAAGTGGGCACCCGGACTCCCTACTGTTTGAACCCCTAACGGCTCGAACAGATAATATGAGTTCCAAAAACACTTAAAAAAAAAAACTACCGACTTCCAAATTGTTATTTGGAAGTCGGTAGTTTTTTTTTGTAGTGTTCTACAAAGTGAAAAATAACTATAATATCGGAAGTCGGTGTCTTTGGATCTGTATTTTAGGTTTTTTTGCCAGCGACTTTCGAAATTAACGGAGAAATCGGTGATCAAAAAAAAAAACATAGATACATAAAGTTGAACATATTATTCCTCGTCCTTTTTAGAAGTTGTTTAAAAAGATTGGAGTATTTGCGCCGTTTGAGGTTCTCTGCATCTGCAGCAGCCGCCCCAGCACAGCCCACCGCGCTTGGAAGATCGGATGGCGCAAGGGTGGCTGCTTCCATAAAGAGGAAAAGCGTAGAAAATACATACAACGTGTAACGTTAAATGCGCAAAATCTGAAAATAGTTTGATCAGAATAACGAGCAGAATTAATTGAACCACTTTTTAATATAGGTCACATTTTTCAAAAAATCGTCACTGAAAACGTTGCCGTGTCTATTTATTAATAGGTCAAGCAACCCAATGTCTGCGCGGCGCAGCGGCGCGGTGACGACTCCTCCCTCGATAATGCGTCGTCGCAGACGCAAGAAACGATTAGAATGGCCAGTAAAACTAAAACAGCCCATAAAACGTTTACAATTTTTTTAATGACTTATTTTTTCCGTGAAATAGCACAATTGAATTAAAAATCAGTTGGGGTGTCTGAGGTTTTGCGCATTTAACGTTACACGTTGTATACGTAGAAAAGCGTAGAAATTACATATACGTAGAAAAGCGTAGATAATATTTGGGCCTTGTACTTGACTAGCATAAAGCTTTCATAGTTCTGCCGTGCGATTCTGTAACCATCTCACCGTGAAAACTTGGGTGAAGTGAGCGTGGAGTGAGCTGTCATTAGGGATTAACACTATTGACACTGCTCACTTGACTTATGATTCCACGGTGAGATTTTTACAGAATCAATCGGCTGTATCTTAAAAGTTTAAGCAGCAGGTGCTCCCTTCAGCGGGTTGAAAAATAAATGTTGTGGTCTTAACTCTATTTTCGTCGATGTTTTCATCTATATAAATTTTAATGATGTTATTCAAATAATAACTGCTGGAAAAAGTGAGATTGAAGTTGAAACCTACTAATTCCCTATAGTGAGTGTTTTTTTAAGAATTAAACTGAGGCTAAACGGGGTTTGTTTACACTTTCATCAAAAAGAGACATTGTTTTTCTTTGATTGTATTGTTTTTTGTTCCAAATAAAGGATTATTATTACAACGATTTTCGGTGTGTGATTTTATGTGTAAACACTTTAAAAATTATATCAAAATTATTACATAAATTATACGGTACAGTTCAATCACAAATAACAAACTTTTTACCTTTTTCGTGTCGTCCCAATCAAATCCCACGATACCATACTCATTGACGTCATAGAACGGCTATCGAGAGCACAGAACCAGTTGAACAAGCTAAGAATGTGCTTGGTAATGTGCAAAAAACCGAACCGAATGAAAAAAGTATAACGTATTATTGCATTTTACCACCAACAAACAACGAACAAGTTTTGATGGCGTAGCATTCTGAAGACGAGTTACCACGTCAGTCAAGTCTTAGATCTGTTGGTGTGTGGTTTCGTTAGGTGAAGGTAATTGTTTGTGTAATAGGGTACCTATATACCTATT
This sequence comes from Eremobia ochroleuca, assembly GCA_949629135.1. Taxonomy (NCBI): domain Eukaryota; kingdom Metazoa; phylum Arthropoda; class Insecta; order Lepidoptera; family Noctuidae; genus Eremobia; species Eremobia ochroleuca. The sequence continues at coordinate 17,191,252 of OX451389.1, forward strand.
TTATTATTTATGCACGTTTTTATTGAAGTAATTTTCATGAATTATTTTTGTATTTCTTGGGAAATTCCCACCAGCAGATCTGCGAAACAAGAAATGAAGAATAGTGTGTGAAAAGTAGAAGATAATAATATGTTCATGTGGACGTCTTAAACAAAAATAAAGGTACACGTGCCTCATGTAAATATTTATACGTACATAATTATACGTTTTTCTGTCATTATTAAAAATCTCCGGCTTTTATGGCTTTTTTTTCGTGGGGAAATCCGTCTCCGTCTCGGAAGATCGGAGGCTTATGTTGGATCCTACCGACTAAAATCCCAATGATTCGGGGTCCCGGGAGGTCTGTAGGTTAAAGAGTTATAGGTTCATCGTCGTTTCGGTGAAATATTCTGTAGCTGGAAAGGCTTTTCGTCGAAAGTGACGAAGGTGAAAGGTTCTGTCGGCGACATGTCCGTAGGTGAAAGACTCTGCTGGGGAAACGGAAATAAATGAATGATCCCATCGACGAACAGTCCAATGGCGAATCAGTCTTAGGAGAACGGTTGCGGAATCTGACAGCGACGCGGACGAATTTTTTGATGCCCTGTGATTCTTTTCTCTCTTTTTTTCCATACTTACATGGTCATATTATTAATATTATTTTAAATCTGTTAGCTTCTATATTATGTAAATATGGTAGTATTCACCATCATCTTTGAAAAAAGACATCAGTAGATTTTAATGTTGCCATTAAAACTAATGAACAAATTCGTAACTTTGAAGTTCGTCCCAAGCGATTAGCTTATAATTTCAATACAGCCGGTCGATTCTGTAAAAATTTCACCGTGAAATCATAAGTGAAGTGAGCACTTTTAATAGTGTTAGTCCCTAGCGAATGACAGCTCACTCCACGCTCACTCCACGCTCACTTCACCCGAGCTTTCACGGTGAGATGGTTACAGAATCGCACGGCAGGCTATAAAACACGCGTTTGGTGCTTTATCACGTGTCTTCTAGAAGGTAAGACAGATGTGTGGAATATTGATTGCTCTCCGTGTGAGCTGGATACAGAAATGACTTCATGTTTTTATTGAATGGCCGATCTTGAGCAATCAACATAAATTATGACATGTTTATCTAATTCGCTCCAGATAAGAGTACCTATACCTATTAATATTGGGATCATTTTACAAATAAATGGTTCAAATTCAAATGGACTGGTGTCTGCACTAGGAATACCTGGGCTTGTGCCTGTTGTGCGTGTGTGCGTGCACGTGTACGTGTGTGTGTGAATGGTTGTGTAAAAATGTAGTTTATAGGTCGCGCTTTCACATATAGAGGTCAAACATTTACTTACGGGGACGTACTACCGGTATAAATATATCCGCTGTCTTAACCAAGGTCATGGTCTACCGGCGACAAATGTCTTATTTATTAATCTTCAAGTCAAATGGAGAAGCCATTGTATTGACAATGAAAGTTACTTACACACAACGGGATAAAAATAAAATAATAAATTACAGTGACAATTTACCAACAATCTACATTTATAAATTTGAATTTTCAATCGTGAGTGCATGTCAAAATATAAGAAAAGTAGAGACCAGCAGTGCGATTCTGTAGCCATCTCACCGTGAAAACTTAGGTGAAGTGAGCGTGGAGTGAGCTGTCAGTGTCATCCTACCTGATACCTACTAAGGATTGACCAAACATACATTAACAATCATAATCCAGAATTTAATAATATTTTTATGCTGATTCTAATGATAATTTTATATAATTTCAACGCTAGTATTTTACTTGTCAAAGCGTTACTGTTTTGTGGGGTTTTAAAATAAAATAGCAACACAGAAACTCAGAATCTCAATGTTGTTTTTTTTTTTTCTTTTTTTTCCTAGAGTAGTCTTGACGAGTCAGCGAGATCACTTCACCCGATTCACGACATTTCGTGAATCGGGTGAAGTGATCACGCCACACAAACTACGTGGGATTAAACGTGGGTTATGACAACTAAAATACTAGTTTTGAAATTATATAAAACGATCAATAGAAATATCATAAAAAAGTATTATTAAAATCTCGATTATGAGTAAATGTATGCTTGGTCAATCCCTAGCATCAGTGGCATGACACTGACAGCTCACTCCACGCAAGTTTTCACGGTGAGATTTTTACAGAATCGACCGGCTGCACCCTAATTGCGTAACACACTATCAATCTCAATTTGAATAATTTTAAAGGATATTGCTAATCCATTGCTTCATAAGTTAAAACAAATGTGTGCTCAACAACGTAAATAACGCAATGAATGTTTTTGAACGGTCAAAATGTAACCCATTGCTACTTACCAGTAGAAATTGCGTGTTACGAAATTAACCCGCTGACTTTCTTTTCTCGCATCCTATTTTTTATAGGCCCAAAAACCGGCAATTATTTCCATAAATGGACAGCCAAAGTCGTTGTTAAATTAATGGAGGGTTAAGGTAAGTAGACTATTTTAGTAGTTATTTAGGCTTCTTTGGGTTTTTTATTTACAGACGACTCGCATGCCTATACAAATACTAGACAATACGGGCCCAAAAAAAAAAAAACAATAAAATGAATAAAAGCCCTTAGGTTCCGTACCTACGGTATTCCGTTGTCGAGCTTGCCAGATACGTAGATATTAAAGTGTAATCTTGTCCCAGTTGTGGAAAGGAAAGCAATTACTTGTAGTCTAGACATTTTATTGGATATCAGTCGCTTTAGGCCTCGCATTTTTACAAGTTAGTACCGCTACGTTAATACATCGAAACACTTGCTGATCACGATATTTTTTTAGGGTATCCTACCTAAAGAGTGCCAATGGGGCCTATACTGAGGCACCGCTGTCCGGCTTACAGAGCGGTCGGGGTCGGTCTAAACCAATTTTGAAAAGTTGAAGGTAGTTCAAAAAAGTTATTTGAATAGTTTCTTTATCTAAACGGCCAAATATGAAGGTTTATGACAAACATAAACATTCTAAAATCGGATGACTAGAATACGGTCAGTAAAAATTAGAGCTCTCTGTTGCTTTTTTATTTCAAAACGACAAAAGTCAGTGAAGGTCTGAAACATGGATTCTGTAGCTCATCTATTTTATTATAATACTGTAGATTTTTACATGAAGCATTTACTTAACACGTTCGCTGACAGTACGTCGTTAGGCGGGATATTAAAATAGTGCGTAATGAGTTGACAGTACGGCGAAGGACGGGTCACTTGTAATTAAGAGTATTGGCAATACGTCGTCCAACGATAATTTTTCATATAAGTATTATAAAGAGCAGTGTCCACTGTCATATTGTGAGCAATTTCATATTTCTTACTGTCGTAACACGAGTATTTTGTTGGTAGTTTCATATTGCTATCTCAGTCGCTCACACACACGTAAACCTTTCGTGCACGAGTACTACGTCAACCGGCGTGAGTGACACCACATTGTGAAACGTTTTTCATTTAGTATGGAAAATTCTACTGTCGTAATGTGGTGTCAGGAAAAAAAATCTATATTTTCAAACATACCTAAATATACAATTCTTTTTAGATTTTTTCCTTATAAATTACAGACGTAAATATAGATTTTTATTTTTTTTTAATTACTGTTATCATATTAAGTAAATTATAAATAGATATTCTATTCTGTAGTGGTGAACTTAATAAGCAAATTTTACAAATAAAATTTATTTTACGAGAGTAAAAGTTATCAACAGTTCGTTACTGTTTGCAACAAAACCTATAGGAAAATATACCTTACCTATGCTAATTTTTACTCGTCGTGAACTGGCAGACTTGATATTTCAAGACCCTGCAAAAAGAAGAATCTGGTTGAAACTATCTTTCTAAATTATTAAAATACATACATCTGAAAAATACCTACTTGATTTTTTAATTTTAGTACTCGTTAGGTGCCTACGTCTATTACAGTATTGTTAAAAAAGAAGTGAATCGAACTAATAATAACCTTTTAACAGTTTTTTTAAATATTTTTTATAGTAAATAAAACTTACTATGCTATTTATAGCGAGCACTTAAACATATAAAATTACTCAATAGTGGGTAACATTGGTACCGATTCTGTTGTTCACAAAGTAAACTTTTAAGTTCAGTACATCTTTTTCTTTCTATTTCGTTAAGAAAAGGACAGAAGATAAATTTTAGTTTAGTCCTGTCAAATTAATCAGCAAGCCAGGCATAAACACAAAAAAATGCTTTGGTTGGAAGCTTTAAGGGAGTGATAGTTGACACCATTTACAGCATTTTGTGCCAAACATGTCTTAGGCGATTTATGTTATTTTTCATTTTTAACTGCAAACTTTTAGTCAAAAATAACATTTCAACTTTGACCGGGAAAAAAATAAAAAAAACGTCGTCTAAGACATGTATAGCTCAAAACGCTCTAATGGTATCACTATCACCCTCTTAAGGCTTTGCATCCAGCTTCCAAACACCCTATATAGCAGGATTATACGTGTGCGTTACTCCAGCGGAATGTTGTTGCTTTTCAGGATTTCGGCTTGACAGAAAATTAGTACCCCATCTCGTGTAATTGTGCCCGAAATTAATAATTTGTGCGTCCAGCCGATCCAAAGATATTCACGAAAAACAGATTTCGCTGGAGTAACGTTACTGCAGCGACATGTTTTTTTACCTGTGGTCGTAGCTGAATACAAACTAGCTACTTAGATAGATATAATTTGTGCCTAATTGTGCCCAAAAAATATAATTTGTGCGTCTTGAGGTTTCGGAGTTATTCAAGATTCCGCTGGGGTAACGTTTAGCAAATTGCTGTATCTCTTAAACGGCATGACATATAACTACGATTTTTTTTACTACGGTGGGTCTTAATTTGTGCTTAATTTGTGCAATTTTATTTTTTCTATAATTGACACCTTTGGATAATTAGATTTTTTTTTTCAAAAACACTAAAATCGATCCTCGCGCTTCAATGAGAAACCCTAGAAACTTACCAATTATGTTAATTTGTACCTTTCATGAACTCAAAGCATCATGTGAAATTCGATGTTTATATTCCAACTCCTTAGAGAGTTATTCCATTTTAATTAAAATCTGGCCACGATATAATGTAACGCTCCAATACATGAGTTATTATTAAGTGACTGATATTATCATTATACTAATAATTAGTACCCTTATTAAATTGTTTATCCTTAAAGTTTCAGCTGAAAAAACCTTCTAACTACTTAGATATAAGAAAAAAACGATAGGAAAAGAAATCACACGATTAACCGAACAATTTCGAATTACTACATAAAAGCGGGCTCGCAGTACATTATGCCCACCTTCTTAAATTGGTAGTATTATAATTGAATTTTTATGGGTACAGGTGCGTACAAAACGTTTAATTAGGTAACTATTTATTTACTTTTATATAAACATGTGACATAGAGAGTTATCAGAGAGTAGGAAGTGACCTAAGGGCGAGCGCGCACTGCGGTGCGTTTTTCTAACGCATAATCTGTGAAGTATGGAATGTCTTTGAAGTGCGCGCACTGCGGTCATGCGTTTTGTTACTGTAGGCCCCGCCCAGTGCGGCAGAACTAACGTAAACGCACTGCAGTGCGCGCTCGCCCGCTTATTGTCGAGTTTATTACAGACATAATGTTTCGAAAGTTTGATACTTAGTAGATTTAAAAAATATGAATAACTCCATACCGATATTGGTTCGTATGGCCTGATGACGTCACTTGCCTTAAATTATTATGTACGAATATGCACTTCTACCACCATAGACTTATAAAAAAAGGAGGACTCCGCGCCACGCATATCGAAAGTGAAGCACAGTAAGTATGCTGGACCATTTGTACAGACGCCAGTACATCTAGCTACTACAATCTGTCAGATTTCTTTAATAGATTTTCAACTTTATCGCTAAAGCATAAGGTTCAAAGTTGATTGGGAAAATCTGACAGTTTCGGGTAGCTTGATATGCTGGGGTCTGTACAAACTCGCCTCACGCACACATTTACATCATAGTGTGCCGAACAGTCGCCATTACGTGACCATAAGCACAATGTACCACAAAACCAATGCGTATTGTCCAGCCGAAATTACACGCGTTGTAATTATACACACAATTCCTTGAATTACTGGGAAAAAGATAATGCGCACACGCTCTCCACACACGAAATTGGCGGCCAATTACTCGTGTCAAATAAAATTAACACCGAACCGAACTAAAAGTGCGTTTTACGAATGTTGGTACCATTGTTTTTCATTGAAGAATGTTTACAAAAAACCATTCCATACGGCAACTTCGAATGAAGCAACGACAAACTCTGGGGATTCCCGCCAAGTAATATTTTATTATCCCGGTCGTTCTGACGGCATAGTATAGGGTAGATGTATTTTAGAATTGGCTGAGATAGACAATATAGACATCTACTTTCCTCAATTTGATCAATTTGTGAATATTTCTATTAAGTAGGTACCTAAATAATACAACAAAATTTTACAGAGGTATCAATCATGCTATTTTATTTCAATTAAAAACGAAATCTATAAAGGTATTTTTTCTTTTATTTTTTTGCAATAAAAATACACTTTCTCGTCAAATAAACCTTTGGTCTTTATTAGATTGCTGTACTTACTAACATTTGACTGAGAGTTAAAAGGTTTGCAAATCCTTAATATCATTTATGGCTTACACACTGTGTGGACGTAATACCTACGTGTTTTACAAAACAATAAATTATAAGTAACACTTTTGTGAGAGACTGTTTCAAAAACGAAATGTTGTACTACATATTTAAGAAGGTTGGCACAATGTACTGTAAGCCCGCTTTGATGTAGTAATTCGAATTTGTTCGGTTAATCGTATGATTTCTTTTCCTCTCGTTTTTTTCTTATCGCATGTTGTTAGTAAACACATGCATGACATGTGCTTGAACACTGATCGAAAAATGTTTTGCAACATTAATTTGTAACACGTGTTTTAAATAACGGAATACCGTGAAACTGTACACTTTTTGAACGATTTTGTGCAGTTACATTACCTCCACAGCAAAGGTCAAAGATTCGACTAATTTTTTAGCCAATTTCCGTTGTTCAAGTTGATTTTTTTTGTATGCACGTGTAGATCTGATTTATTTATTTATTTATTTATCCTCCTACTGGAACGCCATATAGCAATTACACCAACGGAGCAAAAAATTACTTAATGTGCTGCTTCCCATCCATCCTGTGCGTGGTGGACATCGAACGGGCGGCGATGGAACACGCACGCTCACACAGCGTTAGCTCAATAGTGCCATTACTCCATCCAAATCGCGCACATTTTTTGCAATTTTTTTGAGATACAATTAATTTTTCAAAATAAAAGCATTAAAATTGTAAAAACGCAAAATTTTAGTGTGTCGTCCTGATTGACAGATGATGATGATACTAGAACGCCATATAAGTGGTTGATTTGATGATGGAAGTGAGATAATATAGGGGGCTCTTCGCGATGGAATAATCTTAAAATCCGCAGATATGTTAACTTGGTTACTTGATGGAACTGCCCCATTGGTCTCGTGGTCGCAAGCGCGACTGTTGAGTGTGGGGTCTTGGGTTCGATTCCCGAGTCGGGCAAAGTGTTATTGAGTTTTTCCTTTAGGAATTTCTTAGTAACAGCCCGGAGTTTAGAAGTCAGCGGTGTGACACCCCCGTGCCTCGGAAAGCACGTTAAGCCGTTGGTCCAGCGCCTGATCTGTCTCCGGTCGTGTCGGATTGCCGTCTTATCAGACTATGGGAGTGAGGGAAGAGGGAGTGCAACTTTTGTGAATCTCAGAATCCGGTCGACTTCGTCATGTTTTCGTTTCGCATTTCTTTTATTTCATTAAAAAATTATGAATGGCATTTCTGAATTTTGATATAAATAAATAATATTTTTTATTTATTTTTATGAACTGCAGATTATCTTCGGACTGCCTTATATTTTCTACCGGTCCACTATGAGATCTAGTTTGTATGCAATTATATTTATAATGGCATGATCTCTATTTGAATAATTAAGTAAAAGTAAACCTAGTCGGCCCTAATTATACAGAGTGTTTGAAAGCAAAGAAATATTTTCCTTTCGTAACAACTAACTTAATATATGTCAATAGAACTATTTGTTTTATGGACATTTTTCAAGACATGACAAAGCAAACAACATTATTTTAGTTGATTGAACTGAAAACAAACAATAATGATAGAAATCTCTAGAAATTATTAATTTAAACGGTATTGGCAGTGTATTCCTCAGTATTATATATACCATACATCCTCACTGTTGTTATCTTTAATTAAACATGAAGAAACAGATTAATATAAATCCGATTATTAATAATTTTTTGGACAGAAGATTTCAAAATTTGCTACTTCCTTTTCGTTGCTTTCAGCACTTGGTTTTCCTATCATGTTTCGCCATCGACTACAATTGCATTAGACCTCATCGTGTGACTTATTATGTCGTGTCGCTCCTTGGTATTCTAGGATTTATACTTTTTCATGTAACAAACGTCTTTTCAAAGGATTATAACGGAATAACTGATCCATTTCTCGTAATTTTTATGAAAGTCAATGTCGTCTCGTTGGTGATTCCTTTCGTTTTCTTTTACATACTTAATATTACCCAAAGAAAGGAACACGTTGGACTCATTTTGAAGATTGAAAAAGCTTTTAGATTTACTCATTTTAAGCGATACAAAAATGCTACCATTAGGAACTGGTCCGGAATTTTGCAACATAGTATTGGCTACATTGTCAGTGTGGCAGTAACTCGCGACTTGGTAATAGCAGTGTATTTGTATACTCTACTTTATTTTGATGTGAACTTAACTTATGGTATTTCTATGATCGCCTTAATAAGAGATAGAATCATCACATGTATCTCTGAAATCGAGTACTATAGTAAAATTAGCTTGGGGCTAGAAGGAGAAATATATGACGATAAATTGAAAAAGCTCTTTCAAGCATACATCAAATTAATGGACGCGTTTGATATTTTCAAGAAGATATTCAAGTTTACGGTAAGATTGACTTTTGTGATGAGTGTTTCATTTGTGCCTGCATCCTAATGATTATTGTAACTTTTCTCCAAAATGTTTTCTAACGTAAATGGTAGTTTATTTCCAGGCTTTATTTCAAACATTGGACACATTTTTCCATACTTTGCTGTACTTTCAAGCTCTTGTAGAAGTCATTAATTCAGGAGTAACGCGTTTTGGCGAGGTAAGTATGTGATAATAAATATGTAGTTAAAAGACTAGGCCGAGATTGGTACACGTTACTTAGCTCGTCCTTCGGCTAAGATATATTCCGACTCTATGTGGTTTGACGGTGACAGATATAATCACTAGTAGGGGGGGGGGGGGGGGGGGATTTTTGCGACCAATTTTGTACCGAATAAAATCTACTTCTAGTAGTTGTTTAATATTCAATAATCATGAATGTGAGAGCTCAACCACTCTGCTTCTCTGCGGGCAAATATGCGTGCCTAGTGTGGCACCACTCCGCTCACGCCAAGAAAGTAGATGTTGCTCTAAACGAAACATGCCGAACGATTACAGGCTGCCTGAAACCAATCCCGGTCAGCGCACTATATCCTACAGCTGCTATAGCATCACCACAAGCTCGAAAAGAAGTTACAAGTGCAGTGGAGAATATCATAAAAGAATCTGATACCAGACACCCACTATCTGGCGCACAGCTAATAACGCAACGGCTAAAAAGTAGGCACATCTTAAAATCGATAGCGTCTGAACCAGGAAACCCGGCCGACGCCTCTTGCAAACTGTGGCAGGATACTCTTACTCCTCCTACTTACTATCTATCATCAAAGGAGCATCTCCCTGCAGGGTGTAACCTTCCGCGGTCCACTTGAAGCTCCCTGAACCGTCTCCGGACATAAGTGGGAAGATGTAACTCCAACCTGGTAAATGGTGGGGCTACCTCGTCAGAGCAGCAGTAGGGTGTAGTTGCGGAGCTATGTAAAAAAACCATTCTCCACCTGCATCCTGCCCTCTGTTTCCAAAAACATGCAGTGAAAGTAACCTCTGCGCTGCCACCAAAAACGCCGTAGAAGTGGCGAAGTTTTGGGCCAACAATATATAAAATACAGCCGTGCGATTCTGTAATCATCTCACCGTGAAAACTTGGGTGAAGTGAGCGTGGAGTGAGTCGTCAATAGTGTCAATCCCTAGCATAAGCATGTGACTCACAGTTCACTCTAAGCTCACTTCACCTTAGTTATCACGGTGAAATTTTTCCAGAATCGACCGGCAGTAGTGCCAGCGACACGAAGAAGAAGGGCAAAGCGGTCTCTAACTTTGGACTACCGCGCTATTGAAGCAGCTGACCCTCAGATCTCTTATGTACTAAAGAAAAACTATTATCGTATGATTTTCAGCCGGTAAAAATATCTTTTTCAAACTAACGACACGGCCCCTAGTATACGTTATAGGTAAGTAACACTTATTAATCTCGGCCTAGCAGATTTGTTTACCCGATTTTTTGCCCTTTATTTGTTAGGTACTGGCTTTTAGTTAAAGCTAGTCAGATACTTGTTGTGATCCAACTTTCATTTGCAGCGAGATATCCAATCACTTGAAATAGTCACCATCCTTTGGACGATAAAAAATATGTTTTTCGTTACTATATTCAGTACTTATTGCGAGAGGTTCTACATGTCTGTATCTGAGGTAGATGCTACTTGCAGTATGTTGCTAAGGAGTCTGCAGACTAATGGTAAGTTTAGATAATTTCACTTTTAATGGACAATTCCGGCTTCGATATGTGTACTTAGTGTTTTTTTTTTTCACCAAGTGTAGAGACTGTGCTGTAATAGAATTGTTATTTTGAATAATTTTTAATTGTTATTTACTCATTTAGATATTTTAAATTTCAAATAATTGTAGGAAGATTTTAGAGCTTGATTTGACAAGACGATTTTATCGGACTTACTTTTGCTGCTTCAATTCTTTAAATAGATTATATTATTGCAGCTCTCTTCTGTAGTCTTTTTATTTACTCAAATGGGACAATCGATCTTTTGTGTCTATTACAGTAGAAGCTAAGAAGCTGTGTAAGAACGTGCAGCGGCTGAATCGTGCAACCTTTCAGAAGATGACTGCTTGTGGGTACTTTACCATCGATGGAAGTCTACCTCAGAAATTTAATAGTGTGTTATTGGAGTATACAGTTGTTATACTGCAGTTTACTGTCTTGTCATGGAATAATAAACCAATTAACTTATATTAAAACTAGCTTGTATGGAGTTCGGAAATTGTCTCACGTGACGGCACTACCGGGTTAAAAAGTAACTTTTGTCCTAACTTAGGCCATTGTCTTCCTGTGTGGCAGATTTAATCGAAATCTGTTAAGCGGTTAACGTGTGAAAAGGCAACAGACAGACAGATAGACATGGTTAATTTCAGATTTAGCATAATTAGCCTATAATGTTCCCACTGCTGAGACACAGGCCTCCTCTCGGTGAGAGGGAGTGGGCCGTAATCGACCACGCGGGCCCAGTGCGGGTTGGTGGATTTCAGATTTAAAATATTTTATTATTAATATGGACAGTCTGGTATTAAAGTGTATTGCAGTTTTCTGTCTTATCGTTGAAAAATAAAACAATTGACACATAACTTACATTTATAATTTTTTGTTTTTTAAAATAGGCCTACTTTTATAGGTACCGTTTTCTCGATCGATGCAAGTGCTGGCGTGATTAGAGGGTTACTTTAGAAGTAAAAATTTAAAGGCATAGTAAGATTGTGATCTACAAAATCCAGTAGACTTTTTTTTTGGTATGTTTTTGTACGTGAATGGTGAGATAGATTGAAATATGTTTTAAGACTACCTTCGTCAAACTATTCTGTTCTAACTGATGTACCAGTTCGTTTACAAATGGGTATACCACTTATGCCAGTACCACTTTTGTAAAGTCAGGGGAATTAATTGTTTCTGTATATCCAAATCACAATTGTCATTCTTTGACGGTTGTATAAAATGGCTATAACACGGCAAATTCAATTTGATAAGCAATTAATTGCCCTGTCTGTATTTAAAATAAATTAGTAAAAAATAATTATTTGTCTTCGTTCCTTAGCAGCAATATTTTATAATTTTTTTGACCAGATTACTTTAAATACGCAATCACAAAAGCAGAAGAGTAAAAAACAGACTGAAAAACTAGTTTTATTTGACTGGACATAGACGATCTTTGAGCTTGTTAATTATCCGTTGCACATAAATAAAAAACCAAATGAGTACCTATGACAAAAACTACGTATCGGATTTTAGAAAAAATCCCATTAAAAAAATGGCGGTGGTTAGGTGTAACCACCGCCATTTTTTTAATGGGATTACCGCCATTTTTTTCATGGGATTGACGTCAATGCGACTAATCTAGTTCTGGTATGTATTTTACTGAGGTTTATCATGTAGAATGGAGGGGTTTCGATGCCAAAATACGCCACTATTTGACGGGTGGTGGTCATCCAAATGTATTGAATGCGTTATACAAGTACTTTGAATGTACCCAACATGATACGTGATAGTTAAATGTTCTTTACAATAAAAACGCGTATTTACTGAAGGACAAATGTATGTCACCAGCCACATCACGCAATTCTTCCGAATGTGTCGTGTGAAGTCTAGATTTTGGAAATCGATGTTGTGCGACGTCACCGGAATTTTCGAGCAACATGTGTTTAAAAAAAAAACTACATGGGAACCTTTGAAACGTCAGAAGCTCACGGTTCTAATTGGTCGTTTCCTATGTAGAAGAGCCGGCAAGAAACACCATGGAGACTCTTTTTCCCTTCTTTTACTCTTTTTATTTTTTATTTTATTTAGTATTAATGGGTGGTGTAGGCCTGTCAACAAGTACCAGGTACTTAATAAAATAGAAAATGGTCTAGAAGGCCTAAAACGCTCTCACATTCACGAAATATAAAAGAATCTAGTAAGAAAGATAAATAAAATATAAAAAAAACCTATCAGAATCAAATGGTATGATTATGATTGCCGTTACAACCACTAATGAAGATTCGAAATAAGAACTGTCGGTATAAAATGTTAAATAATAAAAAGATTATGTCAATGACGTACATATGTAAAACATAAATAAAAAAGAAACATTGCGTTGCGGGCAACGGTTCCAGCCAGTATGTATGTTACATACTGTGAGTGTTCGGAATTTAAAAGTGCATCGGTGTATGTCGACAATCACCGATAAAAATGGCATGTGTTTAATTGATCACAGAACAATTCCTATTTTCGTTTTCCTCGAAATTGTAAATCTTTCCGCCAGAGTACTGCGCTGCAGACATTTACAATTAAAGATGTACAATGCAACCTAGCTACTTTGAGATAGTTATAAATTTATCGTTGCCATAATAATATTATGCAAATCACAAAAACTAGTTCTGTTATAAACAGCCAGTCATTGTAGAGGTCACTGTTTTTTTGCAAATCAAAAGTCGAAATTCCATGACTGGCTTAATAGGTACTGTACCTAGTGACAATATTTACATATTTAAAAAGCTAACAGCCTTAAAATAATAATTAAAATATGTACAAGTATATAAAAAGGAGGAGAAATATTCAAAGGGCAACAAAAATTTTGTCTGCATCGCTGTCTATAGGAAACGTGCCCAAAAGGGTGGCAGCATTTTCACGCTGTATGTCAATGCAATCAGCATTGCCATACAGCGTGAAACTGCATCTTTGGGCAAAAAATATTCCAGCCATCTGGTCACGTGAAGAGCCGACCAACGGCTTCACGATGTCTCGAAAAACTAAGTGGGCACCCGGACTCCCTACTGTTTGAACCCCTAACGGCTCGAACAGATAATATGAGTTCCAAAAACACTTAAAAAAAAAAAACTACCGACTTCCAAATTGTTATTTGGAAGTCGGTAGTTTTTTTTTTGTAGTGTTCTACAAAGTGAAAAATAACTATAATATCGGAAGTCGGTGTCTTTGGATCTGTATTTTAGGTTTTTTTGCCAGCGACTTTCGAAATTAACGGAGAAATCGGTGATCAAAAAAAAAAACATAGGTACATAAAGTTGAACATTTTATAACCTCCTCCTTTTTAGAAGTTGTTTAAAAAGATTGGAGTATTTGCGCCGTTTGAGGTTCTCTGCATCTGCAGCAGCCGCCCCAGCACAGCCCACCGCGCTTGGAAGATCGGATGGCGCAAGGGTGGCTGCTTCCATAAAGAGGAAAAGCGTAGAAAATACATACAACGTGTAACGTTAAATGCGCAAAATCTGAAAATAGTTTGATCAGAATAACGAGCAGAATTAATTGAACCACTTTTTAATATAGGTCACATTTTTCAAAAAATCGTCACTGAAAACGTTGCCGTGTCTATTTATTAATAGGTCAAGCAACCCAATGTCTGCGCGGCGCAGCGGCGCGGTGACGACTAATCCCTCGATAATGCGTCGTCGCAGACGCAAGAAACGATTAGAATGGCCAGTAAAACTAAAACAGCCCATAAAACGTTTACAATTTTTTTAATGACTTATTTTTTCCGTGAAATAGCACAATTGAATTAAAAATCAGTTGGGGTGTCTGAGGTTTTGCGCATTTAACGTTACACGTTGTATACGTAGAAAAGCGTAGAAAATACATATACGTAGAAAAGCGTAGATAATATTTGAGCCTTGTAACTGACTAGCATAAAGCTTTCATAGTTCTGCCGTGCGATTCTGTAACCATCTCACCGTGAAAACTTGGGTGAAGTGAGCGTGGAGTGAGCTGTCATTAGGGATTAACACTATTGACACTGCTCACTTGACTTATGATTCCACGGTGAGATTTTTACAGAATCAATCGGCTGTATCTTAAAAGTTTAAGCAGCAGGTGCTCCCTTCAGCGGGTTGAAAAATAAATGTTGTGGTATTAACTCTATTTTCGTCGATGTTTTCTCAATATAAATTTTAATGATGTTATTCAAATAATAACTGCTGGAAAAAGTGAGATTGAAGTTGAAACCTACTAATTCCCTATAGTGAGTGTTTTTTTAAGAATTAAACTGAGGCTAAACGGGGTTTGTTTACACTTTCATCATTTTTTGTTCCAAATAAAGGATTATTATTACAACGATTTTGGGTGTGTGATTTTATGTGTAAACACTTTAAAAATTATATCAAAATTATTACATAAATTATACGGTACAGTTCAATCACAAATAACAAACTTTTTACCTTTTTCGTGTCGTCCCAATCAAATCCCACGATACCATACTCATTGACGTCATAGAACGGCTATCGAGAGCACAGAACCAGTTGAACAAGCTAAGAATGTGCTTGGTAATGTGCAAAAAACCGAACCGAATGAAAAAAGTATAACGTATTATTGCATTTTACCACCAACAAACAACGAACAAGTTTTGATGGCGTAGCATTCTGAAGACGAGTTACCACGTCAGTCAAGTCTTAGATCTGTTGGTGTGTGGTGTCGTTAGGTGAAGGTATTTGTTTGTGTAAGAGGGTATCTATATACCTATTTTATTATTTATGCACGTTTTTATCGAAGTAATTTTCATTAATTATTTTTGTATTTCTTGGGAAATTCCTACCAGCAGATCTGCGAAACAAGAAATGAAGAATAGTGTGTGAAAAGTAGAAGAGAATAATATGTTCATGTGGACGTCTTAAACAAAAATAAAGGTACACATGCCTCATGTAAATATTTATACGTACATAATTATACGTTTTTCTGTCATTATTAAAAATCTCCGGCTTTTATGGCTTTTTTTTCTTGGGGAAATCCGTCTCCGTCTCGGAAGATCGGAGGCTTATGTTGGAATCCTACCGACTAAAATCCCAATGATTCGGGGTCCCGGGAGATGGTAAGGTCTGTAGGTTAAAGAGTTATAGGTTCATCGTCGTTTCGGTGAAATATTCTGTAGCTGGAAAGGCTTGTCGTCGAAAGTGACGAAGGTGAAAGGTTCTGTCGGCGACATGTCCGTAGGTGAAAGACTCTGCTGGGGAAACGGAAATAAATGAATGATCCCATCGACGAACAGTCCAATGGCGAATCGGTCTTAGGAGAACGGTTGCGGAATCTGACAGCGACGCGGACGAATTTTTTGATGCCCTGTGATTCTTTTCTCTCTTTTTTTCCATACTTCTTTCCATACATAATATAGAAGCTAACGGATTAAAAATAATATTAATAATATGACCATGTAGGTTATATTATTAACTAGCGACCCGCCCCGGCTTCGCACGGGTGCAATGGACACACTGATAATTTTAGAGCCATTATTTCTCGTAAAAAGTATAGGATAA
Source organism: Eremobia ochroleuca (assembly GCA_949629135.1). Lineage (NCBI taxonomy): Eukaryota > Metazoa > Arthropoda > Insecta > Lepidoptera > Noctuidae > Eremobia > Eremobia ochroleuca. Next base: position 17,207,547 of record OX451389.1, read on the forward strand.
AAAATGGTTATTGTGGGTTATCCCTAAGAGATATACATATACCATCGAGGATTTTTTTGTAGATCTTTTTAAGGTCTACAATACTGTAGTACATTATTTTGGTCTATCTCGACGGGTTCAGCCAGCGTTTACAATGTAAGCGCAAAAAAATGTGTTTACATTAGAAACCTCTAAAATTATCAGTGTTTCTCTACTATATTATGCATGTATTATACATATAAACCTTCCTCTTTAATCACTCTATTTATTAAAAAAAATCGCATCAAAATTTGTTGCGTAGTTTTAAAGATCTAAGCATATATAGGGACAGACAGACAGGGAAGCGACTTTGTTTTATACTATGTAGTGATATTATTTTAAATCTGTTAGCTTCTATATTATGTAAATATGGTAGTATTCACCATCATCTTTGAAAAAAGACATCAGTAGATTTTAATGTTTCCATTAAAACTAATGAACAAATTCGTAACTTTGAAGTTCGTCCCAAGCGATTAGCTTATAATTTCAATACAGCCGGTCGATTCTGTAAAAATTTCACCGTGAAATCATAAGTGAAGTGAGCACTTTTAATAGTGTTAGTCCCTAGCGAATGACAGCTCACTCCACACCCACTTCACCCAAGCTTTCACGGTGAGATGGTTACAGAATTGCACGGCAGGCTATAAAACACGCGTTTGGTGCTGTATCACGTGTCTTCTAGAAGGTAAGACAGATGTGTGGAATATTGATTGCTCTCCATTTGAGCTGTCATCAGTGGGATGACACTGACAGCTCACTCCACGCAAGTTTTCACGGGGAGATTTTTACAGAATCGACATGCTGCACCCATTGATGTATTAAAACAATGGCTGCACCCTAATTTGATTAATTTTAAAAGGATATTGCCCATTGTGCTCAACAACGTAAATAACGCAATGAATGTTTTTGAACGGTCAAAATGTAACCCATTGCTACTTACCAGTAGAAATTGCGTGTTACGCAATTAACCTGCTGACTTTCTTTTCTCGCAATCCTATTTTTTATAGGCCCAAAAACCGGCAATTATTTCCATAAATGGACAGCCAAAGTCGTTGTTAAATTAATGGAGGGTTAAGGTAAGTAGACTATTTTAGTAGTTATTTAGGCTTCTTTGGGTTTTTTATTTACAGACGACTCGCATGCCTATACAAATACTAGACAATACGGGCCCAAAAAAAAAAAAACAATAAAATGAATAAAAGCCCTTAGGTTCCGTACCTACGGTATTCCGTTGTCGAGCTTGCCAGATACGTAGATATTAAAGTGTAATCTTGTCCCAGTTGTGGAAAGGAAAGCAATTACTTGTAGTCTAGACATTTTATTGGATATCAGTCGCTTTAGGCCTCGCATTTTTACAAGTTAGTACCGCTACGTTAATACATCGAAACACTTGCTGATCACGATATTTTTTTAGGGTATCCTACCTAAAGAGTGCCAATGGGGCCTATACTGAGGCACCGCTGTCCGGCTTACAGAGCGGTCGGGGTCGGTCTAAACCAATTTTGAAAAGTTGAAGGTAGTTCAAAAAAGTTATTTGAATAGTTTCTTTATCTAAACGGCCAAATATGAAGGTTTATGACAAACATAAACATTCTAAAATCGGATGACTAGAATACGGTCAGTAAAAATTAGAGCTCTCTGTTGCTTTTTTATTTCAAAACGACAAAAGTCAGTGAAGGTCTGAAACATGGATTCTGTAGCTCATCTATTTTATTATAATACTGTAGATTTTTACATGAAGCATTTACTTAACACGTTCGCTGACAGTACGTCGTTAGGCGGGATATTAAAATAGTGCGTAATGAGTTGACAGTACGGCGAAGGACGGGTCACTTGTAATTAAGAGTATTGGCAATACGTCGTCCAACGATAATTTTTCATATAAGTATTATAAAGAGCAGTGTCCACTGTCATATTGTGAGCAATTTCATATTTCTTACTGTCGTAACACGAGTATTTTGTTGGTAGTTTCATATTGCTATCTCAGTCGCTCACACACACGTAAACCTTTCGTGCACGAGTACTACGTCAACCGGCGTGAGTGACACCACATTGTGAAACGTTTTTCATTTAGTATGGAAAATTCTACTGTCGTAATGTGGTGTCAGGAAAAAAAATCTATATTTTCAAACATACCTAAATATACAATTCTTTTTAGATTTTTTCCTTATAAATTACAGACGTAAATATAGATTTTTATTTTTTTTTAATTACTGTTATCATATTAAGTAAATTATAAATAGATATTCTATTCTGTAGTGGTGAACTTAATAAGCAAATTTTACAAATAAAATTTATTTTACGAGAGTAAAAGTTATCAACAGTTCGTTACTGTTTGCAACAAAACCTATAGGAAAATATACCTTACCTATGCTAATTTTTACTCGTCGTGAACTGGCAGACTTGATATTTCAAGACCCTGCAAAAAGAAGAATCTGGTTGAAACTATCTTTCTAAATTATTAAAATACATACATCTGAAAAATACCTACTTGATTTTTTAATTTTAGTACTCGTTAGGTGCCTACGTCTATTACAGTATTGTTAAAAAAGAAGTGAATCGAACTAATAATAACCTTTTAACAGTTTTTTTAAATATTTTTTATAGTAAATAAAACTTACTATGCTATTTATAGCGAGCACTTAAACATATAAAATTACTCAATAGTGGGTAACATTGGTACCGATTCTGTTGTTCACAAAGTAAACTTTTAAGTTCAGTACATCTTTTTCTTTCTATTTCGTTAAGAAAAGGACAGAAGATAAATTTTAGTTTAGTCCTGTCAAATTAATCAGCAAGCCAGGCATAAACACAAAAAAATGCTTTGGTTGGAAGCTTTAAGGGAGTGATAGTTGACACCATTTACAGCATTTTGTGCCAAACATGTCTTAGGCGATTTATGTTATTTTTCATTTTTAACTGCAAACTTTTAGTCAAAAATAACATTTCAACTTTGACCGGGAAAAAAATAAAAAAAACGTCGTCTAAGACATGTATAGCTCAAAACGCTCTAATGGTATCACTATCACCCTCTTAAGGCTTTGCATCCAGCTTCCAAACACCCTATATAGCAGGATTATACGTGTGCGTTACTCCAGCGGAATGTTGTTGCTTTTCAGGATTTCGGCTTGACAGAAAATTAGTACCCCATCTCGTGTAATTGTGCCCGAAATTAATAATTTGTGCGTCCAGCCGATCCAAAGATATTCACGAAAAACAGATTTCGCTGGAGTAACGTTACTGCAGCGACATGTTTTTTTACCTGTGGTCGTAGCTGAATACAAACTAGCTACTTAGATAGATATAATTTGTGCCTAATTGTGCCCAAAAAATATAATTTGTGCGTCTTGAGGTTTCGGAGTTATTCAAGATTCCGCTGGGGTAACGTTTAGCAAATTGCTGTATCTCTTAAACGGCATGACATATAACTACGATTTTTTTTACTACGGTGGGTCTTAATTTGTGCTTAATTTGTGCAATTTTATTTTTTCTATAATTGACACCTTTGGATAATTAGATTTTTTTTTTCAAAAACACTAAAATCGATCCTCGCGCTTCAATGAGAAACCCTAGAAACTTACCAATTATGTTAATTTGTACCTTTCATGAACTCAAAGCATCATGTGAAATTCGATGTTTATATTCCAACTCCTTAGAGAGTTATTCCATTTTAATTAAAATCTGGCCACGATATAATGTAACGCTCCAATACATGAGTTATTATTAAGTGACTGATATTATCATTATACTAATAATTAGTACCCTTATTAAATTGTTTATCCTTAAAGTTTCAGCTGAAAAAACCTTCTAACTACTTAGATATAAGAAAAAAACGATAGGAAAAGAAATCACACGATTAACCGAACAATTTCGAATTACTACATAAAAGCGGGCTCGCAGTACATTATGCCCACCTTCTTAAATTGGTAGTATTATAATTGAATTTTTATGGGTACAGGTGCGTACAAAACGTTTAATTAGGTAACTATTTATTTACTTTTATATAAACATGTGACATAGAGAGTTATCAGAGAGTAGGAAGTGACCTAAGGGCGAGCGCGCACTGCGGTGCGTTTTTCTAACGCATAATCTGTGAAGTATGGAATGTCTTTGAAGTGCGCGCACTGCGGTCATGCGTTTTGTTACTGTAGGCCCCGCCCAGTGCGGCAGAACTAACGTAAACGCACTGCAGTGCGCGCTCGCCCGCTTATTGTCGAGTTTATTACAGACATAATGTTTCGAAAGTTTGATACTTAGTAGATTTAAAAAATATGAATAACTCCATACCGATATTGGTTCGTATGGCCTGATGACGTCACTTGCCTTAAATTATTATGTACGAATATGCACTTCTACCACCATAGACTTATAAAAAAAGGAGGACTCCGCGCCACGCATATCGAAAGTGAAGCACAGTAAGTATGCTGGACCATTTGTACAGACGCCAGTACATCTAGCTACTACAATCTGTCAGATTTCTTTAATAGATTTTCAACTTTATCGCTAAAGCATAAGGTTCAAAGTTGATTGGGAAAATCTGACAGTTTCGGGTAGCTTGATATGCTGGGGTCTGTACAAACTCGCCTCACGCACACATTTACATCATAGTGTGCCGAACAGTCGCCATTACGTGACCATAAGCACAATGTACCACAAAACCAATGCGTATTGTCCAGCCGAAATTACACGCGTTGTAATTATACACACAATTCCTTGAATTACTGGGAAAAAGATAATGCGCACACGCTCTCCACACACGAAATTGGCGGCCAATTACTCGTGTCAAATAAAATTAACACCGAACCGAACTAAAAGTGCGTTTTACGAATGTTGGTACCATTGTTTTTCATTGAAGAATGTTTACAAAAAACCATTCCATACGGCAACTTCGAATGAAGCAACGACAAACTCTGGGGATTCCCGCCAAGTAATATTTTATTATCCCGGTCGTTCTGACGGCATAGTATAGGGTAGATGTATTTTAGAATTGGCTGAGATAGACAATATAGACATCTACTTTCCTCAATTTGATCAATTTGTGAATATTTCTATTAAGTAGGTACCTAAATAATACAACAAAATTTTACAGAGGTATCAATCATGCTATTTTATTTCAATTAAAAACGAAATCTATAAAGGTATTTTTTCTTTTATTTTTTTGCAATAAAAATACACTTTCTCGTCAAATAAACCTTTGGTCTTTATTAGATTGCTGTACTTACTAACATTTGACTGAGAGTTAAAAGGTTTGCAAATCCTTAATATCATTTATGGCTTACACACTGTGTGGACGTAATACCTACGTGTTTTACAAAACAATAAATTATAAGTAACACTTTTGTGAGAGACTGTTTCAAAAACGAAATGTTGTACTACATATTTAAGAAGGTTGGCACAATGTACTGTAAGCCCGCTTTGATGTAGTAATTCGAATTTGTTCGGTTAATCGTATGATTTCTTTTCCTCTCGTTTTTTTCTTATATCTAAGTAGTTAGAAGGTTTTTTCAGCTGAAACTTTAAGGATAAACAATTTAATAAGGGTACTAATTATTATTATAATCATAATATCAGTCACTTAATAATAACTCATGTATTGGAGCGTTACATTATATCGTGGCCAGATTTTAATTAAAATGGAATAACTCTCTAAGGAGTTGGAATATAAACATCGAATTTCACATGATACTTTGAGTTCATGAAAGGTACAAATCACCATAATTGGTAAGTTTCTAGGGTTTCTCATTGAAGCGCGAGGATCGATTTTAGTGTTTTTGAAAAAAAAAAATCTAATTATCCAAAGGTGTCAATTATAGAAAAAATAAAATTGCACAAATTAAGCACAAATTAAGACCCACCGTAGTAAAAAAAATCGTAGTTGTATGTCATGCCGTTTAAGAGATACAGCAATTTGCTAAACGTTACCCCAGCGGAATCTTGAATAACTCCGAAACCTCAAGACGCACAAATTATATTTTTTGGGCACAATTAGGCACAAATTATATCTATCTAAGTAGCTAGTTTGTATTCAGCTACGACCACGGGTAAAAAAACATGTCGCTGCAGTAACGTTACTCCAGCGAAATCTGTTTTTCGTGAATATCTTTGGATCGGCTGGACGCACAAATTATTAATTTCGGGCACAATTACACGAGATGGGATACTAATTTTCTGTCAAGCCGAAATCCTGAAAAGCGACAACATTCCGCTGGAGTAACGCACACGGATTATACTACGGTTAAAAGTGTAACGTGAATGAATTCAAACAGCTAGTGACCAAAGGGCTGGCCTATTTCTTGGTCAAAGAATTAACATCGCCATACAACGTGCAATGCTGCCAGCCTTTTGGGCATTGTTTCTGTTGACAGCCATGCGGACGCGGACGAATTTTTTGACATACTATTATTATTTTGCTTCTTTTTTCATATACATGTACATATTATTATTTTAAGTGTTAGCTTATACGAGTATTATGTAAATATTATTTTGTATAATAAATACCTGATTTAGGGCTGATTTTTCAATCGATAGATAATTCTTATTCGTGGAATAAAATTGTCGTCTGACAGATTCTGTATGGAAGAGCTGTCAAAAATTTAAAATTATACTCGCATAAAAAAAAAATCTGGCGTTGGAAAAATATGCACTTTATTAAAAAAAAAAAGACTAGTTAAGTATTAACATAACTAGTTTTTTTTAATTAAAAATAAGGGTTTTATTGCTTATTTGATTGCCATAAACTACGTCTATATTTAGGTAAAAATGGTTTCTAACCTCCAAGAAGGTCGAACGTTGAGTTTTTTTCAGTTCTACGGCCTAGTAACTTTTTTTTTTTTAAGTTTTCCTAGTATTTTGTCTGGTATTACGTTTACATTAAAGAATTTCTGGAGATAAAAGAGTGAAATTTAACCGTCGTGTAGCTCAAATAGAACCACTTTGTTGTCTATCTGTCTGTCTATTCTTTGTGTGTGTCTGCACCTTTAATGAGAAAAAATGTCTAAAAGTAACGGCTTTAAGCCTTTTTCCTCGAAAAGGTGCTGAATTAAAAAAAAAAAAAACGTGTAAAAACGTTATTCATTTTTTCGTATTATTTTTGAAACGCTAAGAAGAAGAAATATATCTGCAAATGATCTGGTAATGGCTGACCATTTTTGTGCACAGGGTTAGTTCGACCACGAACTGAGCTGTCAAACGCTTGTGTTAACGGCCGCTGATTTACAAGTTATGACGGTACAGGAATTTTCTGGTGCCTGGCCAAAACCGGAACTACCGCCGTCATTTTCTTCAATACAATTTCAATGACTATTTAACAAATGTTTCATGTTAACCTTAAGTCATGTCTCTACGTAACACTTTATAATTTATGGCAGGTACCACGCTAAACTAAAATAAATGTTCAGTCAAAACCAATAAAAACAAGGTATACACAGACCTGATTTTTATTGGTTGCAGCAAAACTAAGCGGTGGCTGTCATAACAAAGTATTGGACATTGCGAGGCGAGTCGCGTCGAGTACAATAGGACCTGCTGTGGCCATGAGAGAAGCGGTTCTCCATTTCGGTGGTAAATAGAAAATCAGTCGTAACCCTAAATAACATTACACCAACCTAGCTCTGAAATACGTTTTTAAGGTCTAAAGGGGGTCTGGTATCTGCCTGGTCCTGGTGTGCGAACATACTAATATTTCCAAAGCTATGTTGTTGTTTATGACGATATGGTATACTGATCTCAATTGTCCCTTAGGTAGGCAACGTGCAGGTATCTAAAGCGAAAATAAGTAACTTTACATCAGGGCCTATTTAATAGAATTGACAGGTGACAGGTGACATCTGACAAAGTTTTATAAGTTTCTGCTTTATCAAACAGCAGCTGTCATGAAAATATGTCCATTTTTTTTGGACAATTATTTTGCATTGTCAGTTACAGTACATAGGCCCCTGGCAATGAGATTTAAGATACTTTAAAGAGGCAATTACATGAAATGTCGTAGAAAAATTGTGGTCCCACCTGTTAGTGACGCCATCTAGCATAATATAGCAAAATAACCTAATTAGCCACGTTTGAAACGATACACTTTTACCAACGATAACCAACTGTCAGATAGTTGAATGTATCTACAGTCTGGCCGTCGAGAGAATGAGTTCCTGACACCTGTCAGTGCAACAATTCTAGTAGTTAAAAAATATCAAATTCGAAAATCACGTACTCGTTTGTATGAAACTGACAGGTGTCAAGAACGCCTCCTCTCGTCGGCCGCGTATGTGACACAATTATTTAATTTACCGAAATGCTCGGTAAAATATCAAATACTATCGAAAATAAACCGATACCGAAATAATGATAAATGACTGGAAAGTACAGACGCCAGCACATCAAGCTACTATAAATTTGACAGCTTCGGGTAGTTTGATGTGCTGGCGTCTGTACAAATTATATCTGAGGGTGCCGGAAGGCCATCATCAGAACTCATCTCGCAGGGCGCGGATATAAGGCGGTGAATAAAACCGAATACGTCCAAAAATCAGCTGTTATAATGCTTTTCTTTAATAATTACAATATCACTAAAATTAAACTTATAATATATAAAAATCAATAGTCTCTAGTCTTTAAATCTTCACAAATCTTATTAAAAATCACTTTAATTGAGGCAATGGAAAGCGATTCGTCGCAGACATGGTGCGCTGGTGCCGTTCTGTCAAACTGTTCGTTTGAAAAGATGGCTGCCCCGCTACCATCGACACGACGCTCCGCTAGAGTGGCTTTGATAGTGACCATAAAGCTACTCTTGACGTTGACATTTTGATTTCGACGTGGAGGCGCCGTCATATTTTTATCGAAAATAATTTTCTTTTGCATACAATGCGACCTGTCATGTGGGGTGTCACGCGTATGACACGAGACATAGAACTAAACTGAGTGAGATGTGATGTGACCTGTAGGTGATACCTAATAGATTTTGATGTTGCTCGCTTTGTTCCGTGTATCATAAGTTTACAGGTTGGCATCGAAGCGCTAACTGAAAATACGAATTCAGCACACGATTCTATACATCATCGGTTATCAAACAAGAAATCTATAGTGCTATTCTGTAAAAATCTCACCTTGATAACTCGGGTGAAGTGAGCTTAAAGTCAGCTGTGATTAGTGTCAATCCCTAGCATCAGATGGATTGACAGCTCACATCACCTAACTTCTCACGGTGAGATTCTAACAGAATCGACCGGCTGTTCGTTCATAGAAAAGTGCAATACCTACGCGGTCGAAATGTATGGAACAGCATTTTTTTTTTAAAGATGAAAAATTTCCACGTATGGAGATTCCGATTCATGTACTGAAGACATGGTAACAGGTTGCGTATCGATGTCCCTCATACATTGTCCTGCACTTATCAGAATTTATTTAGGGTCTGCGCAACATGTATATTTCTTCCATGCTTCTCTGTATTTAAATGGCATGTATTTAACGCGGCGACAAATTAATCTGAATTTGGGGTAGCAAAAATAGTAGGTTGGCAGCTACGGACGGCGGATAAAAAGTAGAAAATGGGCATTCTTAAATTAAACAACGAGGTTGTGTATCAAGTTAACTAATTATCTTTAATAATAATAATTAGAAGTAGTCGACGGAGCCCCGCTTCGCGGGGCCCCTATTTCCGCCTGCAGGGTTTAAAGGAACCTAACAGAACCTAATATTAGTCGCCATGTCATTATTTTTAGTAGCAAATAGTTAGTCGCCCTTTTAAGTTGTTAGTCGCCTGGAAAATAATATTCCTATTTAAATGTCTTTGGGCCCAGGTGTGTAGTCCGTTTGCAAACCTTACAATATAGCACTGTTTTGTACACTTTATGGCCACAGTTTCATGAACAGTTAAGGTATTAAATACCTCAGGGATCCTTTTATAGCCTCGATTGTTGGAGGTTCGTATTCAGCTCGGAGCTCGTATTTTTTCTATTTTAAAATACCGTGAAACCTTTGTCTGGTTGTAAAGACAGAGCTACACTGATCAACAAAGCTTTGCGCTACATGCAACATGGTATAATCAGCCTATAATATTCCCACTACTGGGAAACACGTCTCCTCTCTGTGAGAGGGCATGGGCCAAAAACCACCATGAGGTCCCAGTGAAGGCTGGTAGTCTTTAATACAATTTTTTTTTTCACTTGTGTAAAGATCTTGATACCTTGACACCATCCATCTTGATCATCATCATCATCTGTCTAGCCTTTTCTCAACCATGTTTGGATTGGCTTTCAGTTTAACTGGGATGCAGCTGAATACCATAACCACCAGTATTAGTCGGATGCGAAATACTCATCATAATGACGTCCCGCAAAATCCTGCAACGCACAAACAGAGTTTGCAATGCAACTATCATTTACAACGTGTAACGTTAAATGCGCAAAACCTGAAAATAGTTTGATTAGAATAACGAGCAGAATTAATTGAACCACTTTTTAATATAGGTCACATTTTTCAAAAAATCTTCATTAAAAAAGTAGCCGTGTCTATTTATTAATAGGTCAAGCAAGCCAATGTGAGCGCGGCGCAGCGGCCCGGTGACGACTCCTCCTTCGGTAAAGCGTCGTCGCAGACGCAAGAAACGATCAGAATGGCCAGTAAAACTACAACAGCACATAAAACCTTTACATTTTTTTAATGACTTATATTCTCTCTGAAATAGATCAATTGAATTAAAAATCAGTTGGGGTTTCTGAGGTTTTGCGTTACACGTTGTATATGTACGTATAGTCCCGACAACAATCGTAGGGCAGTTGCCAACCAGGCCCGTCTGGTCAGAGGATCCTCCCTTTTCTATAGAGGATGCGTGAACTTTACACCCAGCAGTGCTATTCTGTAAAAATCTCACCGTGAGCACTTAGGTGAAGTGAGCGGGAAGTGAGCTGACACTGCTCACTTCAAACTCACATCACATATGATTTCACGGTGAGATTTTTACAGAGTCGACCGGCTGTTCCTGAAACCTCTAATATACTTTGTAGAAACAAAACTTAAGAAAAATCATACCTACTGTAGTGTTTACGTTTCCAAATAAAATAATTTAAGAATCCAAATGAATACCCACGTCAAGGGTCAAGCACCTCTGGCACAAACATTTTGTAGAAATACAAATGTCACTTTCGCCATTATAATATTGTAAGTATAGAAAATATATACACATACGAGTTTCAGATGCAAGCTAAAGCAAACTTGATACAATTAGACTCCCACAAAGGTATTTCTAGACGAGCAAATACTGAAACTGTGCGCTCAGAATAGAAAGAGGGACGACTGCTTCGATTCACACCTTGAACGTTTATGAATGACTACGTGGGCCCCTACAACTATCAAATACCTCACAAGAATAAAATACAAAATAAACGTAAAATTATGACTACACTCGAATTTTTAATTTGCCAGACTCGGATTTTTAATCTAGAAAAAAAAGACCAGCCGTGCGATTCTGTAACCATCTCACCGTGAAAGCTTGGGTGAAGTTAACGTGGAGTGAGCTGTCATTCGCAAGGGAATAACACTATTAAGTGCTCACTTCACTTACGATTTCACGGTGAGATTTTTACAGAATCGACCGGCAGTCCTTATTATAAGGACTAGTCTAGGAAAAAAAAAACCAAAATTGTTATTCTGACTAAGTTTCTGTTTGGCTATTTTATTTTAAAACCACATAAAATAGTAAAGTTTTGACAGCTAAAATGCTAGTTTTGAAATTATACAAAACGATCAATAGAATTAGCATAAATGATAAATGATTTATTTTCTGTGAGTAGATTTGTACAAACACTTTTACATGTCAATCATATTTTTTTTAACTAGATGAGGTCGGCGTTTCCTATCTGACTACTCTGAGAAGAAAGGCCGAAACAAACTCAGAGGTCATAAAAAGAGGTCATAAAAATCTCGATTATGATTGTAAATGTATGCTTGGTCAATCCCTAGCATCAGTGGGATGACACTGACAGCTCACTCCACGCAAGTTTTCACGGTGAGATTTTTACAGACTCGACATGCTGTAGGCGGTAAGCTGTCGCCAAGTGAAACGACTTAGAAACAATAGGTAGGCTTCCGAATTTTTTCTTTGAATATTTGAGTTATGATATTTTTTCGCCCGTAACTAGCTGATTAATATACTCGTATTAGCCCATTAATATATTGCCCAGGATTCGCTGGAAGTAGGTACCTACATTATTGTATCGTTATTTGTGAAGGCAAATTTTATTAAAAAATTGAGATAAGATAATATTGAAAAGCAGGGGACCTTTAAAAATACTTATTTGCTTCAGACAATAATGCTTAGACACTATTCAAATCAAGCCAATAGTGTCTATCATGATTTCACCATCACTTTAACGATTTACTCACCTTATAACAAACTCGTGCTCAATTAATCTTATTCATATTTTTTATTTACTTAATCAGTGCGAACACCTCTCGTAGATTTTCAATGAAATATAAATCAATTGAGCTGAAAATTAATTACTTTCACAGATTTTCATCACCACATGGCAGAGGTTTTTCATTCAATTAAGGTTTTATTATAATTTAATGTAGCATTATCACTGAAAGGGACCTTTGTTGAAATTATTTAATACGCAATGTAATTAAACGCGGTTTACATATTTCATTATTTCGTTTGAAAGTCTGAGTGGATAAAGCTGCGATAAAAAACAATGATTTTGCTTGCACTACCCACAAGTTTTATAATGATTAGCGGGCCGCCCCAGCTTCGCATGGGTGCAATGTTTTTCTTCGAATTTCCGAAATTTTCTTTCATACAAACCTTGTCTTGGCAATACCGAACACAACAAAAAAAGAATTATCCAATTTGGTGGAGCCATTCAGAAGTTATGCGCGTACAGATATTTCGGCGATTTTGTTTTATACTCTCAGGATAAACAATGTTTTATTTATGTTTCAGTTAACAAACAAAAAGGGTTTATTTAGTGTTTGGAGCCTCCTTTTAAGCAAATAATGTCTGTGCTAGGAGACTGCTCTTTCATAGTACAGTATGCCATGTTCATCATCTGCCTAGCCTTTTCCCAACTATGTTGGGGGTCGGCTTCTAGTCTAACCGGATGCAGCTGAATACCAGTATTTTACATGGAGCGACTGCCTATCTGACCTCCACAACCCAGTTACTGGGTAATACGATACCCCTTGGTAAGACTGGTTGTCAGACTTTCGGGCTACTGACGACCCGTAACGACTGTCGAAGATCTACAAAATGACAGCCGGAACCAACGGCTTAACGTGCTTTCCGATGCACGGAGGGGTGTTGGTATGTGAAGATGGTCACCCATCCACGGACCAACCGCGGCAAGCGTAGCTTAACCTGATCGATCGACCCGTGCGGCTGTTATTACTTAGCCACAAGCCCCTCCTGTATAATGCAATTTTATGTAAATTAAAATAATAGATTTGAATTAATTACATGACATAACACGCTAGATGGACGGACGACCTAAAGAAGGTGGCTGGCACGGACTGAATGCGGAAGGCAGAGGATAGGATGTTGTGGCGCAGTCTGGGAGAGGCCTATGTCCAGCAGTGGACTGCAATAGGCTGAGTTGATTGATTGATTGACATGAAATAACAGGTCTTTTTAACTTAGTTGGTAGTCTAGTCAAAAAGCAGTCTGTAACCGTTGGGCTATTATAGCTTTAATTCAAATGAGATTGGAGCCATTCTGTTGCCTACTGCATACCTAATCTGTGCGAGCAGAAGTTTTAATATCTGGTGAACATGATTTGGATATATTTAATACCCAGTGTTTTGTTCGTGAAAAGTTTCTTTATGGAATATTTATTGTTTGTGTCTAAATGATTTTTAGTTGATTGTGCACCTATTATTTACTTCTTAATTTATGTTATAGATATCGTCTATCGACGTCCTTCTTTTCGTTTTTATTTTTAGTCTTTATCAGTGGAAACTTGTAAATGGACCTCAATTTCATATTGTTTGAGAACACTGTATAAGTAAGCTCCAATAAAAAATAATGTTGGTTATATAAAAAAAAATATAATCATAATTTGCCTTTCATTAGGCAGAAATGGTTATGATTTGAAAACTTGTCTGTTAGATACTGTACATTAGAAGCCTTTTCCCATTCCGAAAAATAATCATTCCACAAAATGATTGATTCATATCATTAATAATTACACCAAGTAAACCCCACTCATTCTGTCATTGTGTCATTTTCACGAACATACAGCCACTTTTAAACCACACCTGATGTTTTTTATCAAATCCTTCTATTAAGAGATTATCTTAAAAGCCGTGAAAAGGAAAATGTGTGGTAAAAATTTCGATGAATGAATGATGAACGGAATCCCAGAGGACGCAGAGTAGTTAGTAGATGGAGGGATTATTAGAAGCCGAATATTGTTGAAAATAAACATAGTGTTTTAAAGGCAGGCAATAAAAATAAATGAAATTTCAATTACAGCACAGCAAATTATATTTGGACTGACATTAAAATTATTTGGATGGATCATGATGGAATAGTGTTAAATTTAAAAAGAAACAAATACAATGCAGACCTTGCTTTAAAATGACACTCCTTGCGTTAAACAATAATAATCTGTCTAGCCTTCTCACAACTATGTTAGCGTCGGCTTCCAGTCTAACCGGATGCAGCAGAATACCAGTTTTCATACTGCAGAACAACTGCTTATCTGACTTCTACAACCAAGTTACTGGGTAACACGATACCATTTGGTAAGAATGGTTGTAAGACTATCGGGCTTCTCGTAGATCTTTGACAGTCGTCACGGATCGTCCGTGACGACTTTCAAAGATCTATGAATGACAACCGGGACCAACGACTTATCTTGCTTTTCGAGGCACGGAGGGGTCTCAATATGTAAGCACTCTTAAATGGAATCTATGCAATGAAACTTGATATTTGAGATTTTGTTTTTCTCCGCTCAAATAACAAGCTCACTGAGCGGAGCGCTGTACCCGCAAAAAGGTGTCTGTCTATTGGCACTTCATTTAGTCCCTACTCTGTGTAAGCACGGATTATAGACAGCTTTTTAAATTGGAAACTGATAGGAGTATGGTAGCGAGAGATCGGTTTTTCCTGTATAAAAATACACCGGGCTTAGATTCGGTTACAAAAAATGCGTCAGTGGGTCGTTTTAGGGGCGGAGTTTTAGGAGTTGGAGTAAACGCTTAGGGGCACAATGACCAGTAAAAAAAAAAAACAAAAAAATTGGGACTAGTCAATTTTCCTGAAATTTGTATTTTCGGAAATCTGTAAATTTTATTGCATTAGTCAAAAACCATGTCATGATGTAAAAAAGCCTGCGAAAAATCAGTTTTATTTTTCAAATATCTTGAATAATTTGATTAATTTTTTCTTATCTCGCGGGTTTTCGTGGGAACAAAAAAAAAATGGCACGACTATTTGTAAATGCCTTTCAAATAGATCTTTTATTATTACTTTTTATCCAATACAGGACTAATTGGTCCTTTACAAAAAACTTAACACTTTTTCTAAACTATAGAGAAAGCTTTTACAGCTAAACGAACAAGTAAAAATATTCTTTCCCATATCCTGCTGTGGACTATGTGACTACTACTTACTGCGTGTAAGCCAAGAAATAATTCTATAGTAAATGGATCTTTGGGAACCTTAAACATGCTTTAAAGTTATTAACGACGGTGATGCGAGCTAAGAATATATTTTACAATACGATGCCTACAGGAGGCAGAATGGTATTTTATCAGATAAGAAAGATTTATGGAATACTATGGGCAGATAAGTCTAGAGCGGCCCGTGGCTAAATAATAACGGCCGCACAGGTCGATCGATTAGGTTAAGCTACGCTTGCCGTGGTTGGTCTGTGGATGGGTGAACACCTTTACATACCGAGACCCCTCCGTGCCTCGGAAGCCGTTGGTCCCGGCTGTCATTAGTGGATCTTTGTCAGTCGTTACGCGTAGTCAGAAGCCCGAAAGTCTGATAACCAGTCTTACCAAGGGGTATCGTATTACCCAGTTGTGGAGGTCAGATAGGCAGTCGCTCCATGTAAAATACTGGTATTCAGCTGCACCCGGTTAGACTGGAAGCCGACCCCAACATAGTTGGGAAAAGGCTAGGCAGATGATGATGAGGCAGATAAGTCTACCTGGTTAAATTAGTTATCGTCGAAAAGGCCAGCACTATCACTGAATTTAAACGAACTGCGCCAATTGTTGAAAATCCAACAGTTTATTATTTTTTTGACTCGTTGGGTGATTTTCAATGCTCGGTTCAACGCTGAGAGTTGAGAAACCAGTGCGCAATAAAAATCGCCACGGTCAATTCTATCAGATCCAACTGCAAATGTAAATTTGTAAAGCCAAAAAAAGTTGATAAAACTACAAATGAACGATTTTCGGCCTTTTTTCTTCATTTGTGCTGTGAGACCTTGCTTCTTGCCAAATTTAATAACTAGAGCAACTAAAAGTACCCTATCGGTGTTGATTTATTTGCAAGTATGTAGCATAAATGGCCGTATCTTTTTATTGCGTTGACTTCGTAGCTTAATTTTTTAGAGCTTCCAGGGACCGAACTACGTATTTGATATTAATTTCAAATTGATACTCGTTCCTGGGAAAAGAGGGTTTCGAAAACAGATCGGCGGACGGAAGGGCAGCGAAGTGATCCTATAAGGGTTCTGCTTTTCCTTTTGAGATGCGGAACCCTAAAAAGAATACACACAAACACTAAAAGAACAACTTGGAAGACATGCGACATATCCATGCAAAACAGCCACAGGCAGAGCACAGGTCAGAGGCTACTTTTGACTATGGGGAGATTGGTAAAAAAAAAATGATAAAACACAAAATATTTATGTACAAAATATGTAGCGGACGGCTAGTATAACATAAAGCAAACTTCAATACCTGTTTGCACAACGAGAGCGATACATTACCCACGTACCTTGCTAATGGAGTTTGAACAAACCCTTTAAAATTTCATGTCTTTTATTCTGGTTCTTCGATAGGACACGTAAAACTATTGCAAATATATTATGAGCTAAGCTTGGAGGCATAGGATTACTTAGGCTTCTTAAATAGGGGACCAATTCCCGTAATTAACAAGGTTCAAAATGTAATTGCAACCTCATTCCAGCGACAATCAATGTCAAAACTCGTAAAAATTTAGGGAAATCAAAGGAATTTTTGGTAGATTGAGACTGAGATCTGCAGGGTAATTGCGTAACACACTATCAGTAGCAATGGGCTTCATTTTGACAGTTCAACAACATTCATTGCGTTATTTACGTTGTTGAGCAGACACATTTTTCCAACACATGGAGCAATGGATTAGCAATATGCTTCAAAATTATTCAAATTGAGAGTAATAGTGTGTTACGCAATTAGGGTTCAGACTGTGAACGTTCTTAAAATTACGGGAATGGCCCCTTTGGTCATACAACCATTTCTTGACCGTTTTTACAGCAGCTTGACATCACAAGATAGAACTTCAGCACATTCACACGATTTCATGAGGAAAATCTTAATGAGAAGTTATCTTATAGCTTCGTGAGAATCGTGGGTCAAGACTTCCTTGGATTTTCACGATCTTTACGACCCCCCAGAGAGCCACAAGATAGCGTTTTGTCAACGCAAAAGCAGAAAGGAGCTATACTTATATATCAGGCCTCCGTTTGGATTTCTAGGTCGACTTATATTATATTCTCGGGTAGATCAAGTTGACCCCTATCAGGATCAACTGAACTACCGTCATATTGGTACAATATTAAAATAGATAAAAAAGCTTGTTCGTGTGGTTAGAAATATCTCGTATCAATTCATGATATTATTTTATTTTCTGCACCTTTCAAAACGGCGAAGGAAAACATCGTGGACTGGCCTAGAACCGAAAATTCGAAGACATGTGACATCTACCAACCCGCACTGGGTCCGCGTGGTGGATTACGGCCCACTCCCTCTCACAGAGAGGAGGCCTGTGTCCCAGCAGTGGGAACATTATAGGCTGCTTATGATGTGCAACTTTTAAAACTATTGCGGTATATAATAATAAAACTATTTATTTTCAGGTAACAAAGACCCATAGATAAATACCTTAAGTGTACATATAACAATATAACAACTGTCTTAGTAAATAAAACTTAAAAACTATAGGTATTGGTGTCACTTCGTTGCACTAAGTCTGTACGCTCCGGTGGCACTTGTCCGCGAAAGCGGTGGAATACTGTCGTATTAAAGAAATAAGCAAGCTTTTGGCCACAGGATGACTCCTATGGCCTAAAGCTTTCTTGCATCACCTGATGCAGGTAGCAAGTTGGTATGCGCAACACAAACGCCTTAAAGTTTACGTATCGGTGTCTTATTTTGTGATCTCGAAAGCATCAATCCTTAACCAAATTATTGACGGAAATTGACTAGCAACTATAAGTAAAATAGTTACAGTAAGCCCACAAAAGATGATTTTTTTGTTAGCCTATATTGTGTCTCACTGCGGGGCAAAGGGCTCCCCTTTTGAGTTTTTCTCTGGCCATGTTGGCCCTGCAAACGTTATCGTGACACCACCTTCACCGTGGTCTACCTCCACGGCGATGTCACAAAGATGTTTGCATCAACAATCATTAATTTATAGTATTTTTATCTACGCGAGCGACGCGCGCTTTGGTTGTGGTTATCTAGTGTATAAACTGTGAATGTGTGTAAGCGTAGGAGGTTTCGGTACCGTCCGAGACAATGGAGTAGTCGAAAGTGTGTTTGTGTGAGTGTGTGCATGTGTATGCTATGTGCTGATGCTACTCCCCTTCACGAAAACATTCACGGCGTCTTTGTACACTTGATTACCACAAGTAAAGTGCGCGTTGCTTCGTGGGATAAAAATACTGTAATTGTCTACAATTTTTTTTTTCATAATATTTTATCAATGAGTAGTCATAAAATATATTACACATTGGTTAATTAATTATAGCTTCACATTGATACACTATTGTTGTATACAAATTGTAGACAGTCAAATAAATTATTGTCGATTTTTTTTTTGTTTAAGTTTGCTGTATCTTCAATCTTTTTAAGACGAACAAAAAAACATTGGTTGTTGCGGGCAAGTTCTTTATTAAAAACTTAGTCTACAATAAACAAAATATCTACTCGTATTACGTAAACATCACGTTATGTTGGCAATAGTTTAAAATGAAAGACATAACACATAACACATAACGCTTAATTAGGTGCGTTTCAAAGATAGGGTTAGGCGCAAAGAAGGAAAATAAGTCTTTATTAGATTAATTTTATAAATGTGCTTGTTTTTAAGAGTTAGGGCTTTGATGTTTGTGCACACGTTAAAAGATCTGCAGGTATGTTAAACTTACAAAATGGTGAAGAAAACCAATATTCAATAAAATTAAAAGAAGGAATTGACAAGTAAAACTGAAGAGACTTTGCCAGTGTCGACAGTTCAAGCTTGAAAAACGCATTTATTTTCAAACAAGATAATATTTACATAATACATAAGCTAACAGATTTAAAATAATAATAAGTATGTAAATGTATATAAAAACAGGGGTAAAGAATAATAGCACCTCAAAAAAATTCTTCCGCAACGCTATCAGCTTGAAAAGTGCCCAAATGGCTGGCAGCATTACCACGTTGTATGGCGAAGCTAATTTTTTAGCCCTCTGGTCACGTGAAGAGTCGACCAACCGCTTGGCGATGTCTCGGAAAACCAAGTCGGCACTCGGACTCCATGAACCTACTGGTACAACCCCAAAACGTATTTAGTTTGTTACCACGATAATTTATTATTTACTGACATAATGACAATGGGAATTCTACCACGGACCAACTATGATACTGACAGCTTAACAAATCACTCACGCTCCAATAAAATTAATGGTAAACCGGATGCTAAAACCACAGCCAAAAACTAGTGCGTCAAAACCAGCAATTGACGTCATAGATCAAGTTATAAAAGAGACTATACATTCTGAATACATAGCCAATATGACTTGAAACGTATAGTTAGTAAGATTGTAAAGAATCTAACGGTAAGTAATAATATACAAAATATCCCTAGAACCGCTTCTGAAACCAGTTTGAAATAATCACTGGATATTTAAGCTTGTTTTAATGGTAGACAATAAAGTAGGCAATTTCAAATGAGATCACGTTTTGCCACAGTATTTGCCAACCATATGGCATGCAACGTGACTTGATAGGAATCCCAATTCATAAAGCATGTAATAATTTTTTTTGTTATTTTAATTTTTAAGCATATTGTTTGTTTCGATATTTGCAGTCAGGGTATGGGCTGCTCTTCTTATTTGTGTGTGTGTTGGGTTGGGTGAACAACGACTCAAGAAATGACTTATTTATTTGCTCTTGATGAAAAACGTTTTATTTTAAACTATGTACAATCTTATATTAGATACAATGGTAAACGGGTAAAAAGGTGAAGAACGAATATATTGCGCGCGATGCATGATCTCTCTTAAAAACGAATCATCGGTGTGAAGTTGGTGAGTAGCGAGCCCGCGCTCATTGGCCGGCGTCGGCACGCTCCACCAGATTGGACGCCGTCTGTTGCAGCTTCATGTCGTTATGCTACCGCCCCGCGCGTGTAGATGGCGCGTGCGGTAACATAAGTCCGGCCTTGGAAGTGGCAGGTTCCAACAGAGTCAGGATACTACTTCGGATACTGACTGCAGCACTGGCAGTGGGCATATTTTTGAGAATGCTCTGCGTGTGACTCCTGTTGCTGTGAGCAGGTCAGCCACTCTTGAAATTCCATCAGCGCCAAGATAATTTCGTATAATCCTTCCTAGTTTCCATTTGAGTGGAGGCAGGTTTTCGTCCTTGATTAGAGCAAGTTGACCGAGCGTAATGGAGTCTCGATGTGTCTTCCATTTAGTACGCGTCTGCAGCTCCGACACATATTCTGTAGCCCATCGTTTCCAGAAGCTTTGCCGCATCTGCTCAATCACCTCGTAGCGCTGCAGGCGATGACTCGATGTAGCAGTCAAATCTTGGCAGGCTGGAGCAGTCAGCGGTCGGCCGATAAGGAAATGAGCAGGGGTAAGAGGTTGTAGGTCATTAGGATCTGTGGACAGAGCTGTTAAGGGACGGGAATTCAGGATGGCTTCGATTTGTGCCAACACCGTACTGAATTCCTCGTAAGTGAGATTCGTACCCCCCACTACTCGTCGCAGGTGGTGCTTACACGATTTCACCCCTGCTTCCCATAAACCGCCAAAATGAGGAGCGTACGGAGGAATGAAGCTGAATCGAATATTATTATTTGAAGCGAAATCATTAATATCTTTACTATTATTTTGAATAAAAGAAACGAATTCCTTTTCAGCCCCTACAAAATTCGTAGCGTTGTCTGACATTATCTCGACTGGCTTACCCCTACGTGAAATGAAACGTTTTAATGCGAGTATGTAATCTTTAGTTGAAAGACTTGTTACTAACTCGAGATGAATAGAACGTGTACATAAACAAACAAACAAACATATATAACATTTAGTGAGACTAGCTCCCCTGCCGCGACGGTTCAGAATCATCACCGGTCCCGCATAGTCAACACCACAGCGCATAAAAGGGAAGCCGGGTTCCAAGCGTTCAGCCGGCAAGTTACCCATCAGAGGCTGCATAGTCTTCCCTCTGATGCGCGTGCATGTGACGCAGTCGTGGACAGTTTTCCTCGCTAGGTTTCGCCCTCCGAGCGGCCACCAAGCCTCACGCACACTAGCCAATAGGAGCTGAGGTCCACCGTGCAACAATTGTTTATGTTCATGTAAAAACAATAACATTGTGAATCTATGCTTACTGCACAATAGCACGGGATGTTTTTTATTATTATCGAAATATAACGAATTACTTAATCTTCCACCAACGCGTATTACTTTAAATTCATCAAGAAAAACATTCAAACCTATTAGTCTTTTCGATTTTACGACCAATCGCTTAACTAAATTATTATATTCGTCGCAAAATGATTGCATTTGCGCGAGGCTGGCGAGTGTCACAGCTGAGGCGTCCAACTCATCGACAGATAACGAACCGGTTTTGCGATGTTGTTTACTTGCGCGTGCATTACCTATAAAACGTAATACATAGGCTGTCGCACGCCGCAAACGATTATATGAGGAGAATCTATTAAAATCTATTATGCCAGCATTATCAGTCGAAGTGTTGCATACCATACTAATTTTTGTGATTTTACTTCGGGTAATTGATCTACATCTATACTAAGCTCACTTGTATAATTAAATTTGTGTTGTTGTAAAAAGATTGGCCCGTGCCACCACAAGTCATTCGTCTGGAGCTCGTTTAGAGGAAGACCTCTGGACACAATATCAGCCGGGTTATCGTTACCCTTTATATGCAACCAAATTGCATCACCTGTGAGCTCGTTTATTTGTGACACACGATTCTGGACAAACGTTTTTAAAGTATGAGGTGACATTCTGATCCAGCCCATGACTATGGTTGAATCAGTCCAGAAAAATACTTTACTAAATGTCAGTCTCAATGAATGTAATATCCTTTTATATAGCCGTGCGCCCAGTAACGCGCCACATAACTCAAGTCGCGGAATGGTACATACAGTTTTAACTGGCGCGACTTTGCTTTTGGCACATAATAATTTTGTGACTATACAGTCGTCCGTATACGTACGTACGTATGCACAAGCACCGTAGGCTTCTTGTGACGCGTCAGTAAAAATATGTAACTCAACATTTGTACATTCACTCATGACGTAACGTGGGACACGAATATTGCCTAATGACGATAAGTTTTGAATGAATCGATTCCACAAGCATTCGATATCGTTAGGAACCGAATCATCCCAGGCGAGTTTGCATAGCCACAATTTTTGAAGCAATATTTTTGCTATAATTATTGTGGGTGATAAAAGACCCAGCGGGTCATAGATTTGTGAAATGACCGACATCATACTTCGTTTGGTTACTTTATTAGCTTTATTTTCTAAGTTAGTGGTAAAATAAAGTTCATCTTTATCAATTTGCCAACCTAATCCGAGAGTTTTATTCTGGCAATGTTCCCCGATAGCTAACTCTTTAGATGTTTCTAGGTGTACGTCATAACTGAATGTCCACTTTCGCAAATTAAAGCAGGCAGCTTTTAGAACCTCTGATACTTTTTCGCATGTTTTTAAAAGAGCTTGAGGATCATTGTCGCCAGTAATTAAGTCATCGACAAAGAAATCTTCGTTTATGACCTTGCTAATGGTTTTATCTTCCGTTTCTTGTGCGAGTTGACGTAAACAACGCATGCTTAGATATGGCGCCGACGCGGTACCGTACGTAACCGTGTTGAGTCGGAATATACCTAACTCATCAGATGAATTTTCGCGCCATAAAATTAATTGAAGGTTGCGCTGATCGGGATGCACCAGTACTTGCCGGTACATTTTCTCCACGTCAGCGCAGGCAACATACTTATACTGTCTAAAACGAAGTAGAATCGAAAAAATATCATTTTGAAGAGGAGGCCCTATCAGTTGTATGTCGTTGAGTGACTTATTTGAAGTGGTTGTGGCACTAGCGTCAAACACTACACGCAACTTTGTTGTGGTGCTGTGTTCACGGAATACTCCGTGATGCGGGAGAAAATAATGTGGCCATGCGTATTCGTTTATTCGCGACATGTGCCCTAGCTCAATATATTCCCGAATAAAGTCAGTGTACAACCTTTTATAAGATGAAGACCGATTTAACTTGCGTTCCAATGAGAGAAAACGAGACTTTGCATTTTCGTAGGAATCACCGAGCGCGTCAGTTGATTCCTTCAATGGAATTCTCACCGTGAACCTACCACTACTATCTCGTGTAGTAGTGTTAACGAACGATTCTTCACACCTTCGATCTTCTTCAGTGAGAATAGGACCCGAACTCATAATTTCTTCTAATTCCCAAAATTTACGTAATTGTGTATCTGTGTTTGATTGCTGTACGAAATTACATTGAATCTGATTAACACACGATTTATTATAAATGGGACCAGAAATTAGCCACCCTATTTTCGAGTTTTGTAGATATGGACCGTTGGGTAATCGAAGTCGATCCACCTCCAATAAGTCCCAAAATACGTCCGCACCAATCAGTAAATCGATCTCTGACGGTATGTTGAACGTTGGGTCCGCGAGACATACGTTGTCCGGGAGGTAGATTGTTTCATAAACAACGGGAATTGACGGCAAACTCGTCGTAATGCACGGCAAAACAAAACATCTTAATGAACGTTTAAAATTACTAGTTTTTGAACGCATGTTTATATCGCATAATTGATTCGATTGTGAGACCGACTGTCCCACGCCCGATATTTTTATAGTGGACTGTATTATGGAAACGTTTAAATGTTTACAAAGCTTTTCTGAAATAAAGCAATTTTGACTACCGCTATCTATCAGCGCTCGAGCTGTATGATATATACTATTACTATCCATGACTTCGACTAGTGCAGTGGATAATAATACTTGTGGCAACGGTACTGAAGACGCATTATCGGTAAACAAATGATTCGCACATGATACGACAGAGACCGGTTTCTTATCAGCACTCGTCGCTGACGACGCCGGTGTAGTTGCCGTAACATTGTTGCTATCGTTATGCAATAACGTGTTATGTTTTTCTTCGCACTGTTTGCACGGCCCGAAAACGCATTCGGGAACTAAATGACCTGTACGTAGACAATTACGACACAAGCCCTTGATACTATTAGTGAATTTAATTCTGTCCTGAACTGTCATATTGAGAAATTTAAAACAAGTATATAACGCATGAGTTTTCCCGCACATTGTACAAGATTGTTTTGATGTTTCGGGGGTACCGGTAGTTTTACGAGTGGAAACAAAGCTATGCGACTGTTGTACTTGTGCTGCACTCGTGTGCCTTTTATTATCAGACGCATTGTTAGGTTTGTTATTCTGTGTATTTCGACTATGGTTACTATGAACCATATCTAACATATCGGCACGATTACGTAGAAAACATAACAAATCATCTAATTTTGGTTTGGTTTTGTGAACGCCAGAAGAAATCGAGCCTAAATAATTCTCCCACTCACGCTGAGTGGAACAATCTAGCTTAGATACTATGAGGTAAATGACCAAGGTATCCCACGTGTCCGTGGGCTCTTCAAGAGATTTGAGCGCTCGTAGGTTACGTAACATTACATCGATTAATTTTCTGATTAACGAAGGGGATTCTTTGTTAATAGATTGCGCAGTAAACAAAGCTTTCACATGGTTATGAATTAGCAAACGATCATTGTGGAACCTATTTTTCAACAGCTCCCATGCGTGGTTATAATTAGCGGCAGTGAACTCTAATGCACTTATAACGTGGAGTGCTGAACCACTGAGCGAAGATTTTAGGTAGTGGAACTTCTGGATCGCGTCTAAATCACTTCGTTTATGAATCATAGATAAATAGGAATTTTTATACTCGAGCCAGTGATCATATGAACCGTCGAAAGAGGGGAGTGTGATCTGCGGTAATTTAATAGAATTAGAATCACTATAATGCGGAGTTGTACATTTTGATCTACCCTCATCTCTTATTTTCACATCGTCGGTTAAGCATTTTGCGATGGACATGATATTAAAATACTGATCCTCAAACGATGCCCTATACTCGAGTTGTTTGTCCAATTCACTGTCATCTAATATTTGTTCGATTTTGTCTTGAATCTTGGTAAACGCGATTAGTATGTTGGAGACCGACTCCATGCGTAAGAGGAGTTCCGCCTGCTGTCGTTCAGACATCTTAACGTTTTCATATTTAGCAATATATTTTTCAAATAACGTTAAACGACCTTTTAGTGTACCCCTTTGCTTTTTAAGATCCCCTATACGAGAAATATTACCAGCTTCACTGTATTCGTCGTCACTCATTTTAGCGGCTTATGAAAAGACAAAGGTTACTCACGTTTAAGCACAAACTGCTGACGAAGTAGGTAGGCACCACGTGTTGCGAACTTTGCGCGATGTACGTTAACTGGAATTTCAAAATCACAGTACGGTATTAGACACTTGAAAATGGGATGGGAAGAACAGGAATGACCGCCCTGACCTTGTATTGCCGATCCTCGATTCGACGCGAAGATTCGACCTGATCGTTTCTTGCTGACCCTCTATTCGACGAGAAGATCCGGCTCCGAAGGACCAATGTTTGCTTCGATATTTGCAGTCAGGGTATGGGCTGCTCTTCTTATTTGTGTGTGTGTTGGGTTGGGTGAACAACGACTCAAGAAATGACTTATTTATTTGCTCTTGATGAAAAACGTTTTATTTTAAACTATGTACAATCTTATATTAGATACAATGGTAAACGGGTAAAAAGGTGAAGAACGAATATATTGCGCGCGATGCATGATCTCTCTTAAAAACGAATCATCGGTGTGAAGTTGGTGAGTAGCGAGCCCGCGCTCATTGGCCGGCGTCGGCACGCTCCACCAGATTGGACGCCGTCTGTTGCAGCTTCATGTCGTTATGCTACCGCCCCGCGCGTGTAGATGGTGCGTGCGGTAACACATATTATAAGCTTAATTTCAAATGGGATTTCTATTTAAACAACTTTATTTTAAATGTTGTAATGGGTTTTAGAATTAATTAAATATGTCTTTGTATAACACAGAGCATGGAGATCGGTGGTCGCTGTTAGAAGTGGCACTGTCAACATTTTCCATTCAAACCAAGCCTGACAGTGGACGTCACCGTTTTCTCCATAGGTTCAGTGTATACTACTAGCGTCACTGTCAACATTTTCCATTCAAACCAAATGTGGCAGTGGGCGTCACCGTTTTCTCCATGAGTTCAGTCTATATTACTAGCGTCACTGTCAACATTGTCCATACAAACCAAGCGTGCTAGTGGGCGTCACCGTTTACTCCATAGATTCAGTATATACTTCGTTTATTTTCACTACGTTTATATCACAAATGACGTATTTAAACTAACAGCTTTGACTGGCGGTCCGTTACAGAAGTATAATAATACGCTCAACGTAGTTTAGGCACCACGAATTTTATTAGTACTGCTGACTCTAGACACTACGGCGGCGGAGTGCGGAGAGTCCTAGTTCTGTTTTGTATTAGGCTGCCTGTCCATTGACGCGGAGCGAGGCTGCGTAGCGGAGAAACGGAGACATATTAATCAATAGAAAAATGACATTGAGATTTTATGCAATCCTATTGGTTAATATTACTCCGTTTCTCCGCTCCGCAGCCTCGCTCCGTGTTAATGGACAGGCAGCTGTAGGCTACCTACAAATACACTGAATAAAATCCTTTGCTTGCTAATAAAGTCCTCCTGACCGTATTTCGGCCACGGCAACCAATCTCAACGGAGACTAGCCTTCGGCGCGGGAGATATTATAGTGCACAAGTGTGCGCAGGCACAGGTGCACTCCCTCTTCTCTCACTCTCATAGTCCGATGGGACGGCAATCTGACATGACCGGAGAGAGAAATCAGGCATCAGGCGCGGGACTAACGGCTTTACGTGCTTTCCGAGCTATTAAACCACCAACTTCCAAACTCCGGACTGTTACTAAGAAATTCCTAATAGAAAACCCAATAACACTGTCTGACCCGGGAACCGAACCCAAGACCCCACCCTCAACAGTAAATTTGCGCGCGCTCGGCGTTATTCTAATTCATGCAGGATCCTAGAAAATGTTTCGGTAACTCGAGGGACTAGGCACACGCAGTTGCCTTTGCAATGCTTTGATGGTGTTAGCAGTTACTTCACTTTGTATGTTTGTTTCTGCTGCTTGTATTGCTATTAAATTGTAAATCTGTAATTGGCTGTAAGACTAGCTAACATCTTAAGATAAAATTTCAAAGAGTTGTGGATTTTGTGAACAATAATAAACATAGGCAATCATCATTAACAATCTTTGCTTTGGATACCAAATAGGATATTGTTGTCTTTCGATTTTGACATAATGATGATGATCATTGTTAATTGATTGACCCAATTAGACTGGACATTAGTTTTCTATTTGTCAAAACATCCGGAATATATCCCATGACTAAGAAGCAGTTATCTGATTTTTTTTTTTTTTTTGATAAAAATTAACACTTTCGAATAGAAGAAAGAAAAATAATTGTTTACGATTAAAAACAGAGGCGCAACAAATAAGCTTCAACATTAAAAGAAATAACCATAGATCACGCTTGCAACGGCTGCACAAAATAGGTTCAGTTCACCATAATTTTTCATGCACTTTTTTTTTTAAATCACCAGTACTGAAATATCCACTGCACCTAGTAGGGAAGTGCAATCAATCAACTCAGCCTATCGCAGTCCACTACTGGACATAGGCCTCTCCCAGACTGCGCCACAACATCCTGTCCTCCGCCTTCCGCATCTAGTCTACCCCAGCTACCTTCTTTAGGTCGTCCGTCCGTCTAGCTGGGGGGCGTCCCACACTACGCTTGCCGATACGCGGTCTCCACTCCAGGACTCGTCTGCTCCACCGGAAAGTGGTACCAATATACCTATTCTGGCTCTTACCCATACTAAAATCTCAGGATTTTAGTATGTATAAAATGCGTGTGTCAGCACAAGCCTAGTATAGTAGATCATCTGCCTAGCCTTTTCCCAACTATGTTGGAGTCGGCTTCCAGTCTAACCGGATGCAGCTGAATACCAGTATTTTACATGGAGCGACTGCTAATCTGACCTCCCCAACCCAGTTACTGGGTAATACGATACCCCTAGGTAAGACTGGTTGTCAGACTGGGGCTTCTGACTACCCGTAACGACTGTCAAAGATCTACGAATGACAGCCGGGACCAACGGCTTAACGTGCTTTCCGAGGCACGGAGGGGTCTCGGTATGTAATGATGGTCACCCATCCACAGACCAACAGCGGCAAGCGTAGCTTAACCTGATCGATCGACCTGTGCGGCTGTTATTATTTGGCCACGGGCCCCTAAGCCTAGTATAGTAGATAAATAACAAAATATACTGGGTGGCAGGAACTTTTTTGCAGCATTTTTCTTCTACTGAAATAAGATGCGCTGCAGCCCGACGTGCCTTTAACGTGCGCTTGGGTTTGTGGTGACCGATATCGACGATATTGGTCCCAAACAAACTACCTCAACATGACCTAAATGATGGTAGCGAGAGATTGATGAGGTCGAACACGTTGAACCACTTCTGAGCTGCCGTTTGAGGAAGAATTTATCACCTAATCTTATGTTCTTAGCTAAGTGCTTATATACTTAAATATAATGAGTTTTCTATTATATTCAGAAAAGTAGTAGGTTTAAAGAACAACGCCACACAGATGGACATGAAAAGCGACTTTAATTTATAGCTTTTATGTAATACACGGATGACCTATAATTTAATATGGGATACCCTTGCCTTGATGCAACAGACAGAAGGTAACTGTAGGTCCTTCTTGGAAAGTTTATTTTTTATTTTTTTAAATATTGTTTTTATTTTAAATAAATACTGCTACTTCTTCTGATCGTTTCGATGGCAATTTATATACAGTCAACCCAGAATTTGGGTACGAGCTCGGCACCTTTAGTAGCGTCCATATCAACTCCTGAAGCGTGCAGACAGCAGGACACGCTGGACACGATACTAAGTGCCCCGTTGTTGCTCCAATACTGCTACTAATCAAGGGATTTCACAAGTTCTAAATGATTTTTAGCAAAATTTTAACTTTCATAATAGCTACATATTTAAAATTATCCTACTACAAACTATTATATGTATGTTTATTACTAATACCAAAACAGGTAGTTGCGATAACAGCGTTGCGACGGAAAACTGATACGTTTTCAAAATATAGCAGAAACCGGATATACATGTAGATTACATTGATAACAGTTAGCTAATACGTAACTGTGTGTCTTTGACAGTACAGGCTATATAATAGATGCAAATAGCTTCAAAGACTTCAGTATCTAGCATTACCAGTATCTTAAGAAGAACATACAAAGCAATAATAGTCTTCACTGCACTGAGTCTGTGATAGTACAATATTTGTGTGCATCCAGCCGTTCCTAAAGGACAAAGACGTACGTCTGCGATGGTATTATTCCTCTGGAGATGAAGCGAATGCGGATCCCAGACGAAATTGGAGAGAGCTCGCTTTTGCAATCTGTACTGTAAAGCAGCGGCAAAATATGCAGTTGTAATTCGTGACAAATAAGGAACTTAAGTACGCGTTTGCAAATCTGACCAAATCTGACAAAAATAAGTGACAAAAATACAGACAAAAAGTCGTGTCAGTTTACTCATAATTTCGCCGCGTGTGCAAGCCGTGCACGTGTAGTAGTAAGACTCAATACTTACCTAGCATTAAAGCGCGTCAATTCGTAAACGTGTCCTTAATATGATTTGACGATAAAAGGTATGATATTTCCAATGCTGGGACACGGGCCTCGTCTCGGTGAGAGGGACTGGACCGTAATAAAAATAATAATAATCCACCACGCTGTTCCAGTGCGGGTAGGTAGATGTCACGTGTCTTCTATTTTTTTGGTTCTAGGACATGCTGGTTTCCTCACGATGTTTTTCTTCACCGTTTTAAAAACAGTGGTGATGAAATAATTTACACAAAATAAAGCGCTTGGGTTTGAACCGACGACCTGCAACTCGTAAGTCGCGGCAGTTACCACTTGGCTCTGGCTCCGCTTGGTTAACTTATGGCATGGGTGGTTTTTACATGCAGCAAAACACATCTTATCTGTCTATATTTTATAATAAATACATGCAAAATATTATAAATTGAAGTCGCTTTGCGTATCTGTCTGTGTGACAACGTTGTTCTTCTAAATTACCGATGGAGTTTGTTGCAGTTTTCAACAACACTTTTAGAATTTATTCCAAAAGGTTAGTGTCTATTATACATTAATATTAAACTTATAAATAATATCAACAACTGGACGTTTTGTCGAGTTGTAAAAACCGTATGTAGTAGGGGCGGGGCGATAGTTCTTAATAATTCCAGCTCTGTGATTAAGACTTAAACAATTTCTTCATCGATAGCATTTTGACTTCAGAAAACCGTTCGACATCGTCGATAGTGACACATTATTACGTAAGCTAGCAGGAATTGGTGGCACACCATATCTATCGCATTTCATAGCCAGTTATATGCAAGGCAGACAGCAGTATGTTGACTACAACGGCTCCGATCCGTACTATACCTGGACCGGGGTGAGTCAAGGCAGCAACATAGGGCCTCTGGAATTTATAATAATGATAAACAATTTAAAATTGAATCGCCAAAAATTGTTCTTGTTTGTTATTCGTAGATGACCTTATGTTGCTGTTTGAGGTCGGGACGGAGTCTGCAGATGTTTGCAGTATGACATTGATAGGATAGTGAAATGGAGCCATGAGAACAAGCTCTATTTCAACTGGATACGTTGTTAAGTAGTGCTCGGTGATAAGTTTAACCCGCGCACATGCAACTCTACTCTACGAGTACGTAGTGGAAGCAGTACCGATGCAATGAGTCACGCAGTTAAATGATTTAGGGGTTGTTTTCGGTCCTGAACTATCGTTTCGCGATAGTATAACTAATATCTGCAAAAAGGCATTTAGACACTTGGGGTTTGTTCTGAGGTAGACGCGAGACTTTACCAGCATCACAACCATCAGAGTCCTGTATGACGCATTAGTCCGGTGTCATCTGGAACATAATGCTGTCATATGGGATCCACATGACGTTAAGTACTCAGTGATGTTGGAGCGAGTCCAGAACAAATTCACGCGCCACCTGTACAATAAACTTTATGGGGTATACCCATTTTACCCTAGGTCAGATCATGTGAAGACCATGTAGATTGTCCTAAACTTTACATTCATAAAACCATCAGCTTTATAAATAAGCAAGTTTTTTTATGTTATAACAGAAAACCCTGAGCAAGGCAAAGACAACCTGAGACAGGTGCCTGAATATTTGTCCAGCTCGCAAAATTTTTTTGACAAGTCGGGAGGTATTTAAATTCTTAGAAGTCATTTTAATGTGACATTGAATATTTTTTTGTCGTCTGAGTTGTCACGGTTTATGCATCTGAGAAGAAGGTTCGTCCTCTTACCTACTATGCTAAATCTTGGAAAGTGAAATACAAATTAAACTAAGCGTTTTTCCGTGAAATACTCAAAGGCCATTTAACTCGAAAACTTTAGGCACCTAACGTCTTTAACTTGCTTTATTATTAAGACGGAGTAAACCATTTCCAAAGGTAATCCTGGTGTAACTTAACTAATAAGGAGAGGTAAGACCCTCAGTTAAAAGAAAAAGTAGACGAAACGGGAAATTACTGGAGGAGGCCTCTATCCGTCGAGTGGGTCCTTAATCAATTTAATGAATCTTACTTTATTAACACTTTGCGGGACACTTAACGTCCCTTAATAAAACTTCTGTTGTGTCTCGTTCAGTGTCCTTCACTGTGTTAAGAACTGTATTTTTTTTTTTTTGTTAAATGGCTTATTTATTTTATAAGACTGACGCTTTTGGTACAGTCCATACTAATAATATAAATGCAAAAGTAACTCTGTGTCTGTCGGCACACAGGTAGACCATGACCTGGGTTAGGGCATACTATACTGTTTATCCCGGTAGTACAACCCTGTGATTCCTGATCTCTCTCCGGTCGTGTCGGATTGCGTGCCGTCCCATCGGACTATGAGAGTGAGGGAAGAGAGAGAGCAGCTGTATCTGTACACACACTTGTGCACTATATGTCCCGCGCCGAAGGCTAATCTTCGTTGAGATTGGCCGCCGTGGCCGCAATATGGACTGGAGGTTTGTAATGTGGGATAACTTGGGATCTCCACGCGTGCGAAGGGACGGACGAAAGCTAGTAAGTACACCATAACCATACTACAATCTGTCAAATTTCTTTAATAGCTTTTCAACTTTATCGCTACAGTATAAGGTTCAAAGTTGATTGGGAAAATTTTACAGTTTCAGGTAGCTTTGATGTGCTGGCGTCTGTACAAATTAATGCGAAGAAAAATAAAACCCCCGAAATATACAGAAACATTTAATTGTTCATGCCAGAAATAGACGTCCATTTTGTTTTCGGAACTCATTCCCGTGTTGATGTTGTTGTTTTTTTTTTTTTTATAAATGGGAAAAACATAACTGCTTGCTTCCTAAGAAAAGAGACCTTATTTGCATTTCTTAACCTCGAGTTGACATTCAAAGTTACCTCGTTTTACTGATTGTGAGTCATGTTAGCTTTGATTCTGATTCCGATGATTGTGGAAAACTGATACTATTATTCTCATGCTAACAATAAATATTGGGAAATCCTTGTGGGATTTTTTTAGTGTTCCGTGTTAAAATTGGCAATGATTTAATTTTAAATAGTTAAGTTCTTGTATTTTAAAACAGTTTAGTATGAATCAATGCTATTTTAATTAGTGTAAAGTAATTGAAGTTCCTATTCGTGTTCCTATAAGTATCGCAAGGACAGACTTTCTGTTCTCCGCTCTACTTGCTTTTATTTTTACTAACTAATTTTACCCAAGTGCAGTGTTTTTAGGGTTCCGTAGTCTACAAGGAACCCTTATATATAGTTTTGCCAGGTCCGTCTGTCCGTTCGTCTGCAGCTTAGTTCAGAGACTCTTAGTACCAGAAAGCTATAATTTGGCATGGATTTACATATTAATCACGCCGACATAGTGGTAAACTTTCCGGGTGTTGTTGGGGCTGCCGCGTTTTTGCAGCGCATCCGGTATGTTTGCCGACGCAAATGTTGACAGCTTTTCAACCGTCATGCGTAAGAGATGCGCATCGTTATTATATCGGTTTCGCGCCAGCCCCAACACTATCCTGGGGACTTTGGCAGACCGCTGGGACTCTCCGATTCAGGGACGCTGGATACGACTCCATGCGGTGAAGTAGATTGGGATGGGAAAGTCCCTAGTGGGTGTACTTAGTTATTAATTTATATAATAACTAAGTAATATTTTGACAGGCCTGTTGGTCTAGTGGTCAGTGGCCCTGACTGCTATGCCCAAGGTCGTGGGTTCGATTCCCACCTAGGACAAATGTTTGTGTGATGAGCACGATCATTTGTTCTTTGTCTGGGTGTAATTTATCTATAATATGTATGTATTTAGAAATATATATGTATGTTTATCAGTCGTCTAGTACTCATAGCACAAGCTCTGCTTAGTTTGGGACTAGATGGCGTTGTGTGAAAGTTGTGGAATATTATTATTATTATTATTATAATTACCCGTTAGTTTAAGTTTATTTACTAACACTAGACATAAGGCATTTTATACTGGTACTAACAAACTATGGAACTTGATTCTGAAATAAATGTTTATTATTATTATTAAAACAAATCCATGACGAAAAAAAAATAGGTTTCTCCTGTACACGTAAAGTGGAGAAGTTTTTTTTTCTCGTCTATCCCACATAATAATAGCGTGGGCAGATGATGCAACGCGGTGGGTCGGGGGAACAAGAAATTTCACGCGGATAAAATCACGGGCAGAAGCTAGTAATGTACAGACGCCAGCACATCAGGCTACTACAATATGTCAAATTTCTTTTATAGATTTTCAAATTTATCGCTTAGGCATTAGGTTCAAAGTTGATTGGGAAAATATGACAGTTTCGGGTCTATACAACAAGACTTTAAATATTATGAATATGTAACCAAACGCCAGCCTTGTCAGTTCAATACAATATTTACTTTACAATATTCTTCCATTTACTTACGAGACTAATATTACGTAACATGTTATATATAACTAATCCA
Organism: Eremobia ochroleuca; assembly: GCA_949629135.1. Classification (NCBI taxonomy): domain Eukaryota; kingdom Metazoa; phylum Arthropoda; class Insecta; order Lepidoptera; family Noctuidae; genus Eremobia; species Eremobia ochroleuca. The sequence goes on from OX451389.1 coordinate 17,242,337, forward strand.
AACATTTATTAACAGAGACTAACAAGATACGCAAAGCCCCAGGATTTTCCTATGGACACCCGAAACCGTATAAAAGGGAAAACATTTCACGTGCGCTTATAAGAATAAGGTTAGGAGGCAATGTGGAATCCCATTGACAGCCCTTGTCACTAATGCTCTGTGGTACCTAATCCCTATTGTTGTTTGTGGTACCATAACCTCTTTTCCGGAGCTCTGTTTTATTTTATACCCAAAGCGAAATAAATGAGTAAGCATGAAATACACTCGTGATAAGGAAAAATATGTGTGTATTTCAGCTTCTCGTCCTAATTTGGAAATTATTCAAATGCAGCCAAAAATATCTGTCTGTGCCTTGATACAGTGTAATTAAATCCTGCTGTGATTGCATCTTAATAAAATCTGCGGTATCATTCAAAACTATAATAGCATAATCATCGTATAATGTTCCCACTGTTGGGACACAGGCGTTCTTTCTTAGAGAGGGAGTGGGCTAATCTACCCAGCGGGCCGAGTGAGGATTGGTAGATGTCACATGTCTTCATATTTTTGGTTCTAGGACATGCCGGGTCTTCTCAGAATGTTTTCCGTCACCGTTTTGAAAACTATAATATTCCATTAAAATTAATGAAAGCATGAAATATATGTTTATTCGTTACAGATAGTACCAGTAAAGTTCGTTTAGTTTGAAGTACAGTTTTACATCTGAAAGGATGTCAATGATTCCAACTATGTATTGTAGACTATCGAAGTACAAGTCATAATTATCGACATTGCATCAAAGTCCAATAAATACCGGAAAAATCTAATCAATGGTATTTAACCCTACAGTGCATGATTTTTCTTATCGGTTAAAAAAAATACATTAGCCTGAAAATATGATGCCATTTCTCGAAAAAATATTTAGAAAAATCATAACTCAATAGAAACGTATGTTTTTGTGCATGGCACATCATGCATTATAATGTTAATATGTGTTACGTAGTATCAATGAAATCACAAGATTACACGTAAAATGACAAATATGAACATTAACTTACCTATACTAATTATTTCGACTCTGAAAATTCTATTATTTTAATTTTATCATTTTTTTGCGATTATTATACGCCGCTCGTTAATCGTATTCAAAGTACCCACCGATTTCAAGAAAACATAAATAAATGTTCATCTACAGATTTATCCAAAATATATGGTACTAAATTCGAAACACAAATACATAATAGTTAATCTTGTCAACACTAGATCACGCTACTTGGATCGATTTTTAAAATATAAGACATTTTTCGGTATGTGCCATATGTGGGACACTATGCGCTGTAGGGTTAATATGATTAATTAAGTACCTACCTATTTTTATAAAAAACCTTGAATATACGCACCTGTGGCCATCTGACACACGCAAAAACACGTGCAAATAACATTTGCATTTCCATGACCTGCGTAGGAAGTGAAGGCTTATCGCGGTATTTATCGCGTAGTTTACTAGAATCAACAGAAGTTTGCTATAAACCAGTTGTTTCTTACCCCTGACCTTAACTTAGCAGAAACCATACAGAGGAATTCTGGTTCGTGGAAGTATTAACTGCCGCACGGGTCAATTGATTATACAACGTGTAACGTTAAATGCGCAAAACCTGAAAATAGTTTGGTCAGAATAACGAGCAGAATTAATTGAACCACTTTTTAATATAGGTCACATTTTTCAAAAAATCTTCATTAAAAACGTTGCCGTGTCTATTTATTAATAGGTCAAGCAACCCAATGTCAGCGCGGCGCAGCGGCCCGGTGACGACTCCTCCCTCGATAAAGCGTCGTCGGAGACGCAAGAAACGATCAGAATGGCCAGTAAAACTAAAACAGCACATAAAACCTTTACAATTTTTTTAATGACTTATTTTCTCTCTGAAATAGGTCAATTGAATTAAAAATCAGTTGGGGTGTCTGAGGTTTTGCGCATTTAACGTTACACGTTGTAACTATATGATTTTATACTAATTCCAAAATTCATCATTTTTAACAAATCTTTTGATAGCGGACGCACATGAGAAAACTATGCATGGTGGTCCCCAATTAATGATTACATACTTACGCTCATGGGAACATGGGAGTAAAGGCTTTGGAAAAGAAGCATGTAAGAAGCAGTGTGAGGTGCATCCGATATACAGCTAAAGTAAGGACTCAACTTATGGGGCAGTTACCTTCCTCTCGTGTACTTCCGAACAAACCCTTTTTGTGTAGCGGAGTAGATTATACAAGCCCGATATATATTCGAGTGTCCAAAGGTCGTGGTAATAAGTCTACAAGGGCTGTATTGCTTTATTGATGTGAAACATCTATAGCCGCACGTAAAACAGATTTCTGGCGTGGCGACTCATGCTGTGGCGACGCGTCGCCACGCTCTATGATGGCCCAATTTCAGCACGGCGCAGCGGCCCGGTGACGACTCCTCTCTCGATAAAGCGTCGTCGCAGACGCAAGAAACGATCAGAATGGCCAGTAAAACTAAAACAGCACATAAAACCTTGACCCGTTTTTTACTTACTTATTTTCGCTCTGAAATAGGTCAATTGAATTAATCATTTGGGGTGTCCGAGGTTTTGCACATTTACCGTTACACGTTGTATATATGTACAGTCTATATGCAGTAGTGTGTACGGTGTGGCGACGCGTCGCCATGCGCAATCGACTGTGCGATTCTCGATCGTAATATTTTATTTTATCATTATGCCATATTTAGTGCCTATCACAATCTGTTGTTTTCTGCATATTACTTTTACAAAATAATGTCAATGTTTCACATCTGCCAGGCGTCCCGTGACGGCTCACACCTTTTTTATATGTTCACTAAGGCTTTGCATTTAGAAGCAGTTAGTGGTTTAAGCACTAGAGGCTTTTTGGCTACTGTTAAGCGGTTTTTATCTAGACGTGGTCGATGTATGGAACTATATAGCGACAATGGGACTAGCTTCGTAGGGGCAGCGCGCGAATTACTTTATTTATTTATCGAAGACTAGCATCCGCCCGCAACTTCGTTTGCGTAGATTTCGGGATTACCGCCGTTTAAAAATATGTTGCTTAAATAATGTGGTTAATGTAATAGGTTTATTTATATATTTATAGAAAGATGATTAGGTAGGCTTAATATATTCGTGTCTGTGAAACCATGGAAATACACATACAAAATTTCAACCCAATCGGTCAAGCCCCGTCACCTACCGGGTTCAATTTTATTTTTAAAATAATTCAGGAAACCATCGAAATACCCATATATTACCTGTCTTCCCGTAGGAATGAAGCATTTTCCCGCGGTAAAAAGTAGCCTATGTTCATCAGAGATAATGTCGGCTTCTAATGGTAAAACAATTTTTCAAATCAGTCCAGTAGTTTTGGATATTCAATACAAACAAACAATTAAATCTTTCCTCTTTATAATATTATTATTAGTGTAGAAAAGTCAGCCTGTAACCCTGAATTAGCAGAAGAATTACGGAATAATGGTGCGGAGTGGCACTTCATCCCCCCTCATCCGCCAAATTTCGGAGGTCTGTGCGAAGCAGGGATTAAGTCCACTAAGCATCACCTTAAGAGGGAGATAGGGAAATCAACTCTTACCTTTGAGGAGATGATCACAGTATTAGCTCAAATTGAAGCATGTCTCAATTCGAGGCCTTTATCGTATGTGGAGGATCAAGATAAATTAACCATTGTAACTCCTGGGCATTTTCTGGTATGAAGGCCACTAGTTTTACCTCCCGATTCAAATTATGAGAAGGAAAATGTTAATAGTTTAAAGCGATGCCAACTTCATTAGAGAATGATGCAAGATTTCTGGCGACGTTCTTCGCACGACTACCTTCACCAATTTTTGCAACGAAATAAGTGGCATTATAAAATTCCAGAACCATCTGTGGTTGAGGTAGTGTCAGTCAAAGAGGACGATATGCCTCCTGGCAAGTGGATACTAGGTAGGATTGAACAAAAACATCCTGGTTCTGACGGTCTTACTCGTGTCGTAACTCTACGAACACAATCGTCTAATGTAAAAAGAGCTACTTCTAAATGTGTATTGCCTGTATCCAATTGAAACACGATTGTATTAGATAGACTTAAGCAACATTTCGAACTTATTGTTTTAGCCTTTTATCAAGAAGATTTATGATTAACTAGCTTTTGTCCGCGTCTTCGCTCGCGTTAATTTAGAATTTTACAATTTGAAAAACCGGTCTATCGACACTTTAGGCACACAAAGTATATTAGGCTTAACTAAAAAAATAAAAAATACTAAATTCTCTAATATAAGTCAATCATAATTTGAAAGACACGTGGCGCCATCTATTATCATGATAACGTCATTGTTGTTTTCCTCGGGAAATACTTTTTTTTCGGGATGAACGGTACCCTATATCCGTTTCTGTACACCTGACATGCAAAATTTCAGGATGATCGGTTCAGTGGTTTAGGCGTGAAAAGGTAACAAACAAACTTACTTTCGAATTTATAATACTAAGTTAGGATGGTCAGATAGATGTAAACTTTAAACATGTCAAGAGTTTTTAAATATTTCTGTAATTACTTCTCATTAAGCATGTACTAAGGTTTAAATTTCAGGGCATTCAAGATATATTTGCTTTATTGAGCACGATTACTGCCGAATGCGCTTCAATATCGCCATTCGGCAGTAATGGACTTGGTGGACGGTATGTTAAATTAGTAATAATAATAATAATAATAATAATTTGCAGTCCACTGCTGCACATAGGCTTGTCCCAGGCTACGATACAACACCCTTTCCTTCGCCTTCTGCTTCCAGTCTGACCCAGCCACCTTTTTAAGAGCAATCATACTTGCGGAGTAAGCATGTTGAAGTAGCAGTGGTCTGGCCATGTTTGTCGAAGGACCGATGGCCGGTGGAGCAGACGAGTCGTCGAGTGAAGACCGCGTATCGGCAAGAGTAGTGTGGGACCAGCTAGACGGACGGACGACCTTATGACTATCTGACTTTCAAATCGTACAATTGGTGGATATCGGTATTTTTGACCAACCGATCGATTTTGTAAAAATCTCACCGTGAAATCATAAGTGAGGTGAGCACTTAATACTTAGTGTTAATCCCTAGCGAATGACAGCTCACTCCACGCTCACTTCAACCAAGCTTTCACGGTGAGATGGTTACAGAATCGCACGGCAGATCGGTAAGCCTGTGACGTATTACGTCAATTCGATCATTATGTACATCTCAGTTCGTTGGACTTTTCAATTACTAAGAATCTGACCATGAACTTGAAGGTATCTTTATAACATAAAATATGTTGGTAGACGGATGTCTACCAACATATTTTATGTTTAAATGCTACTTTACTAGGTATTAAGCCAAACTGGTTCAGTAAGGTATCAGTTAGTTGTTTGTTCAACTTTTTAAAATTCCTCGTAGGAACTGAATAACTTTAGAGTTGTCACCTTCTGGGTATAGCTGTAAACGGGGGAAACCCGAGATAAAGAATTATTGAAAGACAGCTTTCAACTCGGTCTATGTATGTACAGATGCCAGCACATCAAGCTACTACAATCTGTCAATTTTTTTTAATCGATTTTCAACTTTATCAATAATCGCATTAGGTTCAAAGTTGATTGGGAAAATTTTACAGTTTCGGGTTGCCTAAATGACGATATCCGTCTGAACATAGGAATAGGTAAGATGGTTTTACCGGTATTTAAAGTAACTTACCCTACATATTTATTTATTTAATTATGAATTAAAATAATATGTAAGTAAATAACCATTAATACTTCATTAATAATAAAAATAACAAAATTATAAATATATGTGTTTGTTAAATAATGTTACAAAGTATACAGACATATTGTAGTAGCTTGATGTGCTGGCGTCTGTACAACTCTGTCTTTGGGGAAACAAGCCTTTTTTTTTGTTTCTGGGGTGGAAGTTGGTAAGTGTCTGACAGACCCGTCCACCCTGGGACGGGCGGATGGGCGCAGTGAAACTAAAAATCACCCCAGTGCTCCATATCACACTAAGGGTCGGTTCACATCTGACGGAAGATGCGTCGAGCGTATCATCGGTCGCGTCTATTCGGTCAAATAGGGTGTTTTCATATCTGACGGAAGATGCGTCGGGCGTAACTTCGTTTTGCCACATTATTACGCGTCTATTCAGTTTCTGCATTCAGTATCTTCAGAGCGGTTGTGTTGTGTGATAGTTAATTCTAAAATGAAGTCCATCGAAATAATGGCTATTTGGGAGGCTTCAAAATACACGTGGCGCGACGTTGCCGCTCTTACGTCGGCCGACAGTGCCTTGACGGAAATGGAATAGACGCTGTACGCTCGACGCACTAACGCATCATCGGTTAAGTGTGAAAGGTTGAATGTTTTCTCAAATATGTCTATTCTGGCGTTACGCGACCGATAATACGCAACGCATCTTCCGTCAGATGTGAACCAACCCTTACGCCGTGGGTCGCGGGAACGTACGATTCTTTTTTTTTTTTTTGTTTTTGGTTGGAAAATCCTCATGGATGTCCTCCGCCCTAGGGCGGGCAGCGGGGTCTGTCAGACTCTTACTGACTAAAAACCACCCCGGTGCTCCCTCTCGTACGATCCTTCCGCAACCCCGGTGTCCGGTGCCGGCCCGGCCTAATGTTATATTATTAAATTAGCCTACAGGAGTGTCTATTTGTAAGCAAATGGGTATCATGTATGTCTGACTTATTTCATTTCATTTGGAGGGGCTTGTGGCTAAGTAAAACAGACGTAAGGGTAGATCACTCAGGTTCAGCTACGCTTGCCGCGGTTGCGCGTGGATGGGATGCGAAGGGGGTCCCCATCCAGGGACCAAGACGAGGAGTCCTGGTCTGTAAAGATGTGCCTCGAAAAGCACGTTAAGCCGCTGGTCCCGGCTGTCATTCATAGGACTTTGACAGTCTTTACGGGTAAACAGAAGCCCAAAAGTTTGACAATCATTCTTACCAAGGGCTATCGCGTTGCCCAGTAACTGGGTTGTGGAGGTTAGATAGTCATTCGCTCCACGTAAAATACTGGTATTCAGCTGCATCCGGTTAGACTGGAAGCTGACCCCAACATAGTTGGGAAAAGGGTAGGTAGATTGAGTCCTTTATTAAACAGCACATATCGTGAAAATGTATTTGTCGGTTTTATTAAACATGCCTCTGAGAGCCTACCATCCAACTCGTATGGCAGCTTTATTTTAATCTTACTCCAGTATGGGAAAGGATGGTGCTATACCGTACGTATGCTAGTCATCATTTCTTTTTGTTACATAGTGCAAAAGTGCTGTGGTTTGTTCTCATATATAGAAGCAACAATAATAATGTAACCAGGATTTTGTAATATCTTGACTTAAAAAATGTCCTTGGAGTTTCTTGCCCTTTCTTGTCCATAGAGATCTATTTTGAAGTGAAAACTTCTTTAGCGGCGTTGTACACTTTTTTTGTAACGGGTAAAAATGTAAATCTCGCGTCAGGACACGTGACCCTGATCGAAAATTCGTAAGACTGATGGTGAGTACACAGCCGGCGGCGCGGCGTAGGCGAGGAAGTATCCCCCTCTCTTTCTACGGCGCGGCGAAAATGTATGCCTGCGCCTGTTGTTTAGTTTAGGTGGGGTAGGGTGCTTGCGCGAATATTCGTGTGTGTTTATGTTACAGAAACAAACTTAACTTAAATGAATGAATTAATTAGAATTGTAGTTAGAATGTATTGATAGACTTGAAAGTACATCTCTCGACAATAAATCTGCAATTTGGGAACTACAGATAACTGGTGGAACATATGGCACACCTCCGGTGGACGTGAAAAAATTAAAAAATTAATAAAATAATGGTTCTGGTAATAATGATGGTGAAAAAGTCGTCGAAATTATGGATGGAAGTTGATTTTTCTGAGAGATAAACTTTTTAATGTAATATAAATTGTCATGTTTGTGCAAGATAGCGCAATAAATAAATATTGTATTCTACGACATAAATGATAGTACTTTTATACTGATAATTAAAGCAATTCGTGCAAAATGATTCCCTAACCATTCCAAAATATAAAAAATGCACAACGTTAATATTTAAGTTTTCACTTCTGCCGGCACTCCCGGAGTGCAACCCGTCGTTTTTTTGGAATGGATAACTAGCTTCAACTTTCTAACTAACTGACCGACATTTTGATGTTTCAAAAGTGCCTGTAAATGGATTAATTGAAATAAATGCTCTGGGTTTGATTTAAGTATCACTACTAAAATCAGTAATCAGAAATAGAATTTAAAGCATCCATTCAATCATTTTTGCCACATTGATCCAACAGTTAGGGTTTTCATTTTTAGTCCTAGCTCGTCGCCCTACCTACCTATAGGTTACTTTGTAAATATTCACATTTTCAATTATTAATTAAACCAAGTTTCGTATTTTCTAGTATAATGAAGTGAGGTAAGTTAGCTCCGTCCATTGGGACACAGCGACAGATTAGGTAACACCTCGTGCAATAATATGAGTATTACCATATCGCTGACTTTACCTTGACCAGCCTTGACATTTTACCGGTAATTAACATAGCATTTTATTTAAGAACTGAGACTAAAGGTATCGATTATGATGGTGATGATGATGTCTTGTTTTATTATTTATAATTCGTCGAATATATCTTTGCATTTTAGATTCTTCGTCTTAAAAGAAGAGGTAAAAGAATTAGTTGATAAAACAGTGTTTATACATTACATATACCTTCAAGTCCATATACCTCGAAGTCGTGGACGAGTATGTTTTCCTAGGACAAACTGTCTAGTTAGGTAGGTCCAACTTCAAGAACGAGGTCAATCATCGAATCCGACTCGGCTGGGCAGCGTTCGGGAAGCTACGCAATATCTTCTCGTCCCACATACGGCAGTGTCTAAAGACAAAAATCTTTGACCAGCGCGTGATGCCAGTGATGACCTATGGTACTGAAACGTGGTCGCTCACAATGGGCCTTATAAGAAGGCTAAACGTCACCCAGAGGGCAAAGGAGAGGGCTATGCTTGAAGTTTCTCTGCGTGATCGAATCAGGAATGAAGAGATCCGCAGGAGAACCAAGGTAACCGACATAGCCCGAAGAATCGCCAAACTTAAGTATCAGTGGGCAGGGCACATTGCTCGCAGGACAGATGACCGATGGGGCCGAAAGGTTCTGGAGTGGCGACCGCGTATCGGAAGACGTAGCGTTGGAAGGCCTCCCACAAGATGGACCGACGACCTTGTGAAGGCCACGGGAACCCGTTGCCACAAAACCGGCCGAAGTGGAGGTGCTTGGGGGAGGCCTATGTCCAGCAGTGGACGTCTTTCGGTGAAATGATGATGATATACCTACGTCATATATAAGTAACTTAGCGTGCGCGCGTATTTACATACTTAGTCAGCATGATTCTGTGCTACACCACAGCATACAACCACGAGCACAGCACAGCGTCATCCTGAGTAGAAGCCTTCTTGTCACAGTCACGACGTGGAGTTGCCGACTACCTATTTGTGTTATGTGATTATGTAGATCTGTTTTGGTTTTTTGATCCAATTAACTGACTTATCTTTCATCTGACATCTGTCAATCAGGACGACACGCAAAAATTTTCCGTTTTTACAATTTTAATGCTTTTATTTTGAAAAATGAAATGTATCTCAAAAAAATCGCAAAGAATGTGCTCGATTTGGATGGAGTAATGGCACTATTGAGCTGACGCTGTGAGAGCGTGCGTGTTCCATCGCCGCCCGGTCGATGTCCACCACGCACAGGATGGATGGGAAGCAGCACATTAAGTAATTTTTTGCTCCGTTGGTGTAATTGCTATATGGCGTTCCAGTAGGAGGATAAATAAATAAATAAATAAATTGAAAGTGCACGTGTTTCTGTGTCAAATAAACCTATTTCTATTTAATTTCTTTTTTTTATCTGTAAGTTAAATCTTAGCAAATGTGTTCGACCACCTGAATTTCTCACTTTGTTGTTTTCGAATTTGAAATTCCGGCTTTAGAAACAAATTTTCAAGGATCTGAATACCTGGCACCTACATCCGAAATAAAACTAAAACTTAGATTCTACTTAAAATGATTAGATATTGTTCCCTACAGAACTGGTAATAAAAAGGGCTATTAAATAATAATCATGGTAAAGCGATGATTTATTTGCATGTTTTGATACAAAGTTAATTATATTAAGTAAGTAGGTATTATAACAAAATGCGCAGATTTTAACGACGCAGTATTATATGTCCGTAAGGATTGAGGAGCCACATCAGATAATCACATTGTTTGAAGAGGACGATAACACTAATATAATTATATTTTTATGACATTTTATTTTAAAATTTTATTTTTCACACGGATACAACCTCAATGTTCCATAGCTGTCGTAAAAAATGATATTATGTTATTTTTTTAACATAAAGTAGGTAACATCATCTTAAGTCATAACATATACGACGGTACAAGGATTTTCTGGAGCGTGGCCAAAATTGGAACAAAAGCCGCCATCTTGTTTTTTCTACACAATTTCTGTGACAATTTCACGCGTGTTAATGTCATCCAAACGCTAAAAGATCCTTTAAGCACTATACAGTAAACAGTTCATTCCCAGATATTTTACCTCTGACAGTAGCAACCCAACAGCAACCTTAATGTAACAGGAATGAAGCTCACTGTGATTTTGATAGTCTTGTCAGTGGCAGCATTCAACATTATTATAACGAAAAAACATCACTGTGATTTCCACAGCGATGCAAAGTCACAGGTAAAATAACTATGAAAGGAATATAGTAGACACATAAACGTGTCCAGCCGTGCGATTCTGTAACCATCTCACCGTGAAAGCTTGGATGAAGTGAGCGTGGAGTGAGCTGTCAGTCGCTAGGGATTAACACTATTAAGTGCTGACTTCACTTACGATTTCACGGTGAGATTTTTACAGAATCGACCGGCAGTATAGGTTTTTTCTGAAGAAATCTCAAGTGAAGTGGAAGACCTTTGTATTTGGATGATCCTGAAAAGCGTTTTATTAATTTGTTAATGATCAAGTACAGTATACATTATTTCCTAACCAAACGGTTGCCTATATCTACAAATCTTGCGGATCGGAGTTGAACATTTTCACAAATATTTAAGTATGGAAGATCACATTTGTCACTCCTGGAGTGAAGACCACGTACCGGCAAGCGTAGTGTGGGACGCCCGGCGCCCCCAGCTAGATGGGCCAACGACCTACCTTCTATATGTCGTTGGTCCATCTAGCTGGGGGCCTGGAACGAACTGGATGCGGAAGGCGGAGGACAGGGTGTTGTGGGCGCAGCTTGGGAGAGGCCAAAGTTCAGCAGTGGCCTGCGATATCCTATGTTGATAGATGGATCATGGTAGACGAAAACACAATTTTTTGGTAATCTGAGTCTGAACTTGTCAGCGTGCAATAAACAAACGTGATACTGTAATTAAAGGGTTATTATCAATATGGCAACGTCATAAAGTGTCATGGTGATGACAATTTGAGATGGTTAATTATACCCTAAATTAGAATGATCACGAAACCTTTGAAGGATCATTGGCCTTTGATGGGCTAAATATAAGGTGCACCATTATAATTATCTTAGTAAATTACGTTCAGGGTGGTCACTAACCTGTGTAGCTTTAAAATTTTAAATACACCATTTTTCTTTCTGATGTATACATATAATTTACTGAGAGAGGAGCCTTTCTCGTGCACGAGTTTGTCTTTCCAAGCCTGGCTCTTATAAATGGAACTTTTTCAACTTTAGAGAAATAATTATTTTGTACACGTAGGTTGATACTTTTTACCTATAAAAATCATTGACAGACGGTGATGGGAAATGCTTGAAAATCCTGAAATACTTATGATCACCTGCACCCTAATTGCGTAACAAAGTATTAATCTAAATCTGAATTATTTTGAAGGATATTGCTTCATATTATGTTCGAAAAAAATGTCTGCTCAACAACGTAAATATCGCAATTAATGTTTCTGATCTGTCAAAATGAAAGCCAACTGCAGTGCGATTCTGTAACCATCTCACCGTGAAAACTTAGGTGAAGTGATTGTGGAGTGAGCTGTCAGTGTCATCCCACCAGATACTAGGGATTGACCAAGCGTACATTTACGATCATAATAAAGATTTTAATACCTAATATGTTGTATGCTAATTCTATTGATCATTTTATATAATTTCAAAGCTAGTATTTTACCTGTCAAAACCTTAGTATTTTGTGGGTGCCTGGCTGACGGACCACAGAATTTAATTCTACGTAGTTTGTGTGGCGTGATCACTTCACCCGATTCACGAAATGTCGTGAATCAGGGTTATAGTCTAGGAAAAAAGAGAAAAAAAAACATCATTGAGATTCGTAATAAGTTTCTGTTTCCATTGTTGTTTCTATTTTTTTTTTTGCTCTGCTATTTTATTTAAAAACGCCATAAAATAGTAATGTTTTGACAACTAAAATGCCAACTTTGAAATTATATGAAATGATCAATAGAATTAGCATAAAAAATAATATTAAAATATGGATTATGATTGCAAATGTAATGCTTGGTTAATCACTAGCATCAGTGGGATGACACTGACAGCTCACTCCACGCAAGTTTTCACGGTGAGATTTTTACAGAATCTGGCTGATAGTGTGTTACGCAATCACCCGCCTGAAACCACTAACTCTAAGTAAGTAAGAGAGAGAGAGAGAGATAGGAGGAAGAGACAGATATCAATGCTCGCTTCTCTTTGTTTGAGAATAGTTTCTTTTGACTTGCAGTGGAACAACGCAGGATGATCATAAATTGAAGACTAGTTAGTGCATAACAGATGTTAGTTACAGTTGCTTCTCAATTAAATAACTATCCGAAAACATTTTCGGGTCAAAATTCATTCAAGATAACACTTCAGACACACTAATCTTCTTAATGTTTACTTGTACACAATAGTACGCCTTGATCTCATAAATATTACAATGTAAAGAATCTGGGACATGTTTTTGTGTACTACTCAAGTTCAGTTCAACGTACTAATTCTCTTATAACACGAACACGATAAAACACAAAGTATTTCAATGCCCTTTGAAAATATGTTAAAAGAAACTATAACTATATTTGTAACTGTATTTGTACCTGTCTTTATATTTATGAGTATATTTGTGAAGGTTATGATGATATTGTGATTCATTGAGATTTTTGTTTGTAACGTGAACTTTTATTGGTTTTAAATTAATTTGCGAATACTTGAAATAAATGTGTTGATTTAGAAGATGTGCATTTAAGGGGACCACAGCAGCTAAACGCAAGTTTTATAATGCCTTAAAGTCGGCATATGATTCACTACTGCAGTGCTATTCTGTAAAAATCTCAACGTGAGAACTTAGGTGAAGTGAGCGGGAAGTGAGCTGTCATTAGGAATTAACACTATTGACACTGCTCACTTCAAGCTCACTTCACTTATGATTTAACGGTGAGACTTTTACAGAATCGACCGGCTGTTATCAAAATTAAAACAAATATAAGATATTATTCAGGATACATGCTAGTTAGATAGTGTGTTGAAAACATAATACAAGTAATTTGATACAATAGAATTATTTTTCAAATTATTTTACAAACAACATAATAACTTACTATTGTTTTAAGTTTTAGTCTAAACAATAGATTTTTTTGTAAATCGTGTATTCATATTTCCGAACTTAGGTGTTACGTGCGCTTGTGTGCGTAAACACCTGTGTAGCGACACTGTCGGCCGAGGCCAGCAGTGCTATTCTGTAAAAATCTCACCGTGAGAACTTAGGTGAAGTGAGCGAGAAGTGAACTGTCAGTAGGCATTAACACTATTGACACTGCTCACTTCAAACTCTCTTCACTTATGATTTCACGTTGACATTTTTACAGAATCGACCGGCTGATGCTATACATGTCGCTTTTTTCGCCGCATTTTTTCCGCCAAGATTGTTACGTTTTTGTTTTATTTGTAAATACATTGTTTCTTATCTCCTTTCCGTAAATATTCTTTTTTCGTGTAAATATAAGATACATTAAGTTAAAATAGCTTAATAATGTACTTTGTTATAAATTATCATTTGTAAATATGGGAAATAAAGTGAAACGCGTCACGAGGACTAAAATACGTTTATATAAAGCAAACGCCGAACATAAATGAACGAAATTAAAAGATAAGAGCATTTCGTTATTACTGAATATTTATTTTTATAACCTTAAAACTATGAATTTTAGAAACGCCTAAGAAAGTGCGATACAATCAGTTTTAAAAATTGAATGTTCAACCGTTACACTAGCGTAGATGGTAGATGTTTGGATTTATATTCGAGAGTCCCCGGGTTCGAATCCCAGGGGTACACGATGTCGTAATTTCAGTTTAAAATTTTCTATTTATTTACTCCAGTGAAAATGCAATTAATAAATACATAATAGTCAAAATAAGATCAAAATACAGTTCAAATGTCAATACCCTAATTCAATACCACCGTAATGCACAATTAATAGAAAATTACATAGAAAACTAAAATTAAAATAAAGCAAACAGTGTATCTTAAATAAGCCAAACCAAGTTTATTTGAAAATCTAGTTAGTATTCAATTTAGTACAAAAGTGACCAAACTGGTTCAAATTACGAATTAGCAAAATCTATTTTAGACTTATATATACCTCTCCGTAAAATTACCACAAGGCAACTTAGGTAAACTGGAAAACACAAACTAAGATTAGATTGAAATCTCGAGATGCCTTGCACACTAACTTGGAACCTTTCCGGAATATCATATGACAGACACGTCAAGGCTACAACGCAAATGCAGCGGAAACATGCTTTAAATGAATGTTTTGTAAGTACCAAGGTAAAGGTCGAATGGCTAACCAGTCGGCCAATTTTGTCGAAATCTCACGGTGAAAGCTCAGTTAAAATAAGCTTGTAAAGAGCTATCATTCCACCTGATGCCAAAGGATTGCCACTATAATTGACATCAAAGTTTTCACTGTGAATTTTTTAGAGAATAAACCGGCTAGACTTCTAAAAGTTGGTCACGGAAATAAATATCCTTAATCAAACTGCCACACTACAATACGGCCGACGAGAGAATACGTTCTTGACACCTGTCAGTTTCATACAAACAAATACGTGTTTTGCGAATTTGATCTTTATTAGATATCAGAATTGTTGCACTGACAGGTGTTAGGAATGCATTCGGTCGACGGTCAGACTGTACGTCAATTTGTCTTTTTGAGACATCTGTCAAAGAATGTCAGTTGTGATTTGAATATTTAGACAATTTAACTTAGTATTCAAATTGGTAAATAATTAATTATTCTGACTTTAGATGATAACAACTGGGTGTGTTTTCAGGCAAATACATCAGCGTGCAAGAAAACATCAATCAATCAACTCAGCCTATCGCAGTCCACTGCTGGACATAGGCCTCTCTCAGGCTGTGCTACAACATCCTGTCCTCCGCCTTTCGCATCCAGTTTGCCCCAGCCACCTTTTAAAGATTGTCGGTGCATCTAGCTGGCGGGTGTCCCACATTACGCTATCCGATACGCGGTCTCCCTTCCAGGGCTCGTCTGCTCCACCGGCCACCGGTCCTTTGACAAACATGGCCAGCCCACTGCCCTTACAGCTTGCTTACTCTGCAAGCTATATCAGTAACTCAGGTTCTTTTCCGGATAATTTCATTCCTTATTTCATCCTTCAATGAAACTCCGAGCATGTGGGTTAAGAAAATGCGATTACGAAGAATTAACACGTTCATTCGGAATTCCTCAAGGGTAGGTACTGTCGACAAAATAAGGATAGCAAAAAGGTGTCAGATTAGGTTCTGAAAATAAACACCAAAACACAATATCATAAACATTTTATTACAAAATATTTATGAATAACAACCGTATAAATTATAGGGTTAGGATTAAAATTTACTTTATGATATTATTAAAGCTTCCAATGGCGTTAATGCTTATAAAGAAAAATATTTGGAAAAACATGAGTGTTTTTAGTTTTGGTAGACGATAACAATACGTAGAAAACTAAGTGATAAATCTTTAAATAATGATTACGCAAAACAAAAAGGTGCATTAGATTTTGTTTAGATACTTATATAGAAAAACTGTGTGCGCGTGTGTACCAATTCCAAATACAACAAAATAATACAAAACTAAATGTCATCTATACATGATGATTATTTAGTTTGTACTTCTTTATAATATTAAAATAGAGATTCTTTATTTTAATATTATAAAGTGGTACAGACGCCAGCACATCAAGCTACCCGAAACTGTCAGATTTTCCCAATCAACTTTGAACGTTATGCTTTAGCGATAAAGTTGAAAATCTATTAAAGAAATCTAACAGATTGTAGTAGCTTGATGTGCTGGCATACAGATGCCAGCACATCAAGCTACTACAATCTGTTAGATTTCTCGTACAGACGTGATCATTTTTGAAATGAAAAAAAAAATACTACGAGGTGTAGAAACGAGTCTGACACCGAAAATATAGTTTTTAGAATTTCTGTCACTTTGTCTGGATGTATATTCTGGATTGGCGCAATAACGGCTGGCTAGATTTGGATGATATTTGGCATACAGATAGTTTATAACCTGGATTAGTAGTACATTCCCGTGGGAAACTTTCCGACACCCACGCGGGCGAAGCCGCGTGCAAAAACTAGTCGTTTCAATAATTCAATAAACTGATGACTATAACTTATGGTAGGTATATAAAACTAAGAGTGAATGTAAAACATAAAATATTTACAATTTTCACACGATATACAAGGTGTAACTTAAATAAAGCACAACCTCTTAAGGGGTTATTGTAATGATCATTATGAACAACTTTTACTATGAGACCAAAATAGAAAACGCGAAAAAAAAAATCTGCTGTTCCCTACATTTGGACGAGTTATGCGAATATAAATGTAGGCAACAGCAGATTTTTTTTTGTGATTTCATGTTTGAACCCATAGTAAAAGTTGTTCATAATGATGAGTACAATAACCCCTTATGTGGTTGTGCGTTATTTAAGTTACAACTTGTATAGAGAATATCTTTAAACTTAAATATAACTTTCTTTTTATACAATCAATCTGCCTGCCTAGCCTTTTCCTAATTATGGTGGCGTCAGCTTCCAGTCAAACCGGATGCAGCTAAATACTAGTATTTTACATAGACCGACAACTTTCTTTATGTTTACGGTATTTAATTTGCTAACCCTATATTATTTTTAAGCTAAATAAGAATTATGTGTTTGTTCTTATTACATAACGTTATGGAATCTTACATTATATCTAATACTATTAACATGAACATACATATGTACACTGTGTCTTAATTAGGTTAACCCTATGTTCATAAGTTATTTATTTATATACACTTTATTGTACACCAGAAAATACTTAACAAAAAAAAAAAAACAATTGTTACTACAAAACATAACTATAATGGGCGGCCTTATCGCTTTCTGCGATCTCTTTATTTGATTTCTATTTTAGCTCCTCTAGACAATTTAGCTTTAATTCGCCTTAAAAATATGATAAAATCAATGGAGGTTTAGATAATATGTTACGCAAAATTATTAAGTGCAATAATCATAATACAATTTATGGTCATATTCATTATTGGAGAGGCTTATGTCCAGCAGTGGACTGCGATAGGCTGAGTTGATTGACAATTCCATTTCCGACATGTTTTTTTGATTAATTTTGTCGATTCTAAACTGTCAACAATAAAATTTAGTACTACAGCGACATAAAAAATATTTTATGCGTTAAAAACTATACTTAAATAGTTCTTCTTGTGTGACTGAAAGAAATAATGAGCCTTATCGAAACTTCTATCTCACATTATACATGCAATTCCAATACGCAGACATTTTATTTTATGATGTAATTCGTGGACTTTATACGACTATGTTTTAAAAAAATTACTACAAATATAGATAATTCTCAGAATTTGTAAAGTAACAGACAGACTATAGCAAAAAAAAAAACAATGATGGCGCACAGACTCACTACAAAATAGCGTAACAGTCCAAGTTGTCAAAACATTTTAATGAAAACTGTTTCGAAACAAAAAAAAAAAAAACAATTCTGTCTATGATTGACCAAAGTGTTTACCTTCTGGTGTCTTCTTTCTGTTATTAATAAATATAATATCAAAGTTTAGTAGCGAACATAATCTTTTGAAACAGAACTTACGACAGAACTCAATTTCAAAATACATCAAAACTGCTGATTGTATTTCAAATCGCATATTGATAGATCATTCAACTCTCAGTAGACTAACATGATTAATAGTTTCACATGTTTTAATCAGAGCCAATTATTTATCAAATATTACTACGACTTGAAATTTGAATTAATTTAATAAAAGCTGACCCGGCGAACTTCGTACTGCCTCTGATTTTTTTTTATGTTCATTTTTTCTCATGTTTTAATACTTATTCTGCTATTCGGGGCAGAGACAAATCCAAAAAAAAATCAAACAATACAAAAATCGGTTCAGCCTTTCTTTAGTTTTAAATGGTGTAACTAACCCGACTTCGTTTTATTTATATATACATAAAGATATAGATTATAATTTACATAATATTCATGTTTACATTATATTTTCCGGACACCTCTACACTATTTATATTCAAATGACTTTTTTTTCACTAGGAAATACTCTGATTGATTTATTTTGTCCTTATTTGTATTTTTATAAGAATTATCTACTTAGGATAATAATTATCTTCGTTTTGCAGTCCAAGGCGCCATCACGTACCTGTAACAAGCAAAATTAAACTTTAGCGGAACCGTTTTTAAAGGCGAAAATGGTTTGGCATCACCAACGGCCAGGGTTTTAACCCTAAGTAGAAATTATTTCCTTCTTGGGGTTAAAACCCTGGCCGTTAATCTAATTGAAAGTCTTCGTCTTGAAGAGGGATAAGTGATCTTTTTTTCCTACCTTCTTTTTTCCTAGATTAAACCCCACTAAATAATAATGTTTTGAAAACTAAAATACTAGATTTTAAACTATGTATAAAATGATCAATAGATTTAGCATAAAAAAATATTATTAAAATGTCGATTATGATTGTAAATGTATGCTTAGTCAATCCCTAATATCAGCAGTGCTATTCTGTAAAAATCTCACCGTGAGAACTTAGGTGAAGTGAGCGGGAAGTGAGCTGTCATTAGGGCTTAACACTATTTACACTGTTCACTTCAAGCTCACTTCACTTATGATTTCACGGTGAGATTTTTACAGAATCGACCGGCTGGTGGGGTGACACTGGCAGCTCACTCTACGCTCACTTCACCTAAGTTTTCACGGTGAGATGGTTACAGAATCGCACTGCAGAAGTTAGTAACTTAATAATTATGTCACAATGACTGATAGCATAAGCGTGCGTATTAACTAAAAAAAATTTCAAGGCCGTAAGACATCGGAATCCGAACGGGATAATAATCGGATATGATTAGCCACTTCCACCAATACTTCCCACATCCTCAGAAAAAAAAATGTTTATTGCTGATTTTTAATTAAGTTATTATCACAGGTTTTTTATTATAGGCGGAAATGAACTCGATACGTTAAGTATGAGTAAGTATCTAGGAAACTATATGCCATGGTCTAATTATTATCACGCACAAGGTTCAATATATTTTGTAATATTAACAGAACTTTATTTTGCTTTTTTATATGTACTACTACTAGCTTGAATTTTAATTGCTGTACCTAAGTTTGTTGTTGTGAGTTTGTTTTGCCATTTCTTCTCAGGAGTAGTCGAGACTGGAAATGTCGACCCCACCTATAACCGTATAGCGTATAGCGTGTGCCAAATAAAAAAGTTTTCTTTTTTCTATTTGCGCTAGCTTGAGAGTTTCAAAATGAATGGCGATGAAACAGAAAAAGAAAGTTAACAATTCTTTCCATTATTTACATCGTTTTGATGACTTACACGTGCTCCTATTATCTACAACCTACTTAAGTACAGGATGCTATTGTTTTATATCCACCTTAATACCAATCATCATGTCGATTCTGTAAAAATCTCAGCGTGAAAACTTGCGTGGAGTGAGCTGTCAGTGTCATCCCACTGATGCTAGGGATTGCCCAAGCAAATATTTACAATCATAATCGAAATTTTAATAATATGTTTTATGCTAATTCTATTGATATTTTTCCTAAACTATTCCTTGTATAAGGACTAGTATTTTTTTTTCTTAGATTAAAACCACATAAAATAGTAATGTCTAGACAATTAAAATACTAGCTTTGAAATTATATAATATATAATTATAGAATTACCATAAAAAAAAAATATTATTAAAATCTCGATTATGATTCTAAATGTTTGCTTAGTCAATCCCTAGTATCAGGTGGGATGACACTGACAGCTCACTCCACGCTCACTTCACCCAAGTTTTCACGGTGATATGGTTACAGAATCGGACTGCTGATACAAAATCTTATCAAACAAACAAATGTGTTTTTATCCTTTTAAATTAAAATTCAACAAAAAAAGATCAAGGTCACATGAATAATTTGCATTTTGAAGTTCAACCAAGTAGGTAAGTAAGTAAATAGTAATATACAACTTTTCATAAAAATAAATCCTTTTATTTAGGTTGAAACGTTAAGAAGAAGAATATGTATTGAAATATATCCAAAAATGTAACAAACTTTAAAATATGTGATGAAGTACCTAAATACCGAAATACCTTAGCCACAAGCCCCTTTGCCCCCGAATTTATATTTTCTGTGACCTTGAATATATAAATTTTAGTGACCTTGGTCTTATTTTGTTGAACTTTGAACAGGAGCCTCTTCAGCACACTTAGCATGACCACTTCAGCTATCCTAGTCTAGACGACAAAGACACTACATAACATTTCTTTTCTTTATTTTTGACAATGTGCCGTACAAATCTTTCTACAGTCTGTCATTTATTCCTTCGTTTCTGCGGTGGTCATGCTGTGTGCTGGTGCTTGCTCTAGGCTATAACACCACTTGGCCATTACAACTTTAAACAATGTTAATTGAGTCCACATCCCGTTTACGTTACTGCAACAAACCTGCTAAGTTAGCAATTGTGTCCAAACGATGGTTTTATGTCTGGCTCCAATACCATCAGAGTTATGTTACTGATTCTTGTAGCTCATTCTTCAAGATACTTATTCCGTATGGAGTCCTAGAAGCGCTCTTTTATGAAGAGTCCACTTATAAACATTCATAAACATTTTGTTTAAATAATCAAAAAACCACCTTGTTAATCAGCCAGTTGATTCTGTAAAAATCTCACCGTGAAATCATAAGTGAAGTGAGCACTTAATAGTGTTAATCCCTAGCGAATGACAACTCACTCCACGCTCACTTCACCCAAGCTTTCACGGTGAGATGGTTACATAATCGCACGGCTGTTATCATAGACTATGACCGTCTACTCCTGGACATAGGCTTAAGCTGTACACAGTGCGATTTAATTGCGTTTAGCTTACCATATTTCATGTAGTAACGATAAAAGTTGCTCGGTTTAAACATTTTTCTCTTTTCTTTTAAAGAAAACGTTGCCCCACACTAGGAATTTCTCATGTATTGTGGGTGCGTTTACAAACATTTAAATTGAGATACACAAACAGCCAGACCCGGAACAACTACTTGTAGTGTATGTAGGTCATACAAATATTTGTTCCGTGCGGGAATCGAGCCCGCGACACGCACCGCAGCAGTCAATCGCTTAACCCCTGCGCCAACCGTGCCGTCAATTGTTTAAACTAGACGGGGCAAGTCACTAAAAGCATCGATTTTATGATATGCCCTAGGCAAGAAACTTGCGTCGTGTAAATGGGCCTTTAGCCTAAGATTTCCAACAAACTTCTGTTCTTTTTACAACACTTTAGTGCATCCTTAGTGTTAAAGAAGGAAGAAATTGACTGTGTTCGAAAGAAAAATAGTTACACGTGTATACAAAACGCGCTGTCCCATTATTGAGACAATTTTAGCGGTTTTATTTTATCAATGTAATTAATCTGACATGCAAAAACAATAAATTTCTAAGTTCAGAGATCATAAAAACTTAGTTAGTATATTTTATATTCGATTTACTAGCCTATAAGAATAATTAAATACAATGAATTCGATAAAATTATCAAATAAGTCAATGATTTATGAACTGATGAGTGTGTCACGTTTTTGTTAAAAACGTGACCGTTTTTAACAGAAACGTGACACACGTGTGTTTGCAAAGCTCTCATTATCACATGATAGAAACTGTCGACTAAGAGATTATCATAATACTAGCTACCCGCCCCGGCTTCGTACGGGTGTAATCCTGATCACTACATAGTATAAAATATATAAAACAAAATCTCTTCCCGCTGTCTGTCTGTTTCTATGTATGCTTAGATCTTGAAAACTACGCTACGGATTTTGATGCGGTTTTTTTTATAGATAAGAGTGATTCAAGAGGAAGGTTTATATACATGTCGGCGTGAGCGTGGGCGTAGCGATAACAGGGCCATCATCATAATTTCTTGGTACGGGTTCCGTGAGGAAGGTGGGTACTCGTGCAACCAGTAAAACGTAGTTTGAAGCACAAATCACAGTCACGTTTATTCGGTAATTTACAATCACTTTATGAGCAGTAAGAAACAAAGGTTTGTACGGTGAACATGACAGTTCCGATTGTATGGTCTCAACCATCTGGCGTCAGCTCCGCAAGTCGAATGCCGGCCGCTCTCCAATCGGCTCTGTCCACGTGTATAAAATGGCGCGAAGTTATAGCGCCACCTCACGGCGTTCACTGTACTAACCGATCAACCAATGAGAATTAAGTTCCGGTTTGACCAATATTATGAAATCAACCGGAGGTAGTATTTTGATTATTTTGTCGTCTTGATATCGCTTGCGACGACATGCATAATACATGCATAATATAGTAGAGAAACACTGATAATTTTAGAGCCATTATTTCTCGTAAAAAGTATAGGATAAAAAATCGTTATTGTGGGTTATCCCTAGGAGATAGACATATACCATTGTGGATTTTTTTGTAGACCTTTTTAAGGTGTACAATACTGTAGTACATTATTTTGATCTATCTCGTAGGATTCAGCCAGCGTTTGCAATGTAAACGCAAAAAATGTGTTTATTTACGACATCACATTTGAAACATTTTAAATTATAAGTGTTTCTCTACTAATATAATATATGATATGCCTAAAATTTCTTCTTAAATAAGCCATTATTTCTCGTAAAAATTTAAGAATAAAAAATGGTTATTGTGGGTTATCCCTAAGAGATAGACATATACCATCGGTGTACAATACTGTAGTACATTATTTTGATCTATCTCGAATGGTTCAGCCAGCGTTTACAATGTAAGCGCAAAAAAAATGTGTTTATTTACGACATCACATTAGAAACCTCTAAAATTATCAGTGCTTCTCTGCTATACTATGCATGTATTATACATATAAACCTTCCTCTTGAATCACTCTATCTATTAAAAAAAACCGCATCAAAATCCGTTGTGGTGTTTTAAAGATCTAAGCATATATAGGGACAGACAGACAGGGAAGCGACTTTGTTTTATACTATGTTGATGATAGTGATGATGAATGGAGATTGGTAAATGAGGTAGGTAGGTCGATACGTTGTTTAGAAAACAACCCTCATTATAATTGTTTTTAATCGGAGTGATATTTGAAATGAGAGCGTCTTTCACGTTTACTAAATCTGTACAAATAAATTACATTAAAGTGTATGTTTGTGATGTCAAAATAACAGCTATTTACTAAATGCATATATGAAAGTATATAGGGTAATTATAGCAAAAAAAAATGTTTAAAAGTTTTGTCTGTCCTGTCTGTCTGTTTGTTCCGGCTAATCTCCGAAACGGCTGGACCGATTTTGACGGGACTTTCACTGGCTGATAGCTGATGTTATACAACATATAGGCTTTTATTACGACTAGAGTCGAGTATACGCAATTCAGCGTCACCGACCGACTGTAGCCGAGTACCCCAGATTCAGCGCCACCGACCCGACCGTTTTGTTCACTGATCAGAAAGAGTACAAAGTGTGCCTAAAGAAGTTTCCACTTCAAAAATGTGTTTGGGTTGTCGAAATCGCTTTTCCCAAAACCTTACTACATCTTTCCTAGATACATTGTAAACTAGACACGAAAATCCACGAAGCATGAAAAGTAATTTTATTCAATAACGGAATCATACAAATCAGAGTTAAAAGACATCGTGCAAACGTATGGAAAGTGTATATTTCGCCACGCGATGCGTTCGCGCCGGCTGCCGAGACCGGTCGGCGCGCGCACAGCAATGCAATCCCATGTGTGTCGGCATTCGGTATTTTATAGCCGTTAATGTTCATAATTCGTAATTGTTCTAGTACGTGGTGCTACAGTTTAATGGTTGGATTAAGGAAAAATACTCTTGAGGTTGCAAAATTGTGTTTAGAAATAGGTAAGTACTTGGCTAACAGTAATGTTTGAAATCGTAAGAGAATGGTGGCAATGTATGGAGACCCAAGAGTAGTGTTTCAACAATCAAGTAGTCTTGAAGAAGTAGGTAATGTTACAATCGATCACATATAAGCAAATGTTAGCCATCATGTGTTATAGCCATTTCATAAAGCATTCGAAGAATGCCATTGGCTTGAATATACGGACAATTAGATTTGCTAATAAATTTTCTTAACAATTTACATGCCTGATTTTACAAAGTTATAAGAGACTGAAAGACGTTTAGTTAATTCTGATCAAAACACACTGTTTATCATGTTTTGTTAACAATACATCTACAATGGGCCATCTTATCGAACACTTTTCCCGTCCAAGATTTACCCAACAATGACACCGATTCCCATAAAAGTATAAGTAGTTTTAGCATTAGATAATTGACATCTCTTACTAGCAGACAGCTCGAGAAAAGGACGGACGGTGATAGAAGAAAGTTAAAGATATCAAATTAGTTTATCTCTGTCTACGAGTTTATGCATTGAACCATAACGTCGTAGAGTTTTTTGGTCTATGGGATCTGATTTGTCAACTTTATGCATAGAATTTGAGGTCAACTAAAACTGACTGCTCCAATATAATGTCAATCCCTTTCTTGGCTTAGTATAATGTTTTCCTTCACCGTTTTGAGAGTAGCGGTGATGAAATGATTTGCACAAAGTAAAACGTAAAATAACGAATTATTTTTTGTAAACTTCCTTGGTACAGACGCCAGCACATCAAGCTACTACAATCTGTCAAATTTCTTTAATCGATTTTCAACTTTATCGCTAAAGCATTAGGGAAAATTTGACAACAAAAAATATGGAAATGGCCTAGATTAAGTTAAGCTTGTGCAAAACAGAAATTCTTTGGCCAAAAAATTAGCATTGTCATTCAACGTGGCAATGCTGCCAGTCTTCTGGGCGCGTTTCCGGATGACAGCGATGCGGACGAGTACTTCGACGCCTAAATCATTTTGTTTTTGTATTTATTTATATAGTTAGTTAGTTATTAGTCTTTTAATTTAGTACCTAGTGTAAATAGTTAAGAGATTATGAAAATAAATATTTTCTTATCTTGCAAAAGAAAAACAGAATCGGCTAATACTAAGATCCACATTAAAGTAAGTACCTATTAAGTACACCTTATTGATTGAATATAACAATTATAACCGAACAAGGACACATATTAGCCGTGTGCCAGTAATCAGCAATATAGCAAGTTTCCCTCAATTGAACTGAACAGACGGTTAGCGTTCAACACGCATATCTACATGCTTCATTAATACTGAAATGTTATTTCATTGAAATAATTAGGGACTTTTTAACATGTTAGTGACGAACGTTTATTGAAGAAGAATGTTAGGACTTTAGGAGTGAATCAGTGAAGAGGTTTCTTAGGACATTTTAAAATAGAAAAGAAACATCAACTAGGCACTGTTAAAGTTTTTTTTTTTGCTGTTTGAATTAAGAGGCCGTGCACGAAACCAGTCGGTTTTGATCAATTTTGTTAATAGTTTGTGAGAAAAGGAAAAAAGAAAATAAATAAAACGATTTGTGATTTGAAAAGTCGAGTTCTTTGTTCTGCATGTAACTAAAAAAAGGGATATTTTTTGTACTTTTAGAGTCAAACAGACTCATTGTCATAATTTCAATTATTTCAAGTTTTGTAAAGATTAGATAAGAAATTGACAAAAGTGTTTTTTTTTTTTCTTTGTGTACGGTGAGGAAGAAGTACACAGACGTCAGCACATCAAGCTACCCGAAACTGTCATATTTTCCCAATCAACTTTGAACCTTATACTTTAGCGAAAAACTTGAAAATCTGTTAAAGAAATTTGTCAGATTGTAGTAGCTTGATGTGCTGGCGTCTGTACATATAGTACACCCACATTGCGCCAATGAAGTTAATGTATGTACATAAGTCCCATGTAATAGGGGGCAATATTGAAGAGGTTTCTTCAAGATCTCAAGGGACCGTTCTGATCAGGGCCGTTTTTAATCTAGTGGACGCCCTGGGCACGTGAGGATCACGGGGGCCCTGTGTAGTTAAGTCAAATCAAATCAACTCAAAAGTCATTTCTTCAAACTAGGCTGAGAATCAGCACTTTTCGAACGTCAAAATTACAAAAGACAGTCCCCCAAAACGCCCGCCCTTCACCCTTCAGTTAAGAGATAAGCAAAATTCTAAAATTATTCAACAATTCTTTTTATTTCTTTACAATCACAATAAATTAATAGAGAATTGTAATATGATTTGGAACAGTAACTCTTAGCATTCACTGGTTGGTGCTTAAAATTCGTACTGCAAATCAATTATTTTGTCATTGAATCAGCAGGGTAATTGCGTAAAACTCTATCAGTAGCAATGGGTTTCATTTTGACAGTTCAACAATATCCATTGCGTTATTTACGTTGTTGAGCAGACACTTTTGTCGAACATTTATGGAGGAACGTATTAGCAGTATGCTTCAAAATGATTCAAATTGAGAGTAATATTGTGTTACGCAATTAGGGTGCGGGTACTAATAATGCGTAGAATGGAACGGCGGCGGCTGCAAAGAATGATTTTTATTAGGGCAGGCCGTAGCCCTCGTTAACCGCTGGGCCCTTGGCACTTGCCCAGAGTGCCTAATGGGAAAGAGGGGCCCGGTTCTGATAGTGTTCCCATTAATTTTCTATGAAAATTTCGGTTAAAGATATATCTCTCAAAAGAATTATAAAATTCACTTATAGAGAAAATATAAATAGGTTTAGAATAATGTTATCTACCAGTAATTTAATGCCAAAGCACGAATTATGCATCAGAATGATAACTTTGGCGTATTTTTTTATTTTCATAACTAAGTTATTTGGTGTTTACTAGCTCCTGCCCGAGAACTCAACCGTGTGGAGGTCGGAAATTATCCCACGGGAACGTGTTAACGGGATGAAAATCCTATTTCCTATTTCCTGTCTGCCAAACATCGAAATCCTTTCAGCCGTTAAGGCGTGAAAAGCTACACGGAGAGAAAATTCTTAGAAAAATTACTGTGATCGTCACTGTAAAGTGAGTGCAAGTGACATCTACAGAAAATTTTCTAAGTGAGATTGAGAAAAATTCACTATTTTGTCCAATAAATTTTACTGTATATGCATAAGAGTTTTTACTCGCATGTTTGTACTAGCATGGTAATTTTTCCATTACCACTCAAATGCACTCAGATTATGAGACATCACAGTAATTTTTCTAAGATTTTTCTCTCCGTGTAACAGACAGACGGACTGATATATTTATTTTTGCACTTATAATATTAGCATGGAAGAATGGATGGTTCAGTATCATGGAAATTAATAAAATTAAATGAAAGAAAAATAGGTTTATCTCTCACAGAAAGACGTGCATATAAAAATCTGAGGGCATGGCAGTACCCCGCCAAGTCGAGCAAAAAAGCGGCACGGCCAATGCGATTGCTAAGTCAATCTATTTATTTAAAGCATAAAAGATTTTTAATATTGATATGGTCACTATAAGATATTGTTAGGTTAGCTAATTACGTAATAACTTAAGACAGACGGTCCCTTAAGTAGGGACTGAATAAATTAACCGACTTGGTATTAGATGGATCTCACAACTTTTTACGGTAGAAGAACTGAGTTGCAAGACTTGTTTGTTTTGGCATATCGTACGAATAATAATAAAAAATAAAAACAAAATAAAATATATTATTACGAACACAAAATAATAACAGCAATAATAATAATAACACCCGCACAGGTCGACCGATCAGTTTAAGCTACGCGTGTCGCAGTTGGTCTGTGGATGGGTTACCATCTATACATACCGAGACCCTTCCGTGCTTCGGAAAGCACTTTAAGCCGTTGGTCCCGGCTGTCATTCGTGGATCTTTGGCAGTCGTTACGGGTATTTAGAAGCTCTAAAATCTGACGAACAGTCTTGCCAAGGGGTATTGTATTACCCAGTAACTGGGTTGTGGAGGTCAGATAGGCAGTCGCTCCTTGTAATACTGGTATTTAGCTGCATCCGGTTAGACTGGAAGGCGACCCCAACATAGTAGGGAAAAGACTAGGCAAATAATGAATCACGAGGTCGACTAAACAGAATTAGTCGACCGCTGCACGTCATGACTATGACAAGAAGGCTTCCACTTAGCATGATGCTGTGCTATACCCACAGCACAGCGCTGATTTCAGAAGTTACTCGTTCCTTAAAGGGACGTATGGGAACCAAGCCAAATGGCCTTTTCATGTGTTTCTTTTTACTACTGCTGGTTTTATTAGTTAATCGTTGAGCTCCTTAAGTTCTGAGTTGAGCTGCACGGTTACTGACAAATGCGTGCACTGAATGCACAGGTCCACTCAATCTGTGTGGTTCTTTCCTCAATAGACAATTTCAGACACCAATCTACGTGGTCCTCAAAGATTATATCCGGATTTTTATATACACATTGACATTGATGAATTTTATATATACAATGACATGGATATTTACTTTGTAAAGTATTTACTTTTTATTATTATTATTGTGAATGTGAGGGAATGTGGGTATTTTTTTTCTGTTATCCTTCTTAGTTCGTTTTAATCATGATCAGTTTG
Organism: Eremobia ochroleuca; assembly: GCA_949629135.1. Classification (NCBI taxonomy): domain Eukaryota; kingdom Metazoa; phylum Arthropoda; class Insecta; order Lepidoptera; family Noctuidae; genus Eremobia; species Eremobia ochroleuca. The sequence goes on from OX451389.1 coordinate 17,271,475, forward strand.
AGTAACTTATGCGGTCTACCCAAATGTCCTTTCATTGGTATTGTTCGACGAATCGTGAGGCTCCTCAAATTCTGAGTTGAGCTGCACGATTTTCGACAAATGCGTGCACTGATTCGACAGATCCGCTCAATCTGTTTGGTTCTTTACTCAAAAGACCATTTCAGACATCATCATCTACATGGTCTTCACATGATCTGACCAAGATTATATCTGGACTTTAAAAGAGACTGTGACCTCTGAGTTTGTTTCGGCCTTTCTTCTCAGAGTAGTCAGATAGGAAGCGCCGACCTCATCTAGTTTTAAAAAAAATATGATTGACATGTAGAAGTGTTTGTACAAACCTACTTACAGAAAATAAATCATTTATCATTTATCAAAGACCGCTAAAAGATTGATCGCAACCAAAGATTGCCAAAATTGCCCCCTCTCAAACAAAAAGGTGTTGGCGTCTTGTTGTCACGATTTGGGCGTCATTCTTGACTTTGACCGGCCGATGCACATAGGCACGGCCGTTGGCACATTTTCAACAGTGTCATCTTACGTCATTACGTGACCAATATCGGTTTAGCATACAGTTTCAAAAGCCGTATTTGTGTAACGATTTCAGAGTTATATAACGTGAGTAGGTACCTACTACCACTACTTAGGAAAATAAAGTGGTGCTTTAATTTTTAGTGTTAAAACTGGATTACTTTTTGCAATAGATTTTTTTTTATCCAGTGAGCTTTTATGTAGGTTTACTTTTGAACTAGAATCGACAAAGAAACCTTTTTCTGGCCTCTTCAACTGTGATTACCACTCTCCGGTCAAGGACATCATCATCTGCCTAGCCTTTTCCCAACTATGTTGGGGTCAGCTTCCAGTCTAACCGGATGCAGCTGAATACCAGTATTTTACATGGAGCGACTGCCTATCTGACCTCCACAACCCAGTTACTGGGTAATACGATACTCCTTGGTAAGACTGGTTGTCAGACTTTCCGGCTTCTGACTACCCGTAACGACTGTCAAAGATCCACGAATGCCAGCCGGGACCAACGGCTTAACGTGCTTTCCGAGGCACGGAGGGGTCTCGGTATGTGAAGATGGTCACTCATCCATAGACCAACCGCGGCAAGCGTAGCTTAACCTGTTCGATCGACCTGTGCAGCTGTTATTATTTAGCCACGGCATGAGGCTCGAAAATTATTTCGCATAGTATAATCCGTCTGTAATGTTCCCGCTGCTGGGATACAGGCCTCCTCTCTGTGAGAGGGGGTGGGCCGTAATCCACCACGCGGGCCCAGTGCGGGTTGGTGCATGTCACATGTCTTCAATTTTTTGGTTCTAGATGCTCAGAGTACTCAGTAAGGAAACACTGAACTCATCTAGTTTCAAAACATAATTTCAAAATATTAATTTAATTTGTTTACTTTTTATATTGCATTAACGCGGAAGTAGATTAAACATGCACCACAAATCACTAAATTCATTTCCCGCTAACATGTTTAAAAAATAAATCAGTCTTTGCAACCTTCAAACGACTGAATGAAACAGAACGATATTTTGATAAACGCATTCAGTGGTTTGTGGCCAGATTGGCAAAAACAAACGTCTATCGGTCTGTGCAAAGCTTGGTAACAAAAGCAATATTTCGTCACGTATTCTGTTACAAGAACCACACTGACCTGAACTATGACGTTTAGTGGCAGACGTTTACTCTTCTTATTATTATTTATTTATTTTAACCAATTTTAAGAAAGCTTACAGACTCATCATCTGCCTAGCCATTTCCCAACTATGTTGGGGTCGGCTTCCAGTCTAATCGGATGCAGCTGAATACCAGTATTTTACATGGAGCGACTGCCTATCTGACCTCCACAACCCTGTTACTGGGTAATACGATACCCCTTGGTAAAACTGGTTGTCAGACTTTCGGGCTTCTGACTACGCGTAACGACTGACAATGATCCACTAATGACAGCCGGGACCAACGGCTTAGCGTGCTTTCCGAGGCACGGAGGGGTCTCGGTATGTAAAGATGGTCACCCATCCACAGACCAACCACGGCAAGCGTAGCTTAACCTAATCGATCGACCTGTGCGGCTGTTGTTATTTAGCCATGGGCCCCTCTCGGTAAGAAAGCTTACAGACTAAATACACGTAAATGGTAACGAAATAGTAAACAACTGACAATTGCTAATTACAAGCTTCCACATAAATATTGCAATGTTATAAAAAAAAAAAAGATAAAAAAAAGGCATGGAAAATAGGTAGGTACGAGTATGCGATAAGCCAAAAACATTCACCCTTTGAAATATTCCTTGCTCAAGATTTTCCTGATTCTTAACGCACTCGTACAAAATAAATCAATTTAATTGGTTTACTTTCAGATTAAACATGCACCAGAATTATAATAAATAAATAAATTCTTATCTTGACTAATCTTTCCTCACAAATCGTCTACCCTATGTCGGTAGATTCTGCTGTCGTCTCAAGTGGTTAGCACGTTGATAGGTTGATAAACCATACTAGTGCAGACCCTATGCCAGCTTCTAGGTACAGACGCCAGCACATCAAGCTACTACAATCTGTCAAATTTCTTTAATAGATTTTCAACTTTACCGCTAAAGCATAAGGTTCAAAGTTGATTGAGAAAAGGTGACAGTTTCGGCTAGCTTTATGTGCTGGCGTCTGTACATAGATACTTGCGGTTCATTAAATTCTGGTAACTTTTTAGTACAGATTTAACCCTACAGCGCATAGTGTCCTACAAATGGGACATACGGAAAATTATCTTATGTTTCAAAAATCGATTCAAGTAGCGTAATCTGGTGTTTACAAGACTATGTATTTGAGTTTCGAATTTAGTACCAGATATTTTGGATGGATCCTAAATACACATTTATTTATGTTTTCTTCAAATCGGTAGGTACTTTGAATACGATTAACGAGCGGCGCATAATAATCGCAAATAATTCATAAAATTGAATTTTACAGTGTGGAAATAATTAGTAGAAGTAAGTTCATGCTCATATTTGTCATTTTACTTGTAATCTTGTAATTTCATTGATACTACGTAACACATATTCACGTTATAATGCGTGATGTGCCATATATGAGTCATAAACAAAAACATACGTTTCTATTGAGTTATGGTTTTTCTAAATATTTTTTCGAGAAATGGCATCATATTTGCAGGCTAGTGTAATGTTTTTAGGCCTATGATAAAAATCATGCTTTGTAGGGTTAAATTCTGGTATCTTTTGAATTATGTAGATTGAATTACAATAATTAAATAAAAACATTTTATAGACATTAAAATATGTATATACCGGCTGAAATTTTTACTGTCTGGACTAAGAAAAGGAAAACAGAGAAGACTATGGCACGGAAATTTCTTTTTTGATTTCAAAACCCTAAAATAAAATTAACCTATTAATAAATACTATTACTTAATAGAAGAAAAATGTTCACACCAAAACAGAAATAATCGTCAGATCTCGTAGCGAAAAAAAGAGATTTTTATTTTTCGTGAAAAAAAAAAGACATTTCTGTGCTTTATTACTCCGTTCACCTTTTATATCCTGTTTTTGTCCAGACGGCAAAAAAAAATCAGCCGGTATAGTTGAATTTAATATTCACTTAAGTTGCTATTATTGTTTACTTATCTGATTAATTATTCAACTCTAGTAAGTTCGAATTGATTTTTAGGTACTTTTTTATAATAATGTATTCTTTAAATTATCTATTGCAGTTTTATGTATGTAAATTGCTCTAGTGGAAAATTTTAGTGGGTATTCTATCGAGTCGAGGTCATAGCATTTAAATTACTATAAATAAAGAGTTACATAATTATATCTCATATATATAACTCTTTTAAATGTTTACAGCATAAAAAAAGGTTATAGCAACTTCATTGTTTTCTTCGTCTTAGTATTCGAAGAATACATATAACACTGGCTTTAGTCCTTACATGAACATACTAAAAGGAAAGAATGTAAAGAAAATTCAAGTGGTATAATAATATGACGTCTGTAAAAGTATTCTGGTAATTTTTGTCAAATTATTATAGGTATCTTGAATAGTAAAAACCAATGTTACATCAGCATATAAAGGTAGATCTAAATCCGAACCTAACGTCTACAAACTTTTTCGAACCGGCACGTTCATTCCAGTTTCAAGACTTCCAAGTTTAATCAAGTTAGCGAACAACCGAGGCCCTAGCATGAACGCTAGAAGTAAACGTAAAGAAAATTCTAAAGATTTTTTCATCGAAAGTATAACTATTCTATAGCATTTTGGTTTAAATTTATGCGGCAAGCACATTTAGTATCACACAATGATACGGATTCAGTCTTTACAGTTTTAAAGACTAAATCCGTATTAGTGTAAATAAATATTATTTGCGAAACGACTAGATATTTTAAAATTTATAATCGTTCGAATTTACGTTACATTTATTCCGCGCGTAGGTCTTGTGGTCGAAAACAGGCTCCCAGGTCGAGCAAAGTATTACTGGGTTTTTCCATTAGGAATTTTTCAGGAGCAGTCCTGCCGTGCGATTCTGTAACTATCTCACCGTGAAAACTTGGATGAAGTGAGCGTGGAGTGAGCTGTCATTAGGGATTAACACTATTGACACTGCTCACTTCAAGCTCACTTCAATTATGATTTCACGGTGAGATTTTTACAGAATCGACCGGCAGAGCAGGTCTCGGAAACCGGTTAAAATTCTTAACCGGTTACGGTCATTGACCCCAAACCGAAATCGATTTAGGTTAAGGTTTGCACTTTACCGGTTTTTACCGGTTTTTGCGGGAAACCGGTTTTTCATGAATTTTGGTTTTGAAAGTGAAAATTAACCGGTTAAACACCCCCCGCCCCCTAACTAAGCAAGTCGCAACATGAATCTACCCGCACCATTTAAGTTCTCCGGTTGTATTTGACGTCCTCAGATCAAACATTTTTTTTCCTAATGTTTTCTGGGGTACTAAATGTACTAATGTCACTATAACTTGTTGGAAGTGTTAAAAAAGTAGACGAAAAATATTTACGACTTACGGAATTAACCGGTTAATTTGGGTGTCAAAACCGTTTGTGCTTATGTAACCGGTAACCTTTGTCATTTGGGTTACATATGAACAGTTCACTTGTTTAACCGGTTAATGAGGGAACGATATATTTACCGGTATTTCATCGAAATTAACCGCTCTTTTTAAACCGGTTCAGAGCCCTGCGGCAGAGTCTGGTTATGTGCCCGATTGATGGCAATAATGAACCTATTCCTCCCCTATTACATGGGTTTTGAACATAACTGGCAAAATTTGGGTGAACTGTAGGTAAATATTTGCCAAACCCTTCAGGGATTACAGGCGTAATGTTGTTATAATACTCCGCGCGTTCGTGCTAGGCCCACTATACAGCGTGTAACGGAAAGGGGGTATCAACCCTGAAGGAGGTGAATGTGCTCATGAAACTCAACAACTTTCCCCAAAGAACACAGGTCGAAATATGAAAAAAAAATTTGGCCCTCCCATAGTAAATCAATCAGCTGGTAGTCAGTTTTGTAAGGGAGGGCCAAATTTTTTTTTCATATTTCGACCTATGTTCTTTGGGGAAAGTTGTTGAGTTTCATGAGCACATTCACCTCCTTCAGGGTTAATACCCCCCTTCCGTTACACGCTGTATAGGGTGACTGGTAATTAAACAATAATTAATTAATTATTAATTAATTATTCTACCGATACTTAAACACATGATTCTACTCATGACAACAAACAACTTTAACTATGGGACCAAACCTGAAATCGCGAAAAAAAAATCAGCTGTTCCCTACATTTTGACGACTCGTACGAACATAGGGTTTTTCGCGATTTCGGATTTGGTCCGATAATAAAAGTTGTTTTTTGTCATGAGTAGAATCATGTGTTTAAGTATCGGTCACTAATTACCAGTCACCCTATATGAGATAAGCTGTGACGTAAGATCCCTTACACCTAAGTTTTATCATACCGACATATAATAGTGGCAAGGTCGAACCGAACTAACGAACTGGTTGCTTGCGAAAGACTGCGTCTTCGTTTATAAAAATTAAATTGCCCAAGTTTAAACAGCGTTCGAATGGTGTAATGAATAGCAAATGTGTGCGGCTACCGGCGAAGCATAGACGGGCTCGCAACAGCGAATGGAACTATGCGTTGTGGAACTTATACAGCATTCTTTTTTTTGCCGGCTCCAAATTTTTACAGGGTGTTCAACCCATGAATATAAATAACTTACTAATAAATAATATATATATATATATAATATAAATACATAACACTATGGAACCAACTCTGAGATCACGAAAAAAATCAGCTGTTTCATACATTTTGGTCAAGTAGGTATGGAAATTTTGTATTAAACAGCTGATTTTGTTCTCGTGATTTCAGAGTTGGTCCCATGGTGAAAGTTGTTCATATTCATGAGTAGAACACCCTGTAAAAATTTAGAACCTGAAAAAAATCATCCAGTATATTAGCGTATTGAGCCGTGGCTAAATAATAACAGCCACACAGGTCGATCGATCAGGTTAAGCTACGCTTGCCGCGGTTGGTCTGTGGATGGGTGACCTTCTTTACATACCGGGATACCTCCGTGCCTCGGAAGGTACGTTAAGCCGTTGGTCCCAGCTGTCATTCGTGGATCTTTGACAGTCGCTACGGGTCGTCAGTAGCCCGAAAGTCTGACAACCAGTCTTACCAAGGGATATCGTATTACATAGTTACTGAGTTGTGGAGGTCAGGTAGGCAGGCGCTCCATATAAAATACTGGTATTCAGCTGCATCTGGTTAGACTGGAAGCCGACCCCAACTTAGTTGGGAAAAGGCTAGGCAGATGATCAGGCTGTAATTTATGTGGGAACACCACATAAATTACAGAATTAAAGAGTATTCCATTATATTCCATTCAAAGATAGTTCTTCCCTCCTTATATCGAACTAATCTAAAATAATAATCACACTAATTTATAAAGGCGAAAGTTTGTGAGTGTGTGTATGTTTGCTATTTCTTCACGCTCAAACGGCTGGACCCATTTTGATGAAAGGCACACAGATAGTTTATAACCAGCATTAACACAAAGAATACTTTTTATCCCGAAATTCCTACGGGATCGAGACTTATTCGGGTGAAACCGCGGGGCGCAGCTAGTAATACTATAAAGAGAAGATTTGATTTTTTTTTTAAGTTTGATTTTTACGCTTTCACGCTAAACCGGCTGAACAGATTTGGACGAAATTTGGCACATGGGTAGACCATTTTTATCCCGATATTTCCATGGGATCGAGACTTATGCGAGTGAAACCGCTGGGGCAGCTAGTGGCACTATAAATTGGATACCGAATACCTTACAAACCGGGCGCAAGTTAGGTCATGGAGGAGTTTAGTTAGTATGGGTCTTCTGCAGTGGTGGAAGACAGAGAGTTAGTGGAACGAAGTCCAAATACAAGAAAGTGGTGAAATATTTTTTTGTTTTTTACAAAACGTTTCCCCACACTAGGAATTTCTCCTGTATTGTGGGTGCGTTTACAAACATTTAAACTCACATACACAAACAGCCAGACCCGGAGCAACTACTTGTAGGTCATACAAATATTTGTTACATGCGGGAATCGAACCCGCGACACGTGCGCAGCAGTCATTCGCTTAACCACTGCGCCAACCGTGCCGTCAATATTACGTATTGTTTTTTGAATTGACGTTCAAAAGGTACTGATTAGGTTAAGGCTATTTTGAATTCATGATCATTATATTATTTACGTACGAATAATACAAATATAATAGAAATAAAAGAGTTGAGAAGGTTACACGGCTATTGTTGTCTGTGAGTAAATATTCATTTACAGTATATACTTAGTTAGCTGTACAATTTTTCTTTTCAAAATGTAATATTTTATTAGTAAAAGACCTATTAAAGAAACTTAGAACAATAAAATCACTGTTAAATTAAGTTCTTTTAATTATACGTTATTTGAGTTAATCAGAAAATAATAAAGCAGGTAACTACACTATTTTAATTATTTTCTCAAAAGCTCTTGTCTAGTCTACCAATTAGATAGAAAACCAAGTACCTACTTAGGGTATATAAAATTCTTTTTTATTTAAAAAAAAGGTTGATCCATTGTATCTTTCGTCTTAATATTCAATCAATAGAAAACTGGTACAAGTACCCACAACCAAAACACAGTGCCATTAGGACGCGAAAAACTGGGTAGAATGTTATAGAGCACGTCTGCAGAATCATCCAAATCCTTTGGCAAAAGCGAGTACGAAGCCAGATCATAAAAGGCAGCAGAAAAGGTTAGCTGTAATCGACCTTGCCAATTCCAACTAGGTCATGTTGCCATGAAATATAAAGAGGGAAATTTTGCTGCAGAAATCACTCTGCATTATCAAATCCAACATTAAATCTGCTTATAGTCCAGGGACTGATCTGGACTTTGAGGGTCGAGAAGTTCAAGCCGCGTTACAACATGAACTTCAAGCCGTTCGTGGTGCGTGTTCCGACACATCATTTCGAGAAGTTCCTCAAGGAAAAGTTCTGGCCGAAGGGTGTTGTGTATCGCCGGTTTCGTGGCCGACACTTCGTGTGCCTGAGTTTTAGTTTGTAATGTTGTATGTATTTATAGTATTTTAAGTTACATTATTATAGTATTGTATTGTGATAGTTTTTTTAGTATTACTTTGTAAGTATTCTTATGTTTGTAGTAGTATGTATTGTATTTTCTATGGGCCCTAGTTGTCTGAAATAAAGGAATAAATAAATAACTATGGTTTAACAAGGTACTGCTAACTGCGCGTCTGTATTATCAATACCATCAAAACTTTGAAACCACGTCAATGCCTTAGTTAATCACGAAATCTGCCATTAATTTATTCTCTATGACACAAGGGCGTGGTTTGAACTGTCAAAATACATGTTGTCAGTACGGTTGGCATTTCAAAACCTTGCCCTTAACAAGACACGATATTAACGTGGTTTGCACGTGATAAGATTTCGCGGGGAATAATACAGAATTGGGGCCCTGCTGTCAATCAAATTAATGCCAGAGAGGTATGTTTAAAAACCACCTCTTATTGCTACGAAATAAAGGTTTATTTCGTAGAGGTATTCATGTGTTCGTGGTGATAACTACCACGATTGATACTATAGTAAGGGCTGATTTTTCAATAGTCATATATAAGATCACATCGAAACTGTCAAACCGTCATTACAATTGCTCAGACATATCGGAGCAATTATAATGACGGTTTGACAGTTTTTGTAAAAAACATGTCAAACTGTCATAATTATTATTTAGATAAAAGTTTCAGGGATGAAAAAAGGGAATTGCACAACTTCATAGATATAAACATGTGTGAGTTTTTTTTTTATAAAATTTGTTTTTTTTTTGTTACTCGTCCCCTGTAAGTGACGAAATTATAATAATAATAATAATATTTCACAACTTTCACATAACGCCATCTAGTCCCAAACTAAGCAGAGCTTGTGCTATGAGTAGGTACTACACAACTGATAAACATACATATATATTTCTAAATACATATATACATATTATAGATAAATTACACCCAGACAAAGAGCAAATGATCGTGCTCATCACACAAACATTTGTCCTGGGTGGGAATCGAACCCACGACCTTGCGTATAGTAGTCAGGGCCACTGACCACTAGACCAACAGGCCTGCCAAACATATAATATGACAATGTCTGACAGACAACGCACGGCTTAAAACAAGTGCTTAAAACACTAGTGTGGTTAAATTACCACCCATTCCTTCCTGAGGCCAGGAAAACACCTTAGATAATGTAAGTTTATAAAAGTGCACTGGCAAGATTTTTTATATATAAATATGAATGCGATTAAGTTTGAAACAACATAAGCAGTTATATATTATAATTGTAATGAACTACCTTAAAATAATGCAATTAAAACGTACTTAACCTTCAAGCGGTCGCGCGGTCACTTGTAACGCCAGCGGTCGCGCGTAACCTAAAAGACCTATAGGATATTTCAGGGATTTTAAACACTAATTATTAAATATTTTTTGTATTTATCACATTATCATTATGTTAGGACATAAACAAAATTATAAAATCAAAATAATATTCTAATTTTCTTTGGATTTGTAAGCAATTTGGCATCATAAATGTATCGAGAATCGATCGAATCGCGGTCGATTCGACGCCGCGCGACTGCTGATGGTTAAATAAAATTCATTGTTTTTGTCGTGGATTTCATTTTAAATGAATTCTAGTAACGAAATATGTTTGTAAAGCAGACATTTTAATTATCTGGTCATTAAGAAACTTAATGATCATTTTCCCTCGTTATTAGTAGAGAAAGATTTAGGTTAGTAGTGTCTGTCCGCTGACAACATGAGATATTGCTTTTGCAATAACGAGTCATTTGCTAATACGTTCAGAAATGTGCCTACTAGAAACATCGACATACCGTGGAGGTTTATCTTGTTTAAGATTGCTTATAATTTATTGATCCTCCAGGGGATTTTTTTGATGATAAAAATGATATGAGAGAATTGGGGCAGATATACAATTATAACACAGTTGCTGCATGGAATATAAGCATAAATATATTAATTTTTAAGTATAAAAATTACCAATACAAATAAATGCTTTTATAGAAGTACTTACTAAAGTGTCAAGTAGTGAAAGTGAACCGCTGACTAGCGGACTGCAACGAACCAACACGATTACAAATCACAAGTGTACACCAACTCAGCGCAAACTAAACCCGAACATCTTTCGGCATTCCGAACTCGACGCGGAACAAGACGAAGTGTTACTATTCTTTCTCGAAAGTACATTTTTCCGAACACTTTTTTCCCGAAATATTCTGTCGAGAACCTGCCTGATCGTCGAATGTTTTCTGTCAAACGGATTTGGGTACATGATCGAGTCGTGCGTTCACCACGGCTTGTGTTTCGATATTGTTGGTGAGCGCAGTAGGCACCAGTGGGGGGCGTTTTGCAAGCCTGGAGGTCAAGCTCAAAGGCACTGTGTTATCTTGTTCTTATTATGAAATTTTTTTGACTGTTGAAGGGGCGGCTTTTGGACAGTTATGAAATGATTGCGCTGGCTGCGCTCGCGAGATGTCTTCATTCATGATTGTGTTAGCGCCCGATAGTCTTTTGATTATTAATTAAGTAAAAGTCAAGTTGACTGTTAAAGTGAGATTAGGATAATACGATTGCTAAGTGTGGAAATTGAAGTTATATTTATTCATCATTAAAGTTATATTTATTCATCATGAGGTCATGACCAAATAGATTTTTTTAATGAATGTTTCAGCATCAATTTGAGCTAGAAAACTTTCAAAGAAATCTAGTTGTATAATTAAGCGAATGAAAGGATGAGCACGTCTAGCAAAGTATAATAAACAGAGCATAACAATATTATGCGGTAGGTTAGTAAGATGAAACTGTGGTCGAGTCAAGGACCTGCAGAAGGTCACCGAGATTTATGATCGAAAGTTTTTGGTCGTTGAACTGTTACTACAACTTACTGTTATTCCACTTATATAAACTGTCACCTGGGCCCAACGAGAACGCCATAAGACCGCACCAACTTGCGAGAGAGCGGGTCACAACCAAACGTACTTCATAAAATTACTCCAATTTTTTAAATTAGATTTACGTTTTTGTCATGAAGAAGATTCCTGGATTTCAGATATCCAAAATAAAATTATTTTTATTTACTTTTGTACGTATTTTCTCTTATGTCACTACCACTGCACTTCATTTCCGAATGTTGCTTCTACGTAAAAAATATAGGTACCTACCAACAAACATTTAAATGAAGAAGATAATTTGTAAGTAGGTGCCTACCGACACCGAATTACTATAATATTAGGCATATTTTTATGTATGTCACAAAATCTTTAGGTCACGCGTTACATCGTATTTATTTAAATTATTGTTTGCGAATACATTTTAAGCATTTAAAGAAAAGAGGACGGATTAAAAAATAAAAGAAATCGTTTCCACTGTGACGTATTGCATTTGTTCTGTTGCGCCGTCACGGATGACGTTACTTTCAATATTGGTTTCATCTGAACTATTTAAATATAATTAAAATCCTTAATAACGAAAACGTTCAGGTGCTTTTCCATTACGTATTCTTTGTGTGATAATCCTTAGCGATGCCTCCATCATTCATCGTCATCGTTCATTCGTCATTTTTCCGACCGTAACCTAAAAATATCAAGTAAATAAATGGGAAATAAATACGAATTGCGAGAATCCATCTAAAAAATGTTTAGCAATATAGAAAGGGCATTAAATTCTCCTCCAAATACACTAAGTTTGGTTGTGACAGCAGACTGATCGTGTGGTACAGGGCGCCCTACATTTGACGGCATTCTCCTTTCCATAATCTTTTAGTTTTCGTCCTGTTTCCGGCTTTTTGTTTTAATTCAAAGCATCATTGTAGTTTTAATATTGTGCGTTTCGACAACGCTCTCGGTGGTTTAATTTTAGAACTGCATACGTGACATGTGAAACCGAAACCATAACAGTATTTTAAAAATACATTCTGACATAGGAATCAATTGAATTGGGCCCCTATCCAATTGTTTTATATTTCAAACTAGAAGAGACCTTTGCCCAGCAGTGGGATAGCAAACGTTAACTGAAAAAAAAAACTGGTTTGTGTCCGCAACTCCACGTCCTCCGTATGTATTTCGCATCGTTTTTATATTAAGTAAGTAAGCAAGTATGTTTATTGTATGATAAAAATTGTGAACATAAAATATTATTATCATAAACTTCGATCTCGACATGTCTTTTACTTAAGTCTGTAAAATTAATTAGGGATCAACTTATATTACCAATTGCCTGTGTTCAAGGCACGCCTATGTTTACAGCCTTCAGTATATCTTTCAAGCAACAACTTAATCTATTTCTCTACTTAACTTAACTTCTAAGTAAAGTCTGTTCAATTTTGTGTTTCAAATTGGTGTTATTTCAAGTTAAACAAATATCAACTTAATATTAATAATTATTAAGTTGATTTCAGTGACTAGCACTATTGTAAAGTTACAAAAATGCTTGAAGCTGTAGCGTAGCTTCTCTCGGCGTCCGGACTGTAAGTAATTTAAAAAAAATTTTAGATTATGTCTCGTTCCAAAATATAGAGAATTCTACGAGTATAAAAAAGAAATAGTAAACTTTTTTTTCATTTTTCGTTTACTTATGTGAATAGTGTTAAAAATAAAAGTAGGTACTTACAGTTTAAAAGTCATTAGTCAAAATGTAGGGAACAGCTGATTTTTTTTTTAATATAATGACCCCCTAAGATATTTCGTGTATGAATAAGTATACCTTATACAACGTGTAACGTTAAATGCGCAAAACCTCAGACACCCCAACTGATTTTTAATTCAATTGACCTATTTCAGAGAGAAAATAAGTCAAGAGAAATTAAAAGATTGTAAAGGTTTTATGTGCTGTTTTAGTTTTACTGGCAATTCTGATCGTTTCTTGCGTCTGCGACGACGCTTTATCGAGGGAGGAGTCGTCACCGGGCCGCTGCGCCCGCGCTGACATTGGGTTGCTTGACCTATTAATAAATAGACATGGCAACGTTTTTAATGTAGATTTTTTGAAAAATGTGAGCTACATTAAAAAGTGGTTCAATTAATTCTGCTAGTTATTTTGATCAAACTATTTTCAGGTTTTGCGCATTTAACGTTACACGTTGTATAAAGAGATTAGTCCACGAGGCGACTGAAAGCTGCAGGTAGAATCCACCTACATTAATGCAGACTCAAATTCCTTCATTTTGGAATTCCCGTTCATTACGAACGGAAATTCCAACCACAAGCTGACCCTTTGTTGCGCGGTCACGTTCGACCTGTTTCATCTAATTTTAGGTGCGGATAAGGTACCGTACGGATACGTGCATCGAAAGATATTTTTAAGTATTTCGATTATCTTTTTTTTTTTGTTGTACACACGACGAGACATCAAGGTATATATTTCCAGTTTTAGTTGACTTCCCACTGTATAAGGTTTTCGTACAATGAGAAGTCAGGTTATACTGGAAATTTATAGCTGAATGTGACGTCGTGCGTACCTTTTGGATTTGTTTATCTGGCGGGCAAATGCCACACTAAATGTCTAAGACTAAGTTGTTTTGAGCCACCTTGTTGCACTAACTCTTGCGTCATGAAATGAAATATAAAAAAGTAAGCTAGATGAGGTCGGCGTTTCCTATCTGACTACTCTGAGAAGAAAGACCGAAACAAATTCAGAGGTCACCCTATTGGGCTAGCATGGTTTTCCTCAAATTAAATTAAATACAATTTAAAATAGCTAATACAAAAGTGGATCGCATTGACAATGACGGGCAGTGACAATGGTTACGAACGATAAAGCAGGTGCTGCTTCCATTACATACTTTTAAGCAGTGGCGGATTTACCAGCAGGCTGAGTAGGCTTGAGCCTAGGGTGGCGGATTTTTGGGGGCGGCAAATTTGCCCCAATTTTTTTTTGTCTTATAGAAATAAAAAATAAATAAATACCTAAATGTTATTAGATTTCACCACTTAACCTGCCAAAGTAGGGAATTTGACGTTTGTCAATCTGCTAATACTTTCTTCCACCTTCTTTTGTTCGTGTAGGGTATCGAAATGCAGAGGTCAGAAGGGGCGGCCAAATTTGAATAGCCTACTGGCGGCAAATCTGTTAATCCACCACTGCTTTTAAGACTGGATTTATCTATCTGTTTAAAAATGAAATTGACACATTAATAAATTATTAAATTATCATGTTCATAACGGTGTCGATTACATTATTCCACAAGCTTTAAATACAGTTTTGATATTATATATTCTAAAAATACTCGTGAGATTATATCAATTCTCACAGTAAGCCCAATTACCATCTTATTTCCACAACTGGCAACATAAAGACATCCCCGAATACTTGAATAAAAATAATAATCTTTAAATTGAAATATGAATGATACGGACCAAACGGCCAAACGGTCCAAACGGTCCTACGGACCGAAGTCGGGTCGACGTTTTCTGCAAAGATTGGCCAAGTAACGAAAGCTATTTCAAATACTATCAGTTATTTTTATAAATATTATTTATTTTTGGTCCGCACTAGGCCAAACAAAGTCCATGTCCTTAACACATTTTCTATCTCTATAAAAATAGACATACGCGACTTGAGAACCTGCCTTACGATTCTGTAACCATCTCACCGTGAAAACTTGGGTGAAGTGAGCGTGGAGTGAGTCGCCAATAGTGTCAATCCCTAGCATCAGCATGACTCACAGCTCACTTTAAGCTCACTTCACCTTAGTTATCACGGTGAGATTTTTCCAGAATCGACCGGCTTCTCTTATTTTTCGATTTGTTTACCGGATTTGATCAATCTAAGTTTGTTTTTTTGTGTTCTTTGGTTTTTTCTGTGATTTTTTATGCTTTTTTTTGTCTTTGCCTGTTTGTTACTAAGTTACATTACCTTAACATATAAATCTCATATAGCTTTTCATTTTTTGCTATTACCTTTGTTCCCTGCTCTGGCCCGTACAGAACGTCACTCAATATTCAAGCATTTGTTTGGTTGAAACTAGTTTTAAGTAATGCTTGAGTATTGAGTGACGTTCTGTGATACGGGACTGTGTTTTAGTATATTTTTTTATTTAGCTTTAGTTAGTTGTTTATATTGCTAACAACATTTTACATCGACAGTGTTCTGGCTACTGAATATTAATTAAAACATTGGCTAATTTATTTTAAGCATTTGTAGTCGCGTCTCAACTACGCAGTAATATAAAAATAAATAATAGATAGAAGACTTTGTTTTATTGACTCATTAAAATAATATTGCATAGTATTATTTTATACTTCGGGTCAATATTAATTCATTCTTAGAATATCGGCTTGGTACTATATTGCATAAGCTATATTGCTAGAAATAGCATTCTCAGCGTCTATTCTGAACAAACAACTTTGATCTTTATAGCCCAAAAATCGCTGGTATTCGACATCTAAGATTCATAGTCAGCAGTTAGGGCGAACGTCAACAATAAGAATGTCAATAAAGCGAATTTCAAGGTAACATAAACAATTAAAAACAAAAATAAGTATCACTTGAGGAGCTTTAAAATGGTTTCAGTTGAACCCGATCGTTTTCGCATCTGGCGTAGATTCAGCGTAGGCGCTACGACTTTGCCGCACGGTGTAGTGGCGAATAACGTCGACGCGACGTAGCGGTGTAGTTATGTATACGCGGCGTGGCAGCGTAGTAGCGTCTAGGTGGCGTAGTAATATAAACGCGACGTAGCGGCGTAGTATCGTCCACGCGAAGTATCGGTGTAATAATGTTTACGCGACGTAGCGGCTCTTCATTAATAGAATAATTACGTACCTGCTTGCGTCAAAAACGGTTTCATGTTTCACGTCAAAAAGAAAGATTTATACGACAGACAGATCCAAATAAAAATAATTTTTGCAAACTCGTTTCATGGAAGGCTGCAAGTAAAAGACTTGAGAAATGAATCCCAGACGTGATCTTTCTTCTTTATTTTTAAAGGAAATCAAAAGAATTTCACTTCATTTTACGATCTCGAGTTTCATTTATGTATGAATGTCTAGAATTTCTATGCCGCATCGATAGTTCTGTAATTCTACTTTTTACATTCATTTCTCGCAAATAGGTTCGCCTATTTTTTTTACTTTGCAAAGGAGACGTGTCGATGACGTACGCAATGTAATTAGTATCATAATAATAATGTTCACACTGCTGGGATACGGGTCTTCTCTTTGTGAGAAGGAGTGAATTTTTGGTTCTAGGACACAGGTTTCCACAGGATGTTTTCCTTCACCATTTTAAGAGCATGGTGATGAAAGTAAATACACAAAGTAAACTGTCTGGAATTCTGGATACTAGGCCACAATCTTCAATCTGCTTAATTTATGAATTCCTATTTCAATCAGCCAGTGTCAAGTCAAAAGTTTCATAAACTTATTTAATCTACATAGACTCCTACGTCCTATTTAACAGTTTCGAAATCCGCAGTACACAATAAAGCTGCCGTAAGCAATTTACTGCGAAGCGACGTCGCTGGACGAAGCGCTAACTAATTAAGTTATTAGCATTCAAAGTTAACGAGAAAACTTTCTAATTGTACCAGTGTTTAAAGATTTATAGCTTGCTGCCTTTCTCAGAAGCTTTGTGGATTGGAGTCTTTTTTAAGACTGCCTTTTTTTCTGTCTGTTTTCTTTATGTCTTTTTTTGAGGCTGTTGTGGGGTATTAAAAAAAATCTTATTGCGAAGTACAGGTTGGAAGTATCAATAATGCTTATATAAGTAGGTACCTTTATGTTCGTAAAATAAGAAAAGTACTTGTTGTCATTTATTGGCAGTTATTTTGTTTAATTAGTTAATGGGGCTGACACCGGTATAGTCAATACACAATAACATAAAATAAACTCCTACCTTCTTCCCATGGGGTGGGCAGAAACTACGGAACGCCACCTGCTACTATCCTAACATACTCATTTTGCCTCGTTTACGTTCAAACATCTGAGGGGTAATTCTCCTAATTTTAAGATCGTTCACAGTCTGATCTCATTCTCAATCTGTTAAAAATACGTCGAATTTCCCTACAATTTGACAAGCTTTTGACATTTGTTTGCCGCCTAGATGAGACTGCAACTAGATTTTGAACGGTGTTAAATTACAAGAATTGGCCTTCTGTAGTGCTATTCTGTAGCAGTTATTAGTGTCAATCTCTAGCATCCGATGGAATAACATCTCACTTCACCTAACTTCTCACGGTGAGGTTCTAACAGAATCGACCGGCTGGTTTGGTATACACGCACGTCAGTTGCGAGTACAACGCACCTGATGTTTCTGGAGAACATCACCAATAAGGTCACTAATGTCCTCTTAACACGTTCATTGCCACGTCACGCGACGTCGCGCGAAGCGGCCTATTACGCTGTGGCTGTTCACGCGACGTCGCGTGATGGTGCCTTACAATTGTATATGAGCCACAAAATAGCGGCCGCAGCGTATTGGATTCTGGTATTTGTTTTGGCCACTAGGGAAGGAAATTACCTATCTATTTGTGAGCGTGGCCTGCGGTCAGCCATCTTGAATTTTATGTTTCGCGTGCAGCTAGCCGCGCACTAGTTTGCTCTGTGCAGCCACGTGGGCCAGGAGTGTTTTTGTTATTTCTCGGCTGTTTTCGTTTTGTTTACATCAAAACTTTGTATTTATAATGAGTAATAATCCGACAATTTTTTTTACTAATAAAAGCCTATTTTGCCATGTAAATACAAATCACGCGAATTCGCGTTACCGGCCATGTGGGCAATATGTATATAATAAATGCGTCCCGTATGGCCGATCACACGTCTTCGCGTGATAAAAATATACACATATATTTATGAACTTATATATTATATAATGGTAGATTCCTTATATAAAAGCATTACTGGCACAATAAAATCCACATCCAACGATTTTTTTTTAATTTGGCCATCTATGTAAGTTCAGCATTTTGGCTTGGCAATGAACGTGTTAAGGCGTCTCTCAATACAGAATACTCAATATTTATATACAGCGTGTAACAGAAGGGGGGTATCAACCCTGAAGGAGGTGAATGTGCTCATGAAACTCAACAACTTTCCCCAAAGAACATAGGTCGAAATATGAAAAAAAAATTTGGCCCTCCCTTACAAAACAGACTACCAGCTGATTGATTTACTATGGGAGGGCCAAATTTTTTTTTCATATTTCGACCTATGTTCTTTGGGGAAAGTTGTTGAGTTTCATGAGCACATTCACCTCCTTCAGGGTTGATACCCCCCCCTTCTGTTACACGCTGTATAATACATTCCACAATGTGAACGTAGGTGGTAGGTTTTACAAAGACATGATCAGCTGGTCTATTCTGTTAAAAACTCACAGTGAAAACTTATGTGAAGTGAGCACACTCAACTCTAACAAAAATTAGTATTTTAAAACTTAATATTTCACAAACGGATCCCTGGATCGAAAAATGGTTTTCACAATCCCCCCTTTTTGAAATACCTGCCAAAGATACCCCCACACCATAGAGTAAACGAGAAATACATTCCCACTTTACGTGTAGGGGAGGTATCCTAAAAACGCTTTTTTTTTCAAGATTTTATTTTACCACTTTGTCGGTGTGATTAATTTGTATATCCATGCCAAATTATAGCTTTCTAGTACTAAGAGTCTCTGAGCTAAGCTGCAGACGGACGGACAGACGGACATGGTGAAACTACGAGGGTTCCTTGTTGATGACGGAAACCTAAAAAAGAATGAGCGCCTGCACGATATAAGCTGCAATTAGTTGCAGGTACATGCACTCTTTGCTGTTAGTTTTATGAAAGGCCTCACTCTTGTACAGACGCCAGCACATCAAGCTACCCGAAACTGTCAGATTTTCCCAATCAACTTTGAACCTTATGCTTTAGCGCTAAAGTCGAAAATCTGATAGATTGTAGTAGCTTGATGTGCTGGCGTCTGTACTATTTAAAGAAATAAAAATAATAAAAATTACATTACATAACACAATCAGATTATAATGTTCCCACTGCTGGGACACAGGCCTCCTCTCGGTGATAGAGAGTGGGTCTTAATCCACCACGCAGGCCCAGTGCGGGTTGATGAATGGCACACGTCTTAGATTTTTGTAGGTGATGCCGGTTTCCTCGCGATGTTCTCCTTCACCGTTTTGAAAGCAGTGGTGATGAAACAATTTAGTCCCGGCGCACACTGGCGGCACGGCACGGCGGGGGATCCTTCGGCATCCCTACATGTAAGCGCACACTGGTGGTAACTATGCCGCGATGTCCTTAAGCGTACCGAAGCGTCCTTCGGCATGCCGAGGCGTCCTTAGGCATGCCGAGGCGTCCTTGCGTCCTCGCGTTTCTCGCGGGGTTCGGGCGCTGTCTTGCTGTGGTATCCCGAAGACTGCCAAAGCATTCCGAGGGATGCCGAAGCGTTCTGAAGGTTGCCGACATGTTATGCATGTCTAAGCATACCGCGGTATTGTTTTTGTACTTACGAACGTTAACATTGAAGTTTCAACTTTATTTCCATATATTAAGTCATATTTTTATTCGTCGCCTAAAATACCTTGCCATGGCGTGCCGCCCGTGGGCGCCGGGCCTTGCACAAAGTAAAGTGCCTGCCTGGCTACAAATCGTAAGCCGCCGTTTCCACTGGGGCACATACATCGGTTTTTATTGCGATACATTTCCAAGATCTATTGCACCTAATGTATAGGGCCTGTTTACAGAGACAGAGTTAAAAGCCGCAAGTGTTTTTACTAGGCATACGATAAAACCTATTCTAAGCTGCATTTTGATGCAATTAATAGGTACTAAATTGTGTGCAAATTATATCCAGCCGGTCGATTCTGTAAAAATCTCACCGTGAAAACTTGCCTGGAGTGAGCTGTCAGTGTTATCCCACTGATGCTAGGGATTGACAAAGAAAACATTTAGAATCACATACGAGATTTTAATAATATTTTTTATGCTCTATTGATCATTTTATATAATTTCGATTCTAGTATTTTTTTGTCAAACATTACTATTTTGTGGGGTTTTAAAATAAAATAGCACAACAGAAACTTAGAATATAAATTTTGTTATTTTTTTTCCTTGACTAGTCCTTAAATAAGGACTGGTCGTTTTTTTCCTAGATGAAAACCCCATAAAATAGTAATGTTATGGCAACTAAAATACTAGCTTTGAAATTATATAAAATTATCAATATAGTTAGCATAAAAATGTTATTACAATCTCGGTTATGATTGTAAATGTATGCTTGGTCGATCCCTAGTATCAGGTGGGATGACACTGACAGCTCACTTCACCTTAAATTTTCTCGGTGAGATGGTTACAGAATCGCACTGCAGGATACCAGAACACAGGTGTTTAACAATTATATTATGATATCCACAACAGTGTGATACATTAATACTGTAAGAAAAACTAAGGGACTCGGGGAGGCTACATTTTTTTTTACATGACAGAGCGGTTTACTCTTTCTCGTGAGATAACAGAATTATATGAGTTAAAAGAACCATTAACAAACTCCAAGGAGTTTATTAATGGTTCTTAGTATCACTATCCAAAGATAATGATACTCTCCAAGTCTCCATGGATTTCCTTGAATGAAATAGAAAATTAAGAATATAAATAAATCAGGGTCATCTGCCTAGCCTTTCCCCAACTATGCATGCTATGGGGTCGGCATCCAGTCTAAAAAAAGAAAAGAAAAAAAAACCAGAAATAAAGAAAACTATGTCTACATGAAATTTTACAATATTTTTCAACCATTTCTTCCTCTTATTTACTAGCTATCACACAATCATGCTTATTCTGAAAAGTTATAATTTCAAGAATTACTGAGTTCATTCGCACTTCCATTTATCTTTGATAGCGGTTCAATACTCGTAGAAGAAACTTTAAAGATGAGCACAAATCCAATTAAACTACATTGATTAAAATAATTTAGAATAATTCGAGGGTTAATAACTTAATTTCATGGGACAAGTCATCAGTATGACCCCGTTTATTACGATAGATAATCCTTTTAAATCTAATAAAAGGGACTAACAAAACGTGACCGGACTACGAACTAAACGTGGCCTTGATTCGACCATGGAAAAGTAAAAACAAACTGGAAAAGGGAAGAAAAATATCCGTGGCAAGGAATAATAAACACAACCTATCTAAAATATCTTCAAAGGATTCGAAGGATGTCTTTCACTTGCCTCTGCCATTCATTTAAGGATCTGAGATGATTCATGTTTCCGTAAGGCCTTACTCACGATCCGGAATAAAAGCTACGTGACACCTAAATAGATAGTTTTTGTGGATAGCTTATTTTTATGAAAAGGAATAGTGGGTAGTTTTTGGTTCGTGTTTGGGTGGGAAAGGAAATTAAATTACAGTGGCGCTGTCTTCTAAAGTGAATAGGTACCTATACCCGTACGCAAAATACGCGCATTGACGTGGAGTTGCGGACACCAGCCCGTATTACCTATTACCTAGGTACCTATACGTACAATTAAGCAAGCAATACAAGCTGAGACAAAAGAATATAATTTTTTTACTTCTTATTAGGACAGTGCAATGCTACCGAAAGATGGTGATCAAAATGAAATGGTGAAGGATTTGTGAGTTAGATACTACTATGATAGTTCCAATGTCAAAAAAAAACATCTTACAAGCGTTTTGTGCACGCGCTACGAATAAAAATGAAATTATTTTTATGTGATAAAAAAAGCAGTGTACGACTAAACGCCGACAGACAGTACGCCGACAGACTGAACACCGACAAGACTTTACTTCGACGAGACTCTTCGCCGACAGGACACTTCGCCGACAGGGCATAATATAATATACATACATAATCGTTATTACAGCAAACAATCTTTAGACAGCAAACAGTTAGTCAAAATCGAAACTGCTAGGTTAGGTTGGGTTAGAAGTGTGACCACACAACACGCGAAGGCGAGCGAGGGAAGCGAGCGTGCCGCGGCAGCGGCCGCCGAGCGGCAGATTTCCTAATTATGCCCTATTGGCGAAGTGTCCTTTCGGCGAAGAGTCCCGTCGAAGTAAGGTCTTGTCGGTGTTCAGTCTATCAGCGTAGTGTCTGTCAGCGTTTAGTAGTACACTCATAAAAAAGGCATGGTTTAAATTCTATTACTGATTACACCATGAGCAGTGGTGGCCCAGTGGCCGCGACATAGAAGTTGTTTCGAACCGAGATAGGCGCTATCGCCCGCGTTGAGAACCTATGATCTAAAGTACAGAAGCCAGCATATCAAGCTACCCGAACCTGTCAAATTATCCCAATCAACTTTGAAAATCTATTAAAGAAATTTGACAGATTATAGTAGCTTGATGTGCTGGCATCTGTACATATGAACATAATTAACTTAGGTGTATTAAATATACGTATGTGGGTGTGTGATGCTTAATTGAGCTAAGGTGGGTTTAGAGCAAACGACAGAACCAGAGCAAGGATAAGTAATCCTTTCCTGACATCCTCAACTTTTATTTAGGTATGGATAGACCAACGAAAGAATATTTCCACTCCGTTTTGACAAAGGGAACCCGGCACATTGGGGACAGAATAAGCATTCGCTCGTTTAGTCTAAATCGATGTTTATGTATTCGTGTGATGAATGCGTATGTTGTGCTCATGAGTTAAGGGACTTCTCCGTGGTTTCATCATAGTCCATTCCTGCCAGAAACTTTGAAATATTTGTTTGTAGTCATCATCTGAAAGGTGATTTTTGCATTTATTTCTAGACAGCATCATCATTCTCCGTGGTCGGCGCTACATTTATTAATTTTTATTCATTCATCATCTGCCTGGGCAGATCACGCCTGGAAGCCGACCCTAACATAGTTGGGAAAAGGCTCGGTTTCCAGTCTAACCGGATGCAGCTGAATACCAGTATTTTACATGGAGCGACGGCCTATCTGACCTCCACAACCCAGTTACTGGATAATACGATATACCCCTTGGTAAGACTGGTTGTCAGACTTTTGGGCTCCTGACTACCCGTAACGACTGTCAAAGATCCACGAATGACAGCTGGGACCCGTTGGTCCCGGAGAGGGTTCTCGGTATGTAATAATGGTCACTCATCCACAGACCAACCGCGGCAAGCGTAGCTTAACCTGATCGATCGACCTGTGCGGCTGTTATTATTTAGGCACGAGGCCCTCTATTTATTTCTATTAATTATGATTATTTATATTCATCATTTCATTATTGAGCTTACTGTAAATAAATGATCCCATATAAAGAATGCATCTTTTGTCTTATTCCCAATTGTATGGAATAAATTCTCGAAAACATCAAATTAAAACCGAATGAGCATACTACTACGTGAAAACACCTGACGTGTTATCAGTAACGCATTATGTGCTGTCTGCGCGCACGCTTATGTTGAAATATAAATACCCGTCGTGTTCAACCGTTATGACGGATTAAGGCAGATCCCGCATATCTTCCAAGCCTGAATACGCCGTTTACATTCCACCCTATCATGATACAGTGATCACGAACAAAAGTTAACATATTCCTTCATAAAATATTCCCTCGAATAAAGGAGCTTGATATTCACAAAAACACCTCTATCTGTTCAACTGACTCTCAAGATCAGGAGGATAAAATTTATCACTTTGTAAATGGTGCGATGGAAGAACGCAAGGAGTTTTTGTAAATCGGCGATATCGAGAGTAGTCGTACTTTATATGAATTCATTCAGCGGGGTAATTTCGTAGGACAATATCCGTAGCAATGGGTTTAATTTTGACAGTTCAACAACATTCATTGCGTTATTTACGTTATTGAGAAGACAAATTTTTCGAACATGTGAAGCAATGAATTAGCAATATCCTTCAAAATGATTTAAATTAAAATTGATAGTGTGTTCCGCAATTAGGGTGTAGATCTAGCTTAACTGTAACCTCGGTTGCAATAGCTTGTCAAGGTATGTTGTGTTCTGAGATAAAAGTGTTTATTCATACCACAAATTATACCATGTAAATTATGGTAAATTTGTTACACACAGCTCCACTAAACGATTACCCCCCCAAAAGACAATGTCTTTTAGTGGAGCTGGTGCGTTCAAATCCGTGATAGGCCCAAATTGGTATTGTGTGTACGCAAGTGTATCCGTAGAAGGAATAACCTACAGACTTCCTCGCTATACATAGATAACCATCTAAAATATCTACTGGTTTGGTTAGACTGGTTGTCAGACTTTAAGCCTTCGGACTAACCATTATGACTGTCAAAGATCTACGAATGAGAGCCGGGATAAACGGCTTAACGTGCTTTCAGTAGCACGGAGAAGTGTTGGTATGAAATGGGTAAAATCACCCATCCGCGGACCGACGCACACACCACGGATCGTGACCACACATCATAGTTACGATGTATACAATTTATGTAACGACCGCGAGCGTGCTAGCTAAGGGCCCTTTCCCACGGCAAGCTCCCGTTTTTTGCAGGTACGTTTTTTTGCAGGACCCCGTTTAGTGGTGTACGTGTTTAAATATACATATTTACACAAGCATCCTGTTTGCAGTATCCGGAAAACAGGATGCCTTTGTGAATATGTACCTATATTTAAACACGTACACCACTAAACGGAATCCTGCAAAAAACCGTACCTGCAAAAAACGGGGTTTTGTCGTGGGAAAGGGCCCTTAGGCTGTTATACGTCGGCTGAAAGTTGGATATGATCCTGAAGTACATCATAAAGAACAACGTTACGATTCTTCACTGGGTCCATTGTTTATTACATAGTTATGAAACCAATGTAGTGTCAGCAAAAGTTAAGCGAAAGCGGAATGTTGTTAGGTAATTAATTTTTTTTATTTATTTATTTAAACTTCTCGCACAAAAGGTACAAAGGCGGACTTAATGCCTTAGGCATTCTCTACCAGTCAACCAAGGGTGGTGAAGAGATAAGATGGCAGGTGCTTTGGTTGACACGACGATGATAAAAATAAAAAAAAATAAAACACTAGACAAATACATAAATAGGTTATAAACACATACATACGATTTACTATTTTTTATGATGGGAAAATATTGGTCTTCTTAATGTAATTTTGTCACAGGTAGATACAGAGTTAAGAACTGGCTGATATATTTTAGTCGGCTGCAGGGAATAAGCATACGAGTTCAACTTAGGCTTTCCTTTATATAAAATATGCACTTTTTAAGAGCAAGATTTACAGATCGCGCTTCCGACATTACTTTCTTAGTGACGTAAGCGTCGCAGGTGAATCTGAACATTATGAATACAATTTAAACGTTCATTCTCGTATGCAACGCTTGCTCACGCTCGAATAAGCCGGTTGATTCTGTAAAAATCTCACCGTGAAAACTTGCGTGGAGTGAGCTGTCAGTGTCATCCCACTGATGCTAGGGATTGACAATCATACATTTACAATCATAATCGAGATTTTAATAATATTTGTATGCTAATTCTATTGATCATTTTATATAATAATTTCAAAGCTAGTATTTTAGTTGTCAAAACATTACTATTTTATGGGGTTTTAAAATAAAATAGCAGAACAAAAAAAAAGTGTGAGCCGTCACGGCACGCCTGGCAGATGTGAAACATCGACATTATTTTGTAAAAGTAATATGCAGAAAAGAACAGATTGTGATATGGCATGATAATAAAATAAAATATTACGCGTTATTTTCCACAAAATGATGACTGTTTGTTTAATAAACATTTATTTTCATTAAATACAAATATTTAAGAATTCATTTCAAAACGTAACAATTTAATTCGTTTAATCAGTGACTTCGGTAATACTGCGCGTAGTGGCGATGCGTCGCCACAGAATGCGTCGTCACGCCAGAAATCTGTTTTACGTGCGGCTATAGATGTTTTAAATAAAAAAAAAAAGAAACAACAACAACAGAAACAGAACAATAGTCAGAATCTCAGTGATTTGAGACCTGATTTACGACATTTCGTTAATCGGGTAAAGTGATCACGCCACACTGGGGTTAAATTCTATGGTCACTTCACATAAGTTTTCACGGTGAGATGGTTACAGAATCGTACTGCAGAGGTTTATATTCTTATGAAACGCTTAAGTCAAAGTGCTCTCAGTGAACCTCGCCCCAAAGTTACTGATATGATACAAAATATTCATTGCGTATGATTTTCTCTGAAATATTGTAACTTGCACCTTTTCGGATATAAAACTATGATTGGCTGTTAAGTGTCCTCATCGCAAGACACGTAGTAGAGAAACATCAAGTGGTTATAAATGGCAGGGCCTTCAACGCTGTTATAGTTCAAGTGACAGTTAAAAGATAAGGGGCGTAATCCCGCTAGCAGAAATTAGTAGGTTTCTTTGTGGGTGAAGAACTACATATATCAAATATTGTGAAGAACAAATAATATTAAATCGGTTGTAAGTTAGATACCGGGTTGGACTATGTGTTCATAGAATTTTCCATAAGGAAATTTTGTGCAGCAGCTCTGAATCCAGGTAAGACTTTTGTATTAGTAACTAACATTAAAGAAAAGGGCGGGAGCTGTATAATTCCCCCTACAATTTTATTGAGCCATCTGAGAGCTTCCGCTGCTGGGCACGCGTTACCGTGGCCGACTTGGAAATCTTTAAAAATAGACTCGAACCCAAGTCGGCCGGGGCAAAGACAATCTCCATAGATAAGGGTTCATGGATTGCTCAGATCTCAAGTGCGTATGCGGCACCTCCCCACAGACAATGGCCCACCTTCCATCCTGTGCCGCATGCCCTGTCACCTGTGCACTTGAATCATGAAATCAATTCATCAGTCATAACATCACTTACGTATGACTGCTGAATTTTGGGCCAAAGATGTTTAAACTTTTTATCGTCGGTACACTAAGAAGAAGATTAAAGAAAAAAAAAAACTGTCTGAGACTTCGTCTGAGATCATAAGAAAAGGCGAGACCATAATAATATTTATGTCAATCAATTTTCCTCTAATGGAGTACCTACCCAGAATTGCCAATGTCATGGGCATCAAAAAATCCGTCCGCATCGCTGCAGCATTGCCATCCAGCATTGCCACCTTGGATGGCAATGGTGATTCTGACCTAAAAATAGGCCAGCTCTCTGGTGACGTGACGAGTCTACCAACCGCTTGGCGATGTCCCAAAATACTCGATGAGCACTCGGACCACGGCCCTAATTTTTGAATCCCAAATGGCTCAAACACAAATTAATTCAATTCCAAATTTCAAAATTCAATACGAATTCGTACGTCGCAGTTCGTGGAGCAGGCTTAATTTGAATATAGTACGCTTAGTTAGACGAATGAATGCAACGCTGAGAGTCGTGTAGAGTACACAATTTGTGCTTGCAGACACAAACTGTGTGTAAAGTCACACGAGCGCATCTAAATGGACCCTAAGGGAAATTAAGCTGCATGCTTTGAATGCTTTCGTGTGTGGCTTTTCTACGTAGTACTTATAAAGGAGAAGTTAAATTACGTGCAAATTATACCTACGGGCAAAGATTTAAACGTAGATTCGCCCAACCGCGTCAAAAGATGGGTCGCGTTTATGTAGTTACGACATCAGTGTTACACAGAAAGTCGCAGACTTGACTGTCATGGCCATTATGATTGTGTGAGCTCAGTTTTCACAGTTTTGGCCACTATTTCGCGCGAATTCTTCCAGGGAGAGCAAAACTTACGATTGAAATCTTTGCCTACATTACATTCCTACGTGTATCTTCTTTCTGACGATTTCGTGTCGCAAACGGTTGACGAGGGATAACATGATGACGTCACTTTGTGAAGATAAGACGAATCTTTTGCTTGCTTATATTAAAATAGTAGTCATGCAGAATTTCAAAATTGATTTCAATGGTGCAACTGCAATTTAATCGGGACATGGCAATTTGTATTAAATATGGTAGTAGAAGGATAACATCGTGAGGAAACCAGCATATCCTAGAACCAGAAATTCGACAACATGAAGCATCTACCAAACTGAACTGGGCCCGCGTGATAGATGTGTGCCCAGAAGTGGTAACGTTATAGGCTGATTTTTATCTCAGTCGGTGGCCGAATATACGTTTGGTGTGAACATGGCTATGAATCAGTGGTCTCGAACGTCGTAGAGTGAGATCGGTAGATCGGTAGGTATTTGACAAAAAAAATTCAATATTCAATCAAATTTGTTTATTTATTAAAAAAAAAACTTACAGACTAATTTATAACAATCATACTTAAGTATGATTGTTATAAATTATGTGAGCCCATATCGGTAGAAAATACCGAAAAATCGGTAGGTTCGAGACCACTGCTATGAATGGTCCCAGCCGTGAGAAATTTCATTCAAAAACATTCGAAGCTGTGGAAGGTTTTGACCACTATTTAAAAACAAGCATTTCTAAGCTCAACCAATCGTGTGTCAACTGAAGGTAAAACATTGCCACGAATGAATACAAACCAATTAACAGATGAAAAGCAGCAGTTTCCACTTGGCTGGTAAAATACATTCATATTTAAATTATTTCACGGAAAATGAAAAGAGAAATAGTTTCGATAAAACCACAACATTTAAAAGGAATATTAATATTTCACACGTGGTGAAACAACTGATCAAAGCGAGGATATTGTTGAATCGTATTTTTTTTTTCATAGTCTCTACTTTATTCTCATTAAATTCAAAATGATTTCAAAGTTTTGTTTTATCTTTGCATGACATCATCACGGTCCGAAAAAATAAGGCTACGTATTTGGAAACCGCCGACTATAGAATTGTATGAAATACTTTGAACATTTAGGGCCGATTTTTCAATCGTCAGGTTACTTTTATATGAGGAATAAAAATTGCGGTTTGTGTGTATTTGATTTTGTATACATAAACAGCCTATATTGTCCCCACTACTGGGACACAGGCCTCCTCTCTGTGAGAGGGGGTGGGCCGTAATCTACCACACGGGCCCAGTGCGGGTTGGTAGATGTCGCATGTCTTCGAATTTTTGGTTCTAGGTCATGCCTCCTTTCCTCACGATGTTTTCCTTCACCGTTAAATGCTGATTATGCTCACAGTCGATGGCCGAATATACGTTTGGTGTGAACGCAGCCTGAAGCGGTTAAAAAAAAGCATCGCGTTTCGTATCGCTGTATCGCGATGGCAAGCCGCGTAAAGCTCATTTATCGTTTTTGTGTGATAAATAACAGAATATTATGGCTTATTATGATTTACGGTTCATGTCATTTGAAGCCCTAGTTTATTAGGCTTTCATATATATTAGTGTTCCTATATTTTATAGAGTAAAACACGGCATAAAAGACGATTGATGTTAATCAATGTTTGTTTAGGTCTTAGCTGTTTCTCTGATAAATTATATAAATGAGTGGTTGTCGTGATAATGTTAAGCACTGATTCAATACGGCAGTTGATTATTGTAGTTTTAGTAAATTTAAATTACGAAATGCAGATTTATTTATTAATTTAATCTTTTCGCACACAAAAAGTTACCAGGGCGGACTTAATACCTTAGGCATTCTCTACCAGTCAACCAAGGGTGGTGTAGAGATTAGTTGGCAGGTGCTTTGGTTGAGCCGAAAAATGATAAACAAAAAACGATAAAAATTATTGAATAATAAACAAAAAACACACGTACACAAATACATAAACAGGTTAAAAACCTGTAATATACATACATACTATTTACTATAGTATACTCGTATACTTATAATATATACATGTATACAAATTCAAGGGAGAGAAGTGTTGAGATGACTACACTATTCCTTTTGAAAATGACTCTACAATTTCAGCTTAATTGCATACCGACTGGTGGCCGTCCTGATATCCTAGTCCTGAATATGAAAGAAATAATGAACAAAGTGAGAAGTATGAGAAGGAAGAACAAGAATGAAGAAGAAGATTGTTAGAAGAATGCAGATTCTTAGCGTGAGAAGAACATAGATATTGAAAGTGAGACATGAGATAAGAAGGAGGTGTGGGAGAGTTGAGAAGGGAGAAAACTGTGGTCAAAGCGCGCAAACTTCTGCTTTGGCGAATACACATGCACTTGCTCAGACCTATAGCTCGATAAATGGCCATTATTTTCTGAGGAATATGAACCGGATACCACAGGCAGCGTAAGTGTGAGATGGAACACCCAAGTGGGTTTTTTCAGTAAGAGCCTGACAGACCCCTCCGCCCCCAGGGCGGCGGACATCCATGAGGATTTTCCATCCCCGGAACTAAAAAAAAAAAAAACGATGGTAAGAAGTACTTATGCCCTCATTTTAGGAGTGTTTATACACCAATCGGCTGTCCAAAATCAAAACCTAGCAAGGGACATTTTTGATGAAACACGTTTTCTTCAACCAATATTGCCAAAATTTTTTGCTGCGTCTATAGCAAAAACAACTGTATTTCTATCTTAAATAGAATCGGAGATATGAACATGTATGAACCTAGCAAGTGCACTTCGTACTCGGTGTTTATAAAGTGAAAAAGCTAGTAAGTAACATTTCCAAATACAAAAACCTATTAAGTACGGTACATGCTAGGTTTTTGAATTTGTGAATGGACTTACTAGGGTTTTGAATTTGAAATTAGTCTTTTTACTAAGTTTTTGAAGTTGGAATTGTCCCTTACTAGGTTTTTGATTTACAATATCACTGAAGTGTTGAACACGATTATCAAATAATGTCTATAATAAATAATAGTAAGTCGATGAGAACTAGGCGTGCAGGACGAAGAGGAGGGCTCTACTCCCGCGCCGCCTGATCAAGCTCTCGAAAAGTACAAAATTGATTCGTCACAAAGGAATTCAAAGCATATAAAGTATTTTTCGATGGATTTGCAAAAAGTAATTTTGCTGCCTATAATGCCCCAAATTAAAGAAGCTGTTTTTATAAGTCGATTAATTACATTTAATCTAACTTTTGCACCTATAAGTAAGCAATCTCCTGATCCAGCTACTTGCATAGTTTGGCACGAAGGTTACGCCGGTCGAGAAGCTTCCAACATAGTTGATGCTATTTTAACATTTATGAAGAATGAAAGAGATTGCCAACATTTTCATATTTGGGCTGATAACTGTACAGCCCAAAATAAAAACTGGACTCTGTTTACGGCTTTAACTACTATAGTAAATACAGAAACAACGATCGAGACTGTGACTTTGAGTTACTTAACAAAAGGACATACTCATATGACTGCAGATTCGGTGCATGGAAATATTGAAAGAAAAATTAAAAGACAAGGAGACGTTTTGGATTTCGAAGACTTTAAAGATGTCGTAAACAGTTCAAGACAAAAAATAAAGGTCATAGATTTAAGTGATTGTAGGAGCTGGCCGAAGAAAAAAAGAGCACCAAGGAAAACGGATAATGAAGACTTGATGAAATCTTTCTTGCTCAGCCAAGTTGTCCAAGTAAAATTCGTTACTGGATCGAGGAAGATTCTTTACAAGACAAGGTAATTATTAATAGTAGATAGATGTAGTAGTGAGTTTAAAGTTAAACCCGTTGATTAATGACTATGGAATTTTCAGCTTTGATGAACCATTTGTGGACTTAGACTTCCTACCAAAAAAATTTCAAGTAGTTGGGCTGCCTGAAAAAAAATCAGCTCCTCGAGGCATTCCTGGTCAAAAAAAGGATGTGATTGTGGCAAAGCTGGTACCCTTAATGCCAGAAACAAGGCGTGCGTTTTGGGGTTCAAATACCCGTAAACAATGAATCAGTTGATCTCCAAACTGGAGGTGAAGTAGCTGAAGAAATTTGATTTTTTTTAAGTTGATATTTTGTTAAGTTGATTATGTACCTTATGTTCCTCAATAATTTAATTAAACCATTTTATATTAAGTCAACTGTTTTTTTTACTATAATTATGCTACTTACTTGGTTGAAATACGACATAAGGTATTAAAAATAATAAAAAATCCAATTCAAAAACCTAGTAAGTGTTTTTGCTAGGTTTTCAATGTTAGATCCAAAAACTAATGTATAGAGAAACCAATTAACAAACCTAGGTAGAGATCTAACTAGGTTTTTGCTATTGGTTTAGTATCATACATATCTTGAAGTATCCAAAGAAGTCATTAGTAAGGCACATAAAACTTGTCCAAATGCATTTTCATTTAATTTATCTATTTCGTAAAATAAAACAAATCATAATTATTGCCATGAAAACAAGATATGTTTAAAAAAGGAATTATATTCTAAATGGCAGCTGAAAATGTTTCATGTCTTCTCCTGTAAAATTAACTCAGATGTACTTGCTAGGTTTTGATTTTGGACAGCCGCAATGGTAAGGAGCATTTAAACCCCTAAGGTAAGTTGTACTTACACGAGGATGGTACAAGTAGGTACGTATGCTCCGACGCGACGGTTAGTATAATAGTACTTACACGACGATGGTAAGTAGTATTTACACCCCGAAGGTAAGTAGCACTTACACCTCGATGAAAAGTTGTACTTACACCTCAATGATAAATAGTACTTACCCACCAATGTTAAGGAGCATCTACACCCCGAAGGTAAGTAGTACTTACACCCTGATGATAAGTAGTACTTACCCACCAATGGTAAGGAGCATTTACACCCCGAAGGTAAGTAGTACTTACACCCCGATGATAAGTAGTACTTACCCACCAATGGTAAGGAGTATTTACACCCCGAAGGTAAGTAGCACTTACACCTCGATGAAAAGTTGTACTTACACCTCAATGATAAATAGTACTTACCCACCAATGTTAAGGAGCATCTACACCCCGAAGGTAAGTAGTACTTACACCCCGATGATAAGTAGTACTTACCCACCAATGGTAAGGAGCATTTACACCCCGAAGGTAAGTAGTACTTACACCCCGATGAAAAGTAGTACTTACCCACCAATGGTAAGGAGCATTTACACCCCGAAGGTAAGTAGCACTTACACCTCGATGATAAGTAGTACTTACCCACCAATAGTAAGAAGTATTCACACCCCGAAGGTAAGTAGTACTTACACCTCAATCATAAGTACTACTTACCCACCGATGGTAAGGCGCATTTACACCCCGAGGGTAAGTAGCACTTACACCTCAATGATAAGTAGTACCCACCCACCAATGGTAAGGCGCATTTACACCTCGAGGGTAAGTAGCACTTACACCTTGATGATAAGTAGTACTTACCCACCAATGGTAAGGCGCATTTACACCCCGAGGGTAAGTAGCACTTACATCTCGATGATAAGTACTACTTACCCACCAATGGTAAGGAGCATTTACACACCGAAGGTAAGTAGTACTTCCACCACGATGGTGTGTAAACAAGCAGTACTTACGACCCGATGGTGAGTAGTTACACCTCAATGGTAAGTAGGTAAAATGAAGATTAATGTTACGAAATATAAACCAATTTGTGTAATCTCGGTTATCAATGTTGGTAAATGTGTTCATAGCTTCTTAAGATAATTATTTCTTAATTTAAGCAGATAATAGTATTATTAAGTACCTACGAGCTGGTAGATTATTAGAAACTGGAACAGTTATAATTAGAACATAATACTTAATTACTAGAGGCGTGTTTCACTACGTCGATTTTACAAAATTAATTTGGCCCTATTCGGCCAAGCAATTTTTTTTATCAGTAGTCTGGTTAAAGGTCTGATGTGATGCAAGTCTACGGGGAAAACTGCAGAAAGGACACCTGGAGCAAATAGAACATTGTCTATTTGGGATCAATACAGTTACACACTACATACACACCTCACCCACCTACACCACACTTAAACACACACACACACACCTTACACGCACACTTCCGCCTAACCACTGGCTAACCCTTCAGGGAAATCTGGCGTGGAGTTATGTTATAGACTGTCTCGGTCTAGTGGTTGCAAGCGTGACTGCTAAGCATGAGGTCCTGGGTTCGATTCCCAGGTCGAGCAAAGCGGTATTGTGTTCTTCCGTCAGGAATTATTCAGTAGCAGCCCGGATTTTTATCTGGTTGATGGCACCAGGGTCGCCCCCTTAAGTTAATTACAACAATTTGTGTGGGGTAGGTACAACCAAAAAGTGAAAAATAAAAACATTTTTTCCAAAAAAAAAAAACAACCGACTTTAAAAAAAAAGTACTACAAAGTGAAAAATAACTTTAATTTCGGAAGTCGGTGCTTCTGAAACCAACATCTGCAGTGCTATACAGTAAAAATCTCGCCGTGAGAACCTAGGTGAAGTGAGCGGGAAGTAAGCTCTGTCATTCCCTAATGCTAGGGATTAACACTATTAAGCGCTCACTTCACTTATGATTTCACGGTGAGATTTTTACAGAATCGACCGGTTGAAATTAGAATTATTTTTCACTTTGTAGTATTTTTTTTCCTACACCACCCACATAATTATTTATCTACATTCAACTCATGTTTGTCAAACAGTATTACATCCATATCAATGGCTTATCGGTTCGCCGAGTTGACTGACATATGCCCTTTCTTTATTACTGCTCGAACTCGCGCGAATAACGTCGTTTTGTTAATTAATGTTATAGTAAAATTATTAATTATGTATCCTAACCCATTTGAGAGAAGGCATTCTATTGTTTGGCAGATGTTTGAAAGGATTTTCTTGAAGGATGTGCGCTGCAGAAGGAAACGGAAGATTGGTTGATGGATTTTTCTGCTCCTATTTGTATATAGCAGGTATGTGAGCATTTGATTAATTTTTGTTGGTTAAAGATAACCTCATTTTGTATGTAGTATGCGACGTGGGATTTTGGTTTGGAAAATTAATTGGGATTTTGTGAACATGTGGTGAAATGTGGAGTTGTTGTTGAAGAGTGAAGCGAAATGAGAATTTGATTTATTTTTGCCGCACTTAAGTTTGTATGTCGCCCCAAAATGCTAACAAATTTTGCTGTATTTTGTAGTTCATTGAAGCCTCTATGTATGTTTTAAGCTCCTTACTATCATTCTGAAACCCGTAATATCTGCTGTAAGGAATTATGGAATTAGATGTGAATTTTATTAATTTTTGCCGTATTTAAGTTTGTATACCGCCTGCAAGCATAATAGACATTATAGCCTCTATGTTTGTTTTAACTTCCTTTATACAGCGTGTAACGGAAGGGGGGTATCAACCGTGAAGGAGGTGAATGTGCTCATGAAACTCAACAACTTTCCCCAAAGAACATAGGTCGAAATATGAAAAAAAAACTTGGCCCTCCCATAGTAAGTCAATCAGCTGGTAGTCAGTTTTGTAAGGGAGGGCCAAATTTTTTTTTCATATTTCGACCTATGTTCTTTGGGGAAAGTTGTTGAGTTTCATGAGCACATTCACCTCCTTCAGGGTTGATACCCCCTTCCGTTACACGCTGTATAATTCTGCAACCCCTAATATCTGCTGTAGGAAATTATGTACCTAGATGTGACATATGCTGGCTTATATACTTAATTGAAACCTTTGTCTGTCTTTTAACCGCTACCCCTCTCCAGGATGGAGAGAGGCAACGTTCGTCTCGTTCCATTACTCCCCTAATTAATTACTGTACTAGACCAGCAGAATGATGTATTCTGTTAATTTGTTTAGCGCTATACTACAATCCTACACTGGACCCGCGTGGTGGACTATGACCCGCTCCTTTTCACAAAGAGAACGCTTCAATCCAAGCAGTGGAAACAGTATCATACTGACTTTGTGTGTATTATATGTAATATCCAAAAAAAAAACTTTGTTATACGTTAATTCTGTCACATCACCTATAATTTCATCACGAATTTACCAACCGTATCTACTTACTTACTTTTTTGTCTCAACCGTACCCAAATAAAAAAATATTTTTCTTTTGTTTACAGGTGAAAAACAATAAAACAATCTCATCTCATTTATGTGTGGATTTAGTATAAGAAACAACAAAGGAGAGCTGAAGACTCTATAGTAACGTTGGTTATACAAGACTGGGATAAAAACAAGGACGATCAAAGTTCAAGGAACGGAGGTGGATTCAAAAGAAAATTAAGTGAAAAAGAAAAGATTTTTATTTTTTTGAAGAGAAAATAATTAAGTGTAATAAATGAAGAACTATTAAGTTGTTTTGAAGAACTTTCTTTTTCTACAGAGACTAATAATAAGAATGCGTTGAATACGTTAAGTTTACTGAAAGTGTGTAGTATTGTTACCTTTGATTAATTATAGCACTTAACCATCTCGCCGACGGGATACTTATTATTTCATATATGGCCGTTTAGTTAGAGCACTTTTTGAGACTCAAAGCTGCTAAAGTCTAGAGTACTTTCAAACCACATTTCAAGCTATAAATTTACAGTTTTAGCTGACCTCGAATTGTATAGGTTTTCCTTACAGTGAGAAGTCAGTTTATACTAGAAATATATAGCTTGATATGTCACCGTGCGTACAGAAAAAAAAAACTTCTATAGCTCTTTTGTTAAATCGTAGACGATTATGCTTTATACTGTTTTTTTTTTCGCTTTCTTTTTTTTGGTAGATTTGCCGTGCGATTTTGTAACCATCTCACCGTGAAAGCTTGGGTGAAGTAAGCGTGGATTGAGCTGGCATTCGCTAGGGATTAACACTATTAAGTGCTCACTTCACTTATGATTTCACGGTGAGATTTTTACAGAATCGACCGGGTGTTGTGATGTTCGCACTCTTTCCTTCCAATCTGTTTTTTACAAGTGGTGACTTCTAATTGGCTGTCAGTCTCATACTCTATTTTTTATGATGTTCGCTTTAGCTGTAAGTCATCCATAGTTAATAAATAAATAAATAATGTATGTATAAGTTATGTAGCTCATCTAGTCGATCATAAAATTGCTTTATTATCATAAGGTTGAAAGACACTTGTCGCTAGGCCTTCAAGACTCATAGAAGTTTCGATTTGTTGACCGTTTTCTATTTTGTTATATATAGGGTAAGGTGCCACAGGAGTGCGCGGTTAACGATCACAGTGAAATAACTCAAATAAAAAGAGCCATTATTAATTCAAAATGTATTTATTAGAAGAACAAACTAATCAACTTTAATATACTATACGAGTAATCAACAAAGTCTTGTCAGTTTTTAATTTGTAGTAAAAAATGAGTTCACACTCATATGCGCACTCATGTGGACGCAATCACGCAAGAGTGCGCAGAGTAGCCCTTAAGAGTACGCAGTGGATCCAAGAGTGCGCGCAGATCCTATTCGCATAAATCGCACTTGTACGGTCCGTTTCCGGTATATGATGTACATTCGTCGTGCCACCATGCAGTACAGTCGACACATTGGATCCAATCTTCCGTTATTGGCTCCCTATAAATCTCTCCACATCCAGGGCATTTCCATGTCTTTTTTTTCTCTTTTGGAGGATTCTTAGGTTTTCTATATGTCTTCTTTGGTTTCTTCTGTGCTGATTTACTTTTAGTGTTTTTCGTTTTAGTATTCTCTTCTTCCTCCTCTAATTTTCTCTTGTAAGAGTGCGCAGTATCCCCAAGAATACGCGTGCGCACTCATGCTGTGCGTGCTCTTGAGGAAATGTCAATACAAAGGTGAAATACAACTAGTTACGCCATCTATGGAAATATAGTCGCAACAATCACGTTGCTAGTAGGTAGTGAACAGTTTTAGACGATTTATTATTAATTAACACATTCCCAACTGAAACTAATGTGCTACACAACATTCATAATACGAAAATACTTTAGCAAATTAGTACAAAAGCAATAATCTTACTTTTTACCACCAAAATCCGTTTATTTTGGTCGATACTTGTTGACGCGCATTTGACCTTTACTGAGCCTCAAAAACACAACTGAAGCTCGTACGAACTGTTCGCACCTGTGGCTAACGTCATGCCTTCGTACTCTTGCGGACCGCGCACTCCTGTGGCACCTTACCCTACTTAGTACTTGTTGGCAGGCCTACACTGTCTTCTC
This sequence comes from Eremobia ochroleuca, assembly GCA_949629135.1. Taxonomy (NCBI): domain Eukaryota; kingdom Metazoa; phylum Arthropoda; class Insecta; order Lepidoptera; family Noctuidae; genus Eremobia; species Eremobia ochroleuca. The sequence continues at coordinate 17,309,967 of OX451389.1, forward strand.
TGTTGTTGTCACACTGCTGTGTCATTTGAAAGCAGACAATTAGTTTAAGAGTAACCGTGGCGTTTCTTGCTTGCTCTTCTCCATCGGAAACGACTAGTTTTCCAATTGGTCGTTTTATAAGCTTAGTGCACAGGTCCCCACGCACCTAGCTTCTGACGTTTCTTAATTGCACATGTAAGTATGTGAAATAAAATATTTTAAATTTTTAGAATTTAATGAAATCTTTGTTTTCAATATCTGTGTCCTCGAGTGAAGTTTCGATGGAATTTTTGTCAAAACTGGGAAATCAATTATGGGATCCACTAACGACTATTATGTACGCGACTATTATGTATTAGGTGCGTGTACCAAGCACAGGTTCATGCAAGTGAGCAAGTTGTGTGCACAGTGTGAACTACCTTGTAAATGTTCTTCAATTTATTTTCTTGTAAATAATTAATTTGGTCAAAATTTCTTATTAAACAACTTTTTGTAAATAATAATTTGTGTTTTTGATTTTTAATCTTCAACCGCTTAGCGCCTGTTAGTTATAAATTCCTTTCAGCGATTGTACAGTAGCATCGTCATAATCCTTAATTCACCAGGCGCTTAAACTTCTCGAAGACTACCAAGCTAGGGGTTTAACACCACCTCCTCATAAAGCAGTGTTATTGTACGACTCACAATGCGAAGCATTAGAGAGTGCTTCACCATTGAAATTTTTTTTGCCTCCTTTCTGCAACTGTTTCTATTGTTATACTCCTGCTAGCACAATGAACCTACTTAATTTATATACCATTGTGTAGATAATTTAATGGAGACTGTACTTTTAAAAAATTAAATTTTTAATGCAGTGGAAACGCAAAGCGGAAATTGCAGAGTTATTTTCAAAATAAATAGCGTAGAGTCATCTCAACACCTCTCTTCTTTGAATTTGTATATATTTATATATTATAGATACCTATATTATATATACACATAAATATTTACATATTATAAATATATGTTATAGTAAATCGTATGTGTTTATAACCTATTTATGTATTTGACTAGTTTTTTATTTTTTTTAATATTTATAATCGTCGTGTCTACCAAAGCACCTGCCATCTAATCTCTTTACCACACTGAGGTTGACTGGTAGAGAATGCCTAAGGCATTAAGTCTGCCTTTGTACCTTTTGTGTGAAAAGTTTAAATAAATAAACGAAAAAAAACACCATACTATTTCTGAAAAAAATCCCGTCAATCAAATTGAAACCTGAAAACATTGTAGCTTGCGAAAAAAACAATTAAGTGAGTAAATTTTTTTGTTAATAGATTCGTTTCACCCATAGGAGGATCTCTATTGAAAATAGCTCTTTTATTCAAAGTAGTTTAATTATAATTAATAAAAAACTAACTAATATAATATCTATATCTATAGTTTTTTTGTACGATCAAATGAGCATTATGAGTAGACACTTTTAGATTTTCCAAATGTTTAATCTTATTTGAGTGTAGGAAAGAGATGGAGCTATATAAGGCGTGTTCAAGCCCATAATAGTGCCAGTTAGGCCTCTTTAGATAACGCTGTTAAAAAACACGAGTAAACAGCATGCTGTAAAAATGACGACAAAAGCACAGTGTAGACAATGATATGGCATATGTGGCACCTCTCCACAGACAATGACCACCTTCCATTCTGCGTCGCATGTCCTGTTACCTGTGCCTTTAAAAAAAAAAAAAACGTTGCGCCACACTAGGAATCCTGTATTGTGGGTGCGTTTACAAACATTTAAAGTCACATACGCAAACAGCCAGACCCGGAACAATTTCTTGTAGGTCACACAAATATTTGTTCCGTGCGGGAATCGAACCCGCGACACGCAGCGCAGCAGTCAATCGCCTAACCACTGCGCTAACCGTATCGTCAAAATATGTGAAATATAATATAAATATGCCTTTGGATGATATTAAGATTGATTGCGTCAGTGAGCGGAGTTCGCGCAGCTGAAATTTGTGTCAAAAAGTTCAATTTTTGCCATCGATATGCTAAGAATGACATGGCATAAAAACAAGATTTTTAATATCAACACTGCGCTTTTATGTCGTTCCGTCATACTCGAGCTTTTAACTAGCATCATCTAAATGAGACAGAGCTGAACGCCATCGAATTATAAATGAACGATTCCATCATCAGGCATCATCATCCATTTATATTGATTGAATAATTGTATCTTGAGTAAAATTTTCGTCTTTACCTAGTCGGCCGTGTAGTTTTTGGCTCATCCGGTTGAATGCCGTAATTACAGAAACAATTAAAAAGCTATTGTGTCTCGCGTGCATTCACATTCCAGCGGCGTACGGAGGTTTATTCCATGCTCTCCTAAAACATTTGCTATTCCTATCTATCGTAGCTTGGGTACCGCCGAATACCGGTACTCGCGAATACGGTGGAGTTTCTTGCCATTCTTCTCCATACGAAAACTACATTTTGGAAGGGAAACAATTCTTTGACTTTAACTTTAACAGTCAGACGGTTTTACCCAGGGATGTGGAAACTACGGCCCGCGGGCCATCTCAGGCCCGCGAAGTGCTGAAATATATATAACTAGCGACCCGCCCCGGCTTTACACGGGTGCAATGCTGATCACTACATAGTATGAAACAAAGTCGCTTCCCGCTGTCTGTCTGTCTCTATGTATGATTAGATCTTGAAATTTACGCTACGGATTTTGATGCGGTTTTTTTTATAGATAAGAGTGATTCAAGAGGAAGGTTTATATGTATAATACATGCATAATATAGTAGAGAAACACTGATAATTTTAGAGCCATTATTTCTCGTAAAAAGTATAGGATAAAAAATCGTTATTGTGGGTTATCCCTAAGAGATAGACATCTACCATTGTGGATTTTTTTGTAGACCTTTTTAAGGTGTACAATACTGTAGTACATTATTTTGATCTATCTCGTAGGATTCAGCCAGCGTTTGCAATGTAAACGCAAAAAATGTGTTTAATTACGACATCACATTAGAAACCTCTAAAATTGTCAGTGTTTCTCTACTATATTATGCATGTATTATACATATAAACCTTCCTCTTGAATCACTATCTATTAAAAAAAAACCATCAAAATCCGTTGGGTAGTTTCAAGCGATCCCCGGCCGGTAACGCCCGCATTTTAAATCTGTAATATCTTCGAAAATATTCATTTAAATTACATGCTGTAAAGGGCCATAATGATCTATATGAAATGCACAATGTTTTTAAGGATTACTTAATTGGATAAGGATTAATGCTGTATTGCCTAAAATTGCTTCTTAAATAAGCCTTTATTTCTCGTAAACAGTTAAGGATAAAAAATGGTTATTGTGGGTTATCCCTAAGAGATAGACATATACCATTGCGGACTTTTTTGTAGAACTTTTTAAGGTGTACAATACTGTAGTACATTATTTTGATCTATCTCGTATGGTTCAGCCAGCGTTTACAATGTAAGCGCAAAAAAATGTGTTTATTTACGACATCACATTAGAAACCTCTAAAATTATCAGTGTTTCTCTATTATATTATGCATGTAGTATACATATAAACCTTCTTCTTGAATTACTCTACCTATTAAAAAAAACCGCATCAAAATCCGTTGCGGAGTTTCAAAGATCTAAGCATATATAGGGACAGACAGACAGGGAAGCGACTTTGTTTTATACTATGTAGTGATGATGTAATATTGTACAATAAAGTGATTCATAAAATAGATATCAATATTTTTATTTCATTAAATAATGTAACCAAAAATGCAACAACTTGGCCACCATATATTTTGATAGTAAAGAATGGCACGCGGAGGAAAAAGTTTCCCCATCCCTGGTTAAAACCAGGGATGGGGAAACTTTTTTCTCCGCTTTATCATGCTACAAAAACAAAATTGCTTTGATATTATGAGATACAAGATATATCTTCCGATCAATGATGAAAGTGTTCTTGCTCTCAATTTATAATATTATATGAACCTATTATTAGATATCTTTCCTATTCGTTGACCTCCTGACCGGAAAGTGTGTGACAGATAGCATGCTTGGCTTGAACGCAGACTCTTGTAATACTGTATTTAATTGCCCAGACACACATATGCATCGTTATTATTTACTTAAATATTAGCGCACTAGCCTGTGGATAAGTGATCTTTAGTCCACCTAGGGTTCCCACCCCACCTTAGGTATCAAAAGTGTTCGCAGATTTACGTTGCGAGTTAGCTTTGGTGCTAATGGAGAATCGCCACTACGAGTATAAGTGGTAACTAACTGCTAACTTCTTTATAGCGTATCGATGGCAATAAGTTCAAACATCTTTAGCCCAAAATTTAGTTGCGCGAACTTCACTCACTGACGCAGTCATAAGGAAGAATTAATCAATCAATGAAGGAAGCTAAAAGTAAGGTTAAATCATGGCTACTTACGCCTGACTATGAACAAACCGAACTCCTTTTAAAATAGTATATATAACATCACACACCACATACCTACATCACACATTCACACACCACAAACACTACACACTATTTTCATTCACTATACAACTAACACTTTTTTGAATTGCTTCACGTTGGAAATGTTTATAGTTTTCTCTTCTATTTTATTTTTTTTATTCTTATTTTCTGTACTTTGTAGCATTACGCTACATAAAACCTCCTTTTGTTTTTTTTTAAGAAAAAAACTATTCAACCTTGCTTATTTTTCTTTTTCTACTTGGCGTATGGATTTTTCAAAATTAGATTTTGAAGAAAAATTGTGACACCCCTTGCCATTTTTTTTGTCATTCACCTGAGAGGTACCATATTCGTTCCAAGAGCTTTGTTATATTAATTAGATGTTTAATTTTAAATTTTTATCCGTATAATTATGATCTAACCGTGCTTGTGGAAATATTGATTTTTCTTTGGACCTGGTACGTATTAATTCTTCTTTTGTTTTTTGATGGTTTTTTCCCTATCCATCCTCTGTTTCTGGTGGTGTTCTTTAGTCTTAACATATCTTTTCGTCTTTGCTTTAGGTGATATCCAGCTAACAGAGGGCTATTTCGCCCTCTCCCGATACCTGGGAGCTTTCTGGTGATACGACCCACTATTAGTTATATTCAAAACTGCAGCAACGATATATTCGCCAATCTTTTGTTCATGCTCTTGAACTAAAGCTTACCACAACACAGTTTGCTTGGTATACAAACTTGATTTTTTTTTACTTTATAATATTGGACGTGAACGGGTTCCACTTCCGTAAAAGGAGTCTGTCAACCTTGGAATTCGCCCTTCCTTTGATCCAGATTTATTTACCCACACTTGTGTGATACCGTCATCACCAAAAATGTTTACAATTAAGAAGATCAGAAACCCATAGAGAAGAAGAAGACTAATATTAGATACCATTACCTATTGTTAATACTAATTTTAAATTTGACCCAGTTGTAAATAGTAATACAAAACCGTGAATGTATTTTATAAAATTAAATATAAACAATTTCGGATTCCTCGACTGAAGCTTCAGCCTAGGGTCCTTATTTATCCATTCACGGTGAATGTTCCTTAAACTTTATCTTTAAATTCAATTATTTTATTCTAATATTATTATTTTCTTCTTTATTTTTTAAAAAACTCGTCTTGTGTAAATATTTTTAAAATAAATTTCGTGTAGTGGTAAAAGTTTTTTTATTTTTATAACCCTACAACTTGTGTGTTTTGGATTAATCCTGATTGCATAAAACTTGGATCATATTATTGGGAGAAGACAGTGGCTCCTGTAACACAGGTACTATACCTAGCACAGGAGTCAGGGCCTCACTACTTTTGTTAAAAATTATTTATGTCAATAAAGAATTATTATTATTATTATTATAAGATGGTCAAGCGCACAGCAGACAGGGAATGCTGCGCAGGATGGAAGACCATTGTCTGTGTACTAGAGCAAATTAAAAAGAAAAGTCCTGTTACAGCTCTTCTAGCGCTTCCGTCAGTTTGTTTTTATTTTATTTCCGAAATAAAATGACCATTTTAATTTACCATTAAAGAGCTATAAACTCATCTCTGGCAAGCTCAGCTGTCTTCTTCTTTTTCGTGTCGCTGTCACGACAGTATTTCAAATCTTGTGGGTCCAAAAAATTCACAACTACCAAGGCGTTGTCGGTGGTAGCGCGGAAAGACATTGACTGCATGTATTGGGACATAGAGGGCAGGATAGGGGGAGGTAGTTTGTCTGTAAACATTGTAAATCGGTGCCCTGTCTATGGATTTATTATCTTTTTTTTTCGGTTGTTTCGTTTCTTTTTTCGTTGATGGAGAAGGAATGCCTTGGTTACCTCAGGACCCCGGCTTCCCCTACGCGTATCAAAAAGTTTTAAATAAATCTAATTCGTTCTCGATGGAACTGCTATCGCTAAGAAAGTTGGGAAATTTATTTATCTATGTTCTATGTCAAAATGGCTCACTGTTATAGCTTCCAATGATGGAGGTGCCAATAGATGTTCTGTTGTCATAGATATGTGAGCCAACGTGCAATCAACCAGTTTCTTCGTATCTAGCTGTTATTCCCCTACGAGGAACCTAGGACTATAAACATCGTAGAAGTAGAGTATGTTGATTGAGTATTGCCAATACCAATATAATGACAAGCACGCGCATCTCCTTGTTCAGTCCGTCGCTCCACAAGTCGCGTCGCCTGTGAATAGCGGCATGCTCTAAACCACATCTTTTAATTGTTTTCCGCCGTTGTCGCGCCGGGCTTCACAATATTCGTGTCTGAATTTGGCGCAACTGAGCGCGATCTAGCTGTCACATGGTATTGTTAGAATTGACACAAGCCGTCAGTTTCCATGACTAAACAGCTGCTGCCTTGTCGTATTCTTGCTACTAACCTTGTTTCCACCTTAGGATCTGGATTCGGCCCTACTGACATTGGTCTCGCGTAAAATCACGGAGCGTAAAATAATAGTGTGAGGACAGTATGGAGATGTTCATTGATTACGTAAGACAATTTTGACCACTTTCTGACCCCCCCTCCCCCTACGTAAGAAAAAATAAGACTAGTATGAACCCGCTCCGCTCCTTTCAATCTTACGTAATATCAGTTTCTACCAAAATTGCAAAGAACAAGTAGCAAAAAAATTAAAAACTTATAATTTTTGCTTACTTTTGTGATCTTATGTAAGAACAATGTGGACCCCCTCCACCCACCCCCGCATAAGAATAAAATAAGACTTTGGACCCCCTCCCACCTCAAATCGTATTACGTAATAAATTAACAGCCCCTATGAGAAAACAATGACAGCCGTGCGATTCTGTAACCATCTCACCGTGAAAGCTTGGGTGAAGTGAGCGTGGAGTGAGCTGTCATTCGCTAGGGATTAACACTATTAAGTGCTCACTTCACTTATGATTTCACGGTGAGATTTTTACAGAATCGACCGGCTGGTCACGCATCGTGAGATATTGAGCATTTTGTATTGTAGTTGTAATAATACTCCACAAAGATGCAATTATGTGACTTTTATCACAATGTAATAAGGTTTAAATTAAAATGTCCGAATGAGTAAGTGCCGGTTTCTTTTATCTAATAGCTAAAAGTCATAAACTTACTTTTTGTGAAGGCATAACGAGTATTTTTTTAGATAAAATAAAGTTTATATTTTGTAGAGGAATCCCCGGTTCCTTATAAACATTGCTAGAAATCAATATGAGTTCGAGGTATTAGGGTTCTGTACTCAAATCAAAATACGAATGTATTAAATACTTCTTCGGTGTTGATAAAAGCCTTTTACTTATTATTTAAATTTTACAGGGTTACTTGTAATTCGACGTATATCTGGAACTGATACGAGTAGGGGGGCCAAAATGCAACACGTTGAACCCCTCATGTGTATGGTTGTTATTCAATAGTTTTCGAGATATTTAAATTTTAACGGTTTTTCGATATAATTCCAAATAATAAAACTACATATTGAATGGGTACTATTAAAAAAATATATTGTAGCTGGCAGTTCAATTAAGCTATGAACATAATTAAAAGTACTTAATTCAACAACATATTTAGAATGATGAGTGACTTAAGAATAATATCTTACCAATATTTTAATTTTACACTTCAAGTATCTCGAAAACTATTTAATTTCGGTCATACATAATTATGGGGGTTCAATTTGTTGCATTTTGCAACTTACTTTATCCGCCAGGAGCTGATAGGGGGCTTTATCAGCTCCTGACGGATTATGTACAGACGCCAGCACATCAAGCTACCCGAAACTGTCAGAATTTCCCAATCAACTTTGAACCTTATGCTTTAACGATAAAGTTGAAAATCTATTAAAGAAATCTGACAGATTGTAGTAACTTGATGTGCTGGCGTCTGTACATACGTCGTATATACGACGAATTACAAGTAACCCTGTATATTTAACAATACTTTCATCCTTGTATGTTTGTTGTTATATCATACTATAAAAGAAAAACCCAGTTACTGTAGATCGCCAGACGTTGGAATTGTCTCCAAAATTGAGATTGGAACGCATCAAATAGGGATCTAAAATGCTAATCGTCGAAAATTGGGTCAAAGTATGAAACCTCGATCAGAAATAGATTCAAGAAGGCTTTGAAAAATCCGAAAAAGATTTGACGATTACGGACATCACGGTTATTATTTTCTGTTTATTTTTTTGAGTAAATAAGTGTATTATTATGAAAGCGTTAGCTTCATCTTTCCATTGTAAAACATTTCTTTCTTTGTTTGTTTTCCCGGAGGCGGTTTACAAGTTACTTGTCAGCTGAAGATATTCTTTTGTGTCTGTTGTGTGGCGTTCAAATAAAAGCTTGGAAAACACGGTAGGTTATTCTGCTCCTTTTATTTAGGTATTTTGGTCTACAACGTGCAAAATTAGGAACTTTACATTAGCAACCTATTCAACATAGGTTTTTAGCGAGTATGACCAAAGTCCATACATACTTAAAATTATTACGAAACGACTTTGCTGCTTTTCCTTTATCAAATGATTCTTAATACGAGTAATGTGAACTTAGATATGTAGTTTGCAGTAAATCACAATTACGTAATTTCAAAGAAAAAAAAAATCATCTTAAGTAATTATACAACGTGTAACGTTAAATGCGCAAAACCTGAAAATAGTTTGATCATAATAACGAGCAGAATTAACTGAACCACTTTTTAATATAGGTCACATTTTTCAAAAAATCTTCATTAAAAACGTTGCGGTGTCTATTTATTAATAGGTCAAGCAAGCCAATGTCAGTGCGGCGCAGCGGCCCGGTGACGACTCCTCCCTCGGTAAAGCGTCGTCGCAGACGCAAGAAACGATCAGAATGGCCAGTAAAACTAAAACAGCACATAAAACCTTTACATTTTTTTAAATGACTTATTTTCTTTCTGAAGTAGGTCAATTGAATTAAAAATCAGTTGGGGTGTCTGAGGTTTTGCGCATTTAACGTTACACATTGTATACATATTTTTAAATGCGCGGAACCTCATTGTCACTCCGAACAAAAATCTTTGCTGCGTGTGATTCATTAACAGTCAAACAACAAAGTTAAGTCTTGTCCGCGTCTCTGTTACACACTATAAAGCAAGAAAGGGATGGCATGAGGATTCTTCTTTGCTTTATAAAGTTCATTGCTTAGGTCTCGCAGTTCCTTTAGTGTTTATCTAGAGTTTGAAGTGTAAGGTTGCATTTAAAGATACAAAATGAAGTTACTTTGTAGTATTTTTGCGTTTTTTATTATTTTAGTGGGAGTGAATGGAGGTAAGTCTATTTGTAGGTATTATTATATTTCATGTAGGATCTAAGTGTGTACTTTGAAATAATTTAAAATAAAAATATTTTGAGTATATTAAAATGATAAGCAAACATTTAAAAACACATGAATGGTATACTTCTGTTCAGATACAATGCGGGGTTAATACTCTTAAGAAAAGATATTAGCAATTAGTTGCAGGCAGACAATTATTGCTTTCATATTTAAAAAAAAAAAGAAAGAAAAAGGTAAGGACCGTAGCAGGTAGCTCTGCCTATTCTGTAAACATCTCACCGTGACAACAAAGGTGAAGTGAGCGTGAAGTGCGCCATCGATAGTGTCAATCCCTAGCATGAGCAAGAATGACAGCTTAATCTAAGCTCACTTCACCTTAGTTATCACGGTGAGATTTTTACAGAATAGCACCGCTGTAGTTTCTGGCTACTCGTGGGAAAAGGCGTGAGTTTATGTATGTATGTGTGTACCTGTGATTACGCACACACTTGTGCACTATAATATCTCCCGCGTCGATGGCTAGTTTCCCCTAAGATTGGCCGCCGTGGCCGAAATACAGTCTGGCAGACTATTCTTGAAGTGGAAACTTCTTTAGTCGCGATTTTGTTAGGAGAACATCTTATTGGATCGCGTCACCGACGTGCTTATGTTAAGAGTATTATATCTGTCGCTTTATGGGTGACCACTGTTATTTCATCGTTTTAAGCTTTCATATCAGCAGTCTGCTGACTGCCTATTTTTAAAGTTCCGTAATCAACATGGAACCCTCACAGTTTCGCCATGTCCGTATGTTCGTCCGCAGCTTAGCTCAGAGACTCTTAGTACTAGAAAGCTATAATTTATCTTGGATATACATATTAATCACGCCGACAAAACGGTAAAATAAAATCATGACAATTTTTTTTAGCGTTTCTCCTGTACACGTAAAGCGGGGATGTTTCTTCTCGTCTACCCCATGATGTGGTGTATCGTTGGATAGGTCTTTCAAAAATTTTGCGGGTTTGTGAAAACAATTTTTCGATTCAGGGACCTTTCTGTGAAATATTAAGCTTTAAAGTGCTAATTTTTGTTAGAGTCAAGTGTGTTCATGCCAGCTAAATGGTTGTTTTTTGGATATGTGATTTACTTTGTTCACTACACTGCTACCGTGAAAATTCACGGTACACGGAGAGAAAATTCTTAGAAAAATTACTGTGCTCGTCACTGTAAAGTAAGTGCAAGTGACATCTACAGAAAATTTTCTGAGTGAGATTAGGAAAAATTCACTATTTGTCCAATAAATTTTACTGTACAGCATAAGAATTTATCATCTGTGCTATCTCAGATTATGAGACAGCACAGTAATTTTTCTAAGATTTTTCTCTCCGTTTAGTAGTTTAGATAACAAAGTTAAACGGAAAACTATCACCGCTATACTATTAATTACTCGTAAACTTGTAAAGCCTACTTGGCTTTACATAATTTGGTAGTCGACCAAACTACATTTGCAGTTGCAATGTATCGGAGCACATGATTTTCAACTACAATATTAACCCTAGAAAGATAATAATCTACGTCCGTAAGACGTATCGTGAAATTAAATTTCGTTGTAGTTTTTTTATTATTATTTTTATTTAAACAAATATTTCAACCTATAAGGCATGATAATACTTCCTTAGGCTTACTAAAAAAATCTTAATTAACTAAGGTACATCTGACAGACGTTTGTTTATCTTTTACGCTAGTTGCTATATGATTAATTATCTTTCTAGGGTTAAGTTTGTTCTTGGGATAAATTCATTCCAACTACGGAACTCTTCATTGTGCATGGTCCGACACTCACTTGGCCGGTTATTTTTATTAATTATTAATAGCAATTAATGTCCCACTGCTGGACAAAAGCCTTCCTTCCTTCCTTCCTTTCTTTTCACCTCTCTCTGTCCAGAACTGCCAAGGACCAATCTTTATTAAAAGAGACCAGCTCATTTTTATTAGGTATGTGATTATTTTATTTTACAGTAGATATTTAATTCTAAAAGGAATTATCCACATCCAAAGTTTTTCTGTGTCTGGGTGATTTCTTTCGGTGTTTTTAAATTTACGCCTAGGGAATACTTTAGATTGATACGAGTTTGAAAGGACACTGAGCTTTGTTGTATAGGAAATAGTCTTTGCACCAGTGGATATGTCGTTAAGCCGGTAATTTTTTGTTGCGACATAACCAAAATATTAGTATGCGGACGGAATGTGGAACACTCTGTCAACCCATAGATAAAAATCCAAGACAGGAGTGAACGGCCGGTCTATCCTGTCAAAATCTTGCCGTGAAAACTTGGATGAAGTCAGCTTTTAGTCTTTCCATCTGATGCTAGACGATTTACATTATTGGCAGCTGACTTCGCTTCAGTTTTCACGGTGACATTTTTATCGGCAGGTATTCTCTCGTTCCATCTTAAACCTCATCCATCGCTTTCCATCACGCGAGATCGTATTCAGGAGCCGGATCATGAGGCAAAAAAAAAATGAACAATGATGTTACTAATGGACGGACATCGATATTAACCCATTCCCTGTCCCATGAATCACATATGATTCATGTTCATTGTTTAACTATTGTGTCTACTTTGTGGACAGTGAACCTATCAAAGCTGCCGATCTTTCATACAAAAAAAAAAAAAAAGATTTTCTTACTTCAAGTTCTAAATTTTTTATCTCTTTATAGACTGTGGCATCGTTACTAAGCGAGAATGGGATGGCCTAAGTCCACTCCAAGTTGAATATCTTGCGAGGCCGGTGGACCTGGTCATCATCCAGCATACCGTCACAAGTACATGCAGCACTGATGAGAAGTGTGCGGAGATAGTGAGAAATATACAGACTAATCACATGGATAACTTGAATTATCCGGATATTGGATCCTCGTGAGTATACCCACTTCTCTTACGTAAGTACTCTGGATCTGAAAGCTAATCATTAATGACTACAGTATCACGTTTCTCGTCTCTTTTGGGTATCATAAGTTCATACTGCACAGTCTCCCCCAAGGATTACTTAGCAGAGAATAGTAGAATAGTATGCTAAAAATACGCATGGTCGTGCTTTCACAGCTCCCTAAAATGTATCGTGGTTCTAGCAATTGTTTTTTCGTTTTGTCAACAACGAATAAGAAGGAAAAAATGAAAATATTATTCGATCCTAATTGACGGCACGTTTGGCGCAGTGGTTAATTTGATTGGTGGTGGATTGAGTGCTGTGCTGCGTGCCGCGGGTTCGATTCCCGCACGGAACAAATATTTGTATGACCTACAAGTAGTTGTTCCGGGTCTGGCTGTTTGTGTATGTGAGTACGCACCCACAATACAGGAGAAATTCCTAGTGTGGGGCAACGTTCTTTAAAAAAAAAAAAAAAAACGGCAAAATACTCAATTATAATACTCGTAACAGCCGGTCGATTCTGCGATTCTGTAAAAATCTCACCGTGAAATCATAAGTGAAGTGAGCTTGAAGTGAGCAGTGTCAATAGTGTTAATCCCTAATGACAGCTCACTTCACCTAAGTTCTCACGGTGACATTTTTACAGAATAGCACTGCTGCGTCCTAATTGCGTAACAGACCAACAATCACAAGCAGAATCATTTTGAACAATATTGCTAATCCATTTCTTCATGTGTTCGAAAAAATTGTACGTTCACCAACGTAAATAACGCATTGAATGTTGTTGAACTGTCAAAATGAAAGCAATTGCTACTGATAGTGTGTTACGCAATTACCCCGCAGTTTTGCGTGCCTCACAAAAAATAGTGCAGTGAAACTTTTTAACTAATCTGGGACCATGCAAAATGGCTGCAAGTTTCATATTAATTTAACGAGGTAGTGGACAAAATTGCTTTAAAAATAAAGTTTACCTCAAGCATCAGGTGGACGGGGACCTAATGGAGAAAATTGCGTTTGGAAACGCGAACTGGGGGGTGAACTAAATGTAGGGCATCTAAGTTTTTAATGTTCTAGAATTTGAGGTACCTACACGGAGAGAAAAATCTTAGAAAAAATACTGTGCTGTCTCATAATCTGAGTGCATTTGAGTGGTAATGGAAAAATTATCATGCTAGCACGGTAAACATTTCTATGATGCGCAGTAAAATTTATTGGACTAATAGTGAAATTTTCCCAATCTCCCTTAGAAATTGTTCTGTAGATGTCACTTGCAATCACTTTATAGTGACGAGCACGGTAATTTTTTCTGAGAATTTTCTCTCCGTGTAGAAGCTTTTATTCGCTGATAAAAACATACTGTCTCTTTTGAGTTTTTTTTTGGCCAAGGTATGAAAGATGCTCATGTATCTGTTGTTCACTCTTTCCAACAGCTATTGATGTGAACAAACTTACATCAGCCGACTATTCTGCAAAAATCTCGACGTGAAAACGTAGATTATATGTTATGTAGATTATATTTTATGCTGTCATTAGTGTCCATCCTTAACATCAGCTGGTTTATTCTGTAAAACCCTCACCCTAAAAACGTAGATGAAGTGAGCGGTCTTTCCATTTGATACTAGAATTACATTACATATTGACTTCAAGCTCATTTCACCTTAGTTTTTACGATGAGAATTTTACAGAATAGACCGGAAGGACTGTATTCCCTGAATGGACAGGCAAATAAGTATGTATTCCGTAGCCAGATTTCGTCAGTTATGTCCGTTAAACTAGACATAAATCTAGATACTGGTTGCGTTTGAGAAATTTCAAAAGGGGACCCAATAAAATTTGGTTTCCAAGTTTTAGTGGGTTTCCGTCTTGAGGATAGAACCTTTCAGACTCTATTCATAACATTAGCAGCTTATAATGTTGGTGACGGGCCGGCGTTTTGGGGGACTGTCTTTTGTAATTTTGACGTTCGAAAAGTACTGTTTCTCAGCCTAGTTTGAACAAATGACTTATGATTTTGATTTTGTTCCCACTTCTGGTACACAGGCCTTCTCTCTGTGAGAGTAAGTGGGCCGTTATCTACCACACGGGCCTAGTGCAGGTTGGTAGATCACATGTATGGAAACTTTAGTTGAAAAAAGAAAAAAACCATTTCTTATAAATCCAGGTTCGTTATTGGTGGTAACGGCAAGGTGTACGAAGGTGCTGGCTGGTTGCACGTTGGAGCACATACTTATGGCTACAACAAGAAATCGATCGGCATCACTTTCATTGGAAACTATAACAGTAAGTATCGCTAAGTTACTGTTGAGAACTTGCTTGAAAAATTCATCCCTGCTTGATCATTACTGAACAAGAGAAGTCCAAACATGATTTACCAATGGGCGATGGAGCGCAGCATAATAGGTGTAAAGCGTAAGTATAGACAGATTTAGAAACACCACCGTGCGCTCCATAAGTAACGGATGTTGGAAAAAAACAGCCAGGCTGAATTGGGACTGGGCCGAACACGTCGCGCAAATGCACCAGGAGAGCTGGGTAAAGATCGTCACTCACTGGTCGCCTGAGGGAGGACATCGGTATCGAGGTAGTCCACGGTGAAGGTGGGACGATCTGATAAGGTTTGCAGGGCCAACATGGCCAGAGATCGCAAAAGTCAGGGAGGTTTGGAAGTAAAAAGGGGGCTCCCTTTTTTCTTCCAAACCTTCGTCCAGCAATGGAACACAATATAGGCTAACAAAAAAGTCTCTAATTTTCCGAGTTTTTTCATGCCGATTATTCATTCATCAGTCATCACCCGTGATAAAAAGATATAACTGTAAAGTTCAGCTTAAGAAAGTAAAACAAAACATCAAATATTTTATTTTATTTTATAGCAAGCGCTTTTTTCACCTACCTAAAACACAATTTAACGCCTACAAAATTTCATAATTCACGAAAATATTATGTTCTAATATAAGAAAATAATATTATGAATGAAAACCATAAATTTTAATGAACGAACGTGTTCACTCGACGTAGTAATTTAAATTGTAACTAGAACGAGAACTGAAAGTTCGCTAATAGGTAAATTACTAACTTTGTATTCAAAATATTTGTGTTCAAACCAAAATTGCCTTTTCTAGAAAATCCGAAAAAGTAAAGAAATAAATACTGCTGCTAAATAAAATAACTAAGGCAAAGACCCCCCCCCCCCCCCCCACCCCGTAGTGCTGACGTAATATTTGAAATGGCCCCCTGATCATTAGTTTTATTCGTATTAACTATTCATGGGCACTTTAGAATAGTTTAATAAATCGCCATGAGAGATTTAGGCACTTTAAATAAGTTAAGTATACGTAAGTGCTTGGAAGTGAAAGTCAAAGGAACGACGTAGGTATGCATGTATAGATATGTATGTATAGATAGATTTATAGACAAGCAATGGCGCCGATTCTCTTGTTTACAAACTAAACTAAATTTAAGTTCAGCCGGTCGATTCTGTAAAAATCTCACCGTGAAATCATCAGTGAAGTGAGCACTTAATAGTATTAATCCCTAGCGAATGACAGCTCACTCCACGCTCACTTCACCCAAGCTTTCACGGTGGGAAAAAGATGCACTGCCGTGCGATTCTGTAACCAATCGCACGGCAGTGCATCTTTTTCTTTCTATTGCATTAAGAAAAGGACAGAAGATAAATATTATTTATTCCTGTCAAATTAAGATACTCCATAGACAAGTTTAGACGTGATTAAAAAATGACGTCAGGCGCTGACTAATTTGACAGGACTAAACTAATATTTATCTTCTGTCGTTTTCTTAATGCAATAGAAACAAAAAGATGCACTGAACTTAAATTTAGTTTAGTTTGTGAACAAGAGATTTGCGGTGGATTTATTCTTGTTTAGTCTGCACTAAGCAAAAATTATTATTGCTTCCATTGGTCTACGCGTTATCACTCGCAAGCAGATGGAAACCCTGTTCATTGTATTATGAATCTGCTTACCCTTTATCATTCATTATGAGTTGGCATAACATAAACTGATGATTGTTCCTAAAGGATAACAAAAGATTAGGGGTAATATCAACCTTTTGGTGTAAAAAAAAGCATTCAAGACTGAACTTTTTGATGACTCATGCAAATGACGGAAATCATTAAAAATGATCTGTGAGTAACTTATCTTATTTCAGAATACTAATGAACCAAGAAGGGTCATTAAAATAAATAAAAATCTCTTATTTCATGCCCATAACATGAATTTGGTTAGTATACAAACGACTTAAAAATCTAGTGTTACTAATCACCCTCTCACTGAAAGGAGGCCTGTGACAAATGCGTGCACTGACTGGACAGGTCCGCTCAATCTGTGTGGTTCTTTACTCAAAAGACCATTTCAGACACCAATCTACATGGTCTTCACATGATCTGACCAAGATTATGTCTGGACTTTAAAAGAGACTGTGACCTCTGAGTTTGTTTCGGCCTTTCTTCTCAGAGTAGTCAGATAGGAAACGCTGACCTCATCTAGTTTAAAAAAAATATGATTGGCATGTAAAAGTGTTTGTACCAACCTACTTACAAAAAATAAATCATTTATCATTTATGTGTCCCAGCGGTGGGAATATTATAGACTGATTATGCTATTATGCTTATGCTAGTACTTAGATCTACCAGATTCAACACAAATTATATTTACTACTAACTACGCTACAGCGGCATGTAGGCGTATCTCATGTCCCAGTATAAGGTTGTCCCAACTATCTGCTATAGCATTCAGGATGCTGAATAACTAACTAGAAACAACTAACTCAACAAAACTCCCTACAAAGCTTATTCACCATGTTTCAGATGACACTCCAACTGAAGCATCATTAGAAGCATTGAAGGCGTTACTCCGCTGTGGCGTGGAACAAGGTCACCTGACTGAAAACTACCATATTGTTGGACATAGACAACTCATCGCCACTGAGAGTCCCGGCAGGAAGCTGTACAACGAGATCAGAAGATGGCCCCAGTTCCTTAGGGATGTCACTTCTATCAAGAACTAATTTACTTGTAAGGGGTTGAGTCCTGTCCATTCATAAATTAATTTTGCATATTTAATATTTATGCCGCGGTCTTGATGAACAAGGCCTAAATATCAGGGAAATAAATGATAATATTTAGCTACAAAGTGTACAATATTGTATGGAATCTGGATTCATATTTCTTTTTTATCTTGGCTACTTATTAAAACTTAGTTTTTCCATTATTTAAACGTACCTAAATCCTGTTTTTATTATGTTTTAAATGAAACAGGATCTTCTTTTGAAAAATTATATTAAGCTGTATTCTGGACTTCTGCTTAGCGAATGCATTTTAGAGTTGAGATTGGCTACTCGAGATCTTCCATTTCGAAATCAAAATATCGCCAAATTGCCGGGCGAGACATCGATTTCGAAATTTCCAAGACCAAGATTACACCTACCTTTTGAAATAACGTGATTTTTTAATAAAAACTGATCTAAAATAACTACTCGTACTTTCGGTATCGATGTAATATCTTGTAAATTATGCTAAATGTGCATATAGTTGTAGGATTAAATTAGTGTTACTACGCTAACAAACAAAACAAATCAGCACACGTATTACGCACACTATAAATCCATTAATTATTATTTTTAAAATGGCTTCTTAAGAAGAATATTGAGCTAAGTCGGGCGTGTTGCGTCTCGAAATCTCGTTCGTGATATTGACCAGTAAGTTCGAGATCTCGAAAGAGATTTCAAGAATGAGATTTTCTACACACGATTAAATTTCAAAAATAGGCTCAATGTCTTATCTCGCGACTTCGTTCCATACACGCCTAAGCCGCACGTGTTAAACTCACACTTTCTTCTCATGGGAGTAGGCAGACCGACCCTTCACGAAGCTGTAGCCTACGCATTCTGTTGTAGGTATGTAGTGTATAGGTGATGTCAATGTACGTTGTTCCTATGTGTATGTAATCAATCCTATATAATCATGTGTATCCTAAAATAAAGGGTAGTATTATTTGGGCAGTCGTGACTATCATTTCTCTCCACAAATACCTCCGACCTTACACTGTACTTACATTTGTGTAAAAATAATTGCTGGAAAACGACTTTTATTTTTGTCACTATTTTTGGTGTGAAAATTCGCTTTTTACGGTAGTGCGCAACGTTACGCACGCAACACATTGTCTTTATGGGTGCATGCAACGGTACAGGAATCGTGGGAGTTATAAAATTTTAAATCTGTTTTCGTATAAAAGCATTGAAACAAGTTGAAACTTCTATCTTCTTTCTCTGCGTAACCAGAAGGTTCCCAGGTAGGTATAGCCCAGTACAAAAACTATCATAATAACGGTAAGAACAGGTGTCTCTGGCTTCGTTAAAGGTATTTTTACAACCGTTGTACTTATCCTTAATTTTAAATAGATCTTACACAATGATGGCATGGATGGATTGCATGAGGAACCCTCATCGTGTAGCGCAGTTTGTTCCGCCAGTAACTCATCTAAACCGAGCGCTCGGCGCATCCTGGACAGTCACACCCAACACCTTATTAGACTGGCCAATTCTTCCGTTGCAGTGGTAAGACTAACGCTCGTCTGGTTTGCGACAACACTCCCACCGGATTGCGGCGTCAAGCAGCCTGCTGTGTTTCGTCGACGCGTGGGAGTTCCAGTGCTTTGGGCATCTTCTGGACACGCTCGTTCCATCATAGACCTTATCCATCGCTTTCCATCAGGCGTGATCGAGGCCAAGAGCGGGCTCACTCAGCAATTAAGAAAAAAAAAGGTGGCACTAAAAATTACCTAAAAAAGTTAAACTTTATCCAAATATAACAAATCTCGCCTTTTAAAAAAACAACGAATTTAACATAACCGTCGTCTGTTTTTGCAGGAAATACGAAAAGATGATCATAATATTAGCAGAAAATTACTACCGAATCTCGCCGTATTAAAGCTTCTTATAAACAAGGCAGTAAAAGAAATGGAAAACCAACATAAAAAGATAATCTCCCCGCATAAAAAGATAAAGTTCCCTTTCCCTAAGCCTCTCCTTAAATATGTTGAAACAATTTAGTCCCTGTTTTATATTAAAGAACGACCAAATATTTAGCAAGCAGTTAAGACGTGAAGAAACCAGATTTATTTAAGTTATTAATAAAGTTTTTTCCAAAAATACATCCAAATTAAAAGAAAAACTACACAGTGAAAAATAACTAAGTTTTTTGACACTGACTTCCAAAATTAATTTTCCACTTTATAGTGTTTTTTTTTTTTTTTAAAGACGGTTGTTTTTTTGTATAAAAATTTTTATTTTTCACTTGTTAGTTGTACTTACCCCACACAAATTCAACTACTTGCTATGTAAATATCAGTGACAGGAAGTTATTAAAAATTTATCAATATAAACTAAGTGGAAAAAATTGTATTATTGAAGCGAACTCAAAAACTACCCAAGCAAAGTTAATAAAATTTATATGGGACCATTCTTCCATCCATTAAATAACCTTATCCATTAAATAAATATTTTGCAAATTGGCTCATAAATAACGGAGTTCTGAGGTAACAAACATAAAAAAAAAAATATTCAACCGAATTGAGAACTTCCTCCTTTTTATTACAAGCTTTTATTAGTGGAAAGCAGCTTAGCATTAGTGGAAAGGGTCGTATAGTTTAGTAGCTTAGCTTTCACATCCTCGCTAGCTATGCTGGCTGCATAGCACATCTCTGGTGGAAAAGTAGCCTAATGCTTAGCTTTTTCTAAGGTTTTGCTCAGACAGTAATATGTGGTGAATTTCGAATGAGTGATGGAAAATCCTCGCCAAAGCCGTGCACTTACAATAATAAGGCTTAAAGTGAAAGGTGCTATGAGAAAAACTTATGTGAAAATTAACAACATTTAAAGTCAGGGAAATTAATTGTGCGTATATTCCAATCACAACTGTCATTCACTGAGGTTGTATGAAATTGCTGTAACACGGCCACTTGACGTAGGATGTCAACATGCTGAACAGTTAATTTCTCTGACTGTGCCTTCCGCTGCATTTTTTTTTTTTGCAATTCACATGTTTTTACAATTCACCTTAAACATTAGCATAATGGTCGACATCGGCTTTGCTTGCCATTATAAGAAATATAATAGAGTCAAATTTCTTTGACTGAACATATTGTGTGCTATTTTATTTAATCAGGCGTTTAAATTCAGGAGCATTTAGATTTTACAGTCAGCTTTAGTAGCTTGATGAAATATTTCGAAGTTTTCAACACATTTCCATAAAAAAATTGTTGAAAAACCAAGCCTAGTCTCTTTTAAAGTTATTAATAAAAGCTCTATTTTGGAGAGTAACAATATTTTATAATCACTTTTATTATGAGGTAAACATGATATTATAGTATATCGCATACGTATTTTGACTATTATTAAAAAATAATTTAATTATTCATGTGTGTTAGGATCATTCTTCGTTTTCCTGCAACTGGAGTCTGACTTCATACTGAGAACGGTACCATATCCACCAGCCGAGGGCATGACGGGTCGCTGCGGAAACTATCCAGCAGTAGTAGCAAACCTGGCGAAGGAAAAATAAAATGATTAATGAATAAAGTACCTGCTGGATGTAAGTAAAAGTTTGGCCACATTGCAGCTAATCTCGCGTTTTTTGTTTTGAAAAAGGCCCAGCGCAGACTTAACGAATTGCACCGCAGCGCAGTTTTCAATGCCAAACAAATATGAACTTTGCAAACATTTGAAGTTGAAATAAACTAATCTTTCACTAGTCCGTCAGAGCATGAAAGCGGACATGTAGACAGTAGGGTTTATTTATTTTTGACTTTATTTTGCGAGAAATAACATTGATATTCTGCGTCTCCCCTAGAAGTTACGCGACTATTCGCGCCAGTTTTGAACACAATATAAGTTAGTTGACACAATCGGCGCGAGCGAATTTCGCCGCGTCCTCACGCGGAATTTGCTTCAGTTCGGGCAGAGCTTTATGCACAGAGGCAATCATCATTTATCATCTTCGTTGACTTTATTGTCGGGGTGCATATACGGGGTTCCTATACAGCTATGGGTAAAATGCCATAGGTAGGATGTAGAATGTTTGCGCTGTTCGGCAACGTCTACTACAGTGCGGATTTTGGCCGTACTGGACAAAATATGAAATGCTTTATTTTTCTCATCATTATTAATATACTTAGGACTTCCAACAGATTAGTATCACGAATATACTGTCCAGCCATTCATAACAAAAATAGGGTCACACCTTTACCACCCACTTACACCTTTTGTGCTTGTTACTCTAATGACTTTGTATCCCGACTAGGCGTGACGCCAAAGTGGAGCACCTATACATGTTTCGGTTGCCCACATACAAACGACCACGAATGAAGTTCTAACGCAACTTTTGGATATCTCAAGTTGATTGCTTTTCCTATCAAGTTACATCTTATTCTTTTGTGAGCGTTCTATGAATTGCGAAAGAACTTAGGTACCTAAATACGTTCCGTGACCAGAGCGGCAACTCTCGTAATTTTAAGAACGTTCACAGTCTGATCTCAGTCTCAATCTGGTCAAAAATACCTCTAATTTCCCTACATTTTTGACAAGTTTTTGACATTGATTGTCGCTGAGATGAGATTGCTACTAGATTTTGAACGTTTTTAATTACGGGTATTATTTTCTAATGAACAAAATGAAATTATCACCGAGTTCAAGCCCCTCCCCCGGTACCCGACGGGTCGCCGGCGCGATATCCACTCTCGGTAATAAAGGCACTACAAACAATCAAAATCTAGTCTCGGTAATTTTGGCATTATAAACAATCACATTGGAGAGGGGCCCGTGGCGAAATAATAACAGCCGCACAGGTCGATCCATCAGGTTAAGCTACGCTTGCCGCGGTTGGTCTGTGGATGGGTGACCATCTTTACATACCGAGACCCCTCCGTGCCTCGGAAAGCACGTTAAGCCGTTGGTCCCGGCTGTCATTCGTAGATCTTTGACAGTCGTTACGGGTAGTCAGAAGCCCGAAAGTCTGACAACCAGTCTTACCTAGGGGTATCGTATTACCCAGAAACTGGGTTGTGGAGGTCAGATAGGCAGTCGCTCCATGTAAAATACTTGTATTCAGCTGCATCCGGTTAGACTGGAAGCCGACCCCAAAATAGTTGGGAATAAGGCTAGGCAGATGATGAAACAATCACATTGAAACGCGGTACGCGGAACTATGGGGCGGTTACCAGAGGTTGAAGGGGAGATGGATTCAACTTAGGTGTAACTGATAAAGCGATGCCCATCTGGTAAATGATTTTATAAGAACCTATTTATACAACATGTCCCGGAATTAACGCAAACCGCCAAACACCCCAATTAGAATAAATGATAAATGATTTATTTTCTGTACGTAGGTTTGTACAAACACTTTTACATGTCAATCATATTTTTTTGTAAACTAGTTGAGTACGGTGTTTCCTATCTGACTACTCTGAGAAGAAAGGCCGAAACAAACTCATAGATCGCAGTCTCTTTTAAAGTCCAGACATAATCTTGGTCACATCATGTGAATACCATGTAGATTGGTGTCTGAAATGGTATTTTGAGTAAAGAACCACACAGATTACGCGGACCTGTACAATCAGTGCACGCATTTGTCAAAAATCGTGCAGCTCAACTCAGAACTTGAGGAGCCTCACGATTCGACGAACAATACCAATGAAAGGACATTTGGGTAGGCCGCATAAATTACTCAAACTGCCAGATCATGATTAAAACTAACTAAGAAGGAAAACAGAAAAAAAAAATGACCCACATATTATGTTATAATAATAAAATTAGTTACAGGTACTGACTGTCGAAGATAATTATGCTCACATTAAAAATATAAGGTCTATCTATTCATACACGACCTATCTGAAGGGGTCATTGTACATTATGAACAACTTTTACTATAAGACAAAACGTGAAATCGCCAAAAAAATCCGCTGTTCTATATATTTTGACGAGTTATGCGAATATAATTATGTAGGGTACAGCTGATTTTTTTTTCAATTTTTCATCGGTTATTAAATAAAAAAAATGTTGTTCCATATATTTTGACCGCGTAGGCATTGCACTTTTCTATAAAACAGCATTTTTTTTTAAAATGTATAACTATGCTGTCTAGGATTATTTGCGGAATTCATTGTTACAGTTTGCGCATCAATGTACCTGCCAGCCTGTATGTACTGTACTGTTGGATCTTCAACTCTCGGCACTGAGCCGAGCGTTGTAAATTGAACAGTGCGTTTTTATTTAGGTCTTTACAAAATTTAAATGTCAAATTTAAATGCCACCTAGTGTTAATAAAAACGGGCATATATTTTTTAGCTTTATACACAAGTAAGTATTGGGTCTTCTTTGTATTTTCATCAAATTATTTCATTTTTAACCGATAATAGTTCAACTTCCAATATCAACTTTATTAAAATATGACACGAGTAAGCTGATTCAGTCTTTGTTTCTTTGTAGATTTGGTTTAGTTTCACTTTACAAACAAACTCCGTCGACCAAAATATACCCATCAGTATCAAAAATACATGTTAGTAGCGTAACACAATACAATCAATATGATCTCATCCGTTGCTTAGTAGAAATAGGGCTTATACAGGCAGAGCCGTGAAAATCGGTCCAAAAAAGTTTTGAAGTCAAGATTCGTTACAGATTTTCAATTAAAAAAAAAAAAAAAACATAAAATGAGGGGTGACAATGACCCCTAATGTAGTTTTAAAAAGTTCCACGGACCCTTAGCTTTCAAAAGGAGTAGAATCTTGTCGAGTAGAAAATTTCCCTTTGAGCTAAACTTTAATCACTTTGGGTGATGCTTGGACAGACAGTATTTTTTACCGATCGTAGACCAGACCCAGATTTGTTTTTATCTTTTTTTTTTTACAAAAATGGCGCCCCAGACAGAGGAAAATAAAAAATACTGAAGTCAAGTGAGAATTCCCTTAAAAATATTAATAATCGTCTAGCGCTTAAACTATAAATAATCGCTGATCATACACATATGGGTGTTTCGGGAAGGCCTTGGAAGGAGGCTTCTAAAATTTTGTTTTGAACTTTGTTTCATGGGCCATCCTGTATATGCGATGCCCTAAATAGAGCAAAGAGGTAGACTGTTCTATAAGAAATATAATGGACAAAGCTATTCATAATTATCTAGAGTGCTATAAGGATATTTTGGCGCCTGAAGGACAGGAGGGCATTGTTGACAAACATGTGTGGAACTGTGTCACAGAAATTATATTAAAAAACAAGATGGCGACGTTAGAGTTACGATTTTGGCAACGCGCCACAAAAACCCTGTATCGTTGTAACCGTACTAGATGAACGTAACGTAACATCACTTACTAGCGTCATACAAGCCAGTACGAAGGTTGAGGCTAAGGGCCAGGGAGTCACCGCATTCTCTTGCGCCATGAGACCAGCTAGCGTGCGTCCTGATAGCCACGCAGCCAGCACAGCGAGAGGCGACATCAGCATTATGCCAAGACTGTCTACCATCAACTGGAACAAGAGAATAAAATAATATAGAAATCATGGAAGCTCTGGATAGGATCATTAAAGCATTCAATCAATAGCTCAGCCTATCCAAGTCCACTGCTGGACATAGGCCTCTCCCAGGCTGCGCCATAACACCTTGTCCACCATTTTCCGCATCCAGTCTGTCCCAGCCACCTTTTTAAGAGCGTTACTCCAGAGCGGCGCGCTGAGCGGTGGCGTGAATCCGCGCCGATTATATAGCAATACTAAATAATTCATAGTAAAATAAACATATAAGTTATTAAAAAAATATTTGAACCATGTCTTAGAAAATAAATGTCTTAATTTACTAGGTCTAAAAGAAAATATAAATATTTCAGATTTCATCCTAAACTAACACGTTTAATATCTCGAAAAGTGGCTACAATTGACACTTTTGAATATACTTTTCTTGAATGAAAACTTACAGTAATCGTGTTTTTTTTTCAGCCATGCACTAATAAATGCTATTACTTTTTATAAAGTAATGTTATAAGTTTGTCGTATATGGTTTTACTAATATCTCGCATCTGCTTAGACCGTCGATCGCTAGTTAAAAAAAAAGGTTTGCATAAAAACGGTTCTGATGAGAAAACTATACGAAAAATTGAAAATGTTTTTCAGCCATGCACTAGAATATAAAATTCACAATAATATGATGTTAATATCTCATCTATAAATTAAACAAATTATGGTTTTATTGTCCGTCGGAAATCATCAATTTTGAATCTCCAACATGGCTCTAACGGATGAACCCTCTTAAGGCTGTCGGCCCACCTAGCTGGGGGCGACCCACACTACGCTTGCCGATACGAGGTCTTCACTCCAAGACTCGTCTGCTACCTGAGTCACCAGTCCTTCGACAAACATGCCCAGCCCACTGCCACTTCAGCTTGCTTACTAGGTATTTATAGTATTAAAGCTCTGGAAAGGCTAGGTAGATGATGAAGGGCGGGCGTTTTGGGGGACTGTCTTTTGTAATTTTGACGTTCGAAAAGTGCTGATTCTCAGCCTAGTTTGAATAAATGACTTTTGATTTTGATTTTGAAGCTCTGACCAAAGTGAAGCAAATCCCGCGCGGGATGTGGGACGAAATTCCCTCGTGCCGAACTTGTATGGAGCTGTTCAAACTGGAGCGAATAGTCGTATGACGTCAAGTTCCGCATCCCTCGTGGGATTCCCTTCAGTGTAGCCAAATTCGTGTATATAAGATCTCTCTCATCATATGTATATAAGATCGTCTCATGTTTCATGGGAATGGGACATAATGATAACTTTCGAAATAAATAATAATAAAAATAAAATAAATAATAGTATTTACTATTAATATGCAGAGTCAAATTAAAGTAGCTAGCATAACTCTGCAAAAGTGACGGGTAAGTATGTATATTTAAACACGATAAAATAAAAAAAATAAATATTTAATCGATTGACGACCGTTGTTGGTAGTTTTGTTACGCGAGTTGAGAAAATCGGTTTCCTTTGGTTTTATCGTAATAAGATATAATTACATTACTTCACAGACGTGACGGGTAGCGCCATCACGTCTGTGAAGTTTACACACAAAATAACAGATTTTTTTTAACAGATATTTCAAGTGACTACATTAACTGCAGTCAATGACCCCACAAAAAATCATCAAATTAATTTCTTTTTTGTTTTACCATGTTTAGATATCGCGTATCTGCAGAGTTTCGCTAGCGAATTTTATTTGACTCTGTATAGGATTGCCCCATGTTACATGGGATTTGATTATGCTGTGGAAATACTATATATATCCAGAAGAATATATACAGTATTTCCACATTAATCTGACAACCGCATTCCACATTTTCAGTACGGATATACAGTTGTCATAATAACATCTCCGAGATATATTTTGGCTACTGACTACTTGTGACAGTACATTTTTTCATGTAGTATTTTTAATATCTTCACAATAAGGTTCAATTTGCAGAGTGAAACAGCTCAGCAACTTTGGCGGGGAAGCAACGCAATGAAT
The DNA here is from genome assembly GCA_949629135.1 of Eremobia ochroleuca. Taxonomy (NCBI): domain Eukaryota; kingdom Metazoa; phylum Arthropoda; class Insecta; order Lepidoptera; family Noctuidae; genus Eremobia; species Eremobia ochroleuca. The sequence continues at coordinate 17,337,200 of OX451389.1, forward strand.
ACGACAGAAGCGCTGTGGCTTCTTCTAAAAATATTATAATGGCGTAGAGTTCTGACGTTCTGCATATCAATGTCTAAGCATTGTGAGTTTTGGAGGTGAGACGTATACATAAGGGTCATATTCCGGGTTTGTTTTCGGGGTTAAGCATAAAACCATTAACCCGCATACCAATTATTATTGAATATAATTATTGTGTGTATTTTTACTGAAGTAATTAGGAAACATAGCTAATGGCATGTAAAAACAAACGACATTGCATGGCTGATGTCCATAAAGACCAGGCCTATTTAAGACAAAGGCCGTAAGTGACTTGTAAGGGTTGTACAACTCACACTGTAACACGAATATAAATTTTGCTAATATATTATGAATGTATGAACGTATAATTCATAGCTCAATATTTTTAAACAAGCCGTTGCTGAATCACGAAGATCATCGTCAAGTTAGCCATTGGAGCAGTCCTTTTTTTTTAGGTGGGAAATTATCAAATAACTTCTCCCGCTCTGGGCGGAGAGGGAGGGCGTTCAGACTTTTACTGATTAAAACCCACCCGTGTTCCTTCGGTTGCCTATGCCATGGTGACTCTTTCGAACAACCCGCGACTCTGGTAAGCATCAGTCCCAGCGGACTCCGTTAAAAAAAATGTGATAAGTTGGTTTTGCAAAGACAGTACAACATTATAGTTAGATTAATGACATAACGTGCCATAAATTAATAAGAGTAATAAACATAGTGATTATGCTGTATTTTTGTTATTTCCCTTAGCTATCCCATCATGCCCCCCCTTCCCCTAGTGACCGCGAATCGGTGAGAGTAGCGTAAGGAGTGTGGAGTTGTGGAAGACTTACATTACTTATTGATGGACTGTGTTCGATATTAGTCTGTTCAGGTTCATGGCCCAAATGTAATCCATAGCAGTATGTATTTAGGGTACTATGGGAGCGTCATACGCTTTGCGGGCTTAAAGTCCTCAATTAAAAAAGATAAAAAAAAAGAGTAGCGTAGGACGCTCTCAGATAACATGCAATTTTTCCTTAGTGCGTGAGTGAGTGTTTTAAATCATAAAAAAATATTAAACATACCTGTTTAGCATTATGGCTCAACACCCACATAAACATCGCCCTGAGGACACCGTATTTATGCACGCGTCTTGTCGCATACCGGGTCCCACACAATTCGCATTTCGATTTCCCGGATTCAGTCAACCATCGCTCCAAACATTTCACATGGACCCTACCAACGGTTCCGCGACAAGAACACGCTGATATCAAGCGTCCAAGTTCTGGTAATAACGACTCCCCTCCGTGGCAAATGCGACACATGTCGTCAAAAGAGTGACTACTTATCCTCTCCACATCCTCAGTTGTTTCAATCAAGTTAGCTATATCATCTACACTAAATAGTTCAATTTCTACACCCCAATCGATTGCAGTAGTGCCAGTTGTTCGTCTATTGTTGTCTATAGCTTTATTTTGCTGCTCTATAACTGCCATACGGCGCTTGGGACTTCTGACTTTGATGCGGTGTTGACGAGGATGCTTGTCTCTTGTCATTGGTGCTTTCTCCCTAGAAAATGGTCTTTCATCTCTTCTCTCAGTTTCGATCCTTCTCTTCAGCATTTCGTTCTCAGTTGCTGCTGATTTTGACACAGATCGTTCAGGATGTACTGAATATTCAGTAGTATTCACTAAATTATAAAGGTCTATGTTACTGGAGCTGGCTGTGACATCTCTATCCACAGTTGTATGTGAACGCTTCTTGGCCGTTGTCACCGATGAAGAAGTTGCAGTTTCAGGAAGGATCTCTAGATTCGAATTTTTTGAGCTATTCGCATACACTTTGATTTTAGGTTTCGTAGATTTTGTTGCGACTATATTAGTGGCGATCACTTTTAATTCAGGGTCGGGGTCGGAGTAGCTAAAATAAAGAAAAATGTTTGTAAACAGGAAACGGTTGCGTGTGTAGTTCATATTCGTCGATTTATTTATTCGTTTTTATAACAGTGAAATTAATCCTACAGATATTCGCAGTGAAATTTTTGATGCAATGAAACCAAGAAGAGCGCTATTAATTTTTGAAAAAAACTTAGTGATATTTTTTTTCTGTAAGGAAAAGGATTTGATTCTAATCTGGAGCAGTTACCCGTCACGACTAAAGCTGGTCCTCCATCATGAATATTACATGAAAGAAATAAGCTAAATGTTAGACGATAATGTTTTATTCAAAATTATTTCGCTCTGAAAGCCTTGCTTTGAAAACCATATTCCTTGAAACTGTCTAAAATAAACTTACTTACTTCCCACCAGTTGTTTTTTTATTTCATAAAAGTAGACTGTTTTCTTTGGAAAATGATTTTGTAATAATTTTAATCTGGGCTAAAAACATCTTACGCCCATCAGCCGAACTTATTAAATAAATCTTTCTCAGTACTTGAAGTTTCTATGTGGAGCTATTGTTGTTATTCGTTTTAATTGTGGTCCAATACATCCAAACTCAAAATTGAGGTAACTGTTTCAAAAACTAGCCACCCCCACAAGCTTCGTCATCTAGTATCAAATTGCTGTACAAATTATTGGTTCCAATTTATTAGAGCAGAGTTTCACTGCAACGGCAATTCAATCTATCACACAAATATCTTCAAGAGTAGGTTTCTAACCACCCCTATCTAAGACCATATATACACAGTGATAATTATGATGCCAAATACCTACTCGTAGCATGCTTCAAACTTACAAGTTCGAAGCAGAAAACCGCTTGCTATTTTTAGTTTACAATACTACAATATACTATTGTATACTATTGTCTACATTTCTTTTTTACTCCTCCTTTCGCAGGTCTGCTGGAAGAAATAAGCAGTACCTTTGTCCTCAAATTATTACTAAGTCATATCCATATGTTTTTTACTGTGTGTACATAAATAATAAAATAAATAAATAAATAAATAAATACTGGTTCTTTGGTTCAAACTAGCATGATTTCGTGCTTACAAGAAGCAAAATTAGCTTCGGACACGAGACCGTCACTTCAGTAAGCCTCGAAGACTTCTCACTTACCTACATACTCACTGAATTGTCTTTGAATGTATTCGTGCTGAGGTCAGTGAAAGTTTAGAGTGACTGAACTGACTGCAAAATGGCCTCGTGTCCGGGGCCCATTAAGCCACGTTTTCACAGTCCTGCCGAGCCAACATTTTGTTTTGAGCAAATCTTTGCCGATGTTCGTTCAAAACAGAAAACACCTGTTTTCACTACAACAAGAAAAATAACACTAGTTCTTAACAAACGCTAGTGGTGAACGTTCGCTGGTGCATCTGCGTTCTCATTCATATGGACGATAATGACGGTGATTTGCTTTTGGCTAGTGCAGCGTTTGTGCGACAAACTTAATACTTTTGTGCGCAAAACAGTTTGGAGTGTAAATTTCTTCTGCTCCTGCACTTGAACGCTGCAACTTAGATTTAGATCTTTCACGCTGGTAAGAAGCGGTTAATGATTCGATCTTCTGTTTGACTTCCAATGGTGTACATCTCATCATATCGGCTATTTATTTTAAAGCATCATTTTTAATGCTTTTTTTTCGTAATTTTTGGTTTGCAGATCCCATAAAAAATGGACGAGTTCTATAATTTTCAATTAGTTGCAAAGTTTTTTCTTGATTCTTTTTACTCGCATGTTCGCGATAAAAAAAGAAAACGGACACCAACTGAGCACATCCAATGTCGAGCAAATGCACAGAGCAACTGCTCGCTCGCCGGTGACGTCGTTAATGAGCGTGCGAGCAATCGTTCGCCCAGTCCAACCGATCATCACTGAACAAACATGTTCACTCGCTCAAGTGTTTTCATTTACTACGCACAAACGCTCGCTTGCTCAGAACGCTAAGTGAAATGAGTGAATTTCAGACCCCACCTGGCTTATTTTATCAAAAATTTAAATCTCAAGGATGTACCTGTATTGAATGCCATTTTGCAGTTTACTGTCTCTTCCAGCGACTTCACAATCTCGAGCGGAGAACCTCCGACGCCTAGTGTTAGGCATTTCACTTGAAATTTAATGATTTTTTTTTAGTTTTGTAATTATTTCCAAATTTTTTTGTTACAAAATTTGACGCATGATTTTTGATAACTGTCAATTATTATTGAGGTATGGCGTTTTTTTTTAATATTATATGGATTCGAGGTTTTTGTTATGAATCTTTTTAAAGGCACTATATATAAAACGGTGCATGGTAAGCATTTACGTGTCACGCCTTATTCCTGTATACTCCTCAAAGGATAGACTGAAGTGTATTTATTAAACGCCACATTTTTCTAGCTAGGTAAGTTTAAATCTCATTGCCATAAACCAAGCAAAAATAAAAGCAGCCAGGTGCGAGACGGATTCGCACACGAAGGGGTCCGTTCCATCGTACAATATTTAACACATATAACACGGCCTTACAAGAATGTGTGCGAATGTGCCTTTATGCGCGGCAACGGGGAATATATAAAATGTTTACGAGCCATATACGGGATTCCATCTGTTAAATCATGTCACCCAATATTTAAAATACTTGGTTTGCTACCATTACCTTCATTATATTTGTATGAAGCATGTATGTTTGTTAGGAAATATAAATAATTGTTCAAAACAGCAGTGGAAATAAATTCTCGAAGTCGCCGTGATCAATACAGACTTGTACCTATTAGATGAGCTCCCTAAGTTAGCAAAATTTAATAAAAGCTGTCTGGCTATGTGTACTCGTGTTTATAATAAATTATCGAATGTTTTTAAAATATTAAATTGAAGGTTATTAAAAATTAAATTATATAAATGGCTGAATGAAAGTAAATTCTATAAAAAAAATTAAATAAATTCTGTAAAATGAAAAATTTCAACTACATTTCGGACAGACTCTCCAAAATTAATTTACATTCGGCATTCACCCTGATTATATACTGTTGTTTTGGCCCAAATTTTATATATATTTTACGTTGTTCCTCTTTATGGAAGCAACCACAGCTGTTGGACAAAATTGTCCAAGTATTTGCAGCACATTAACAATCATTTTAAATGTGGCCTTGGATGACCGAGCTCGGCTTTAAGTTAAACTAACCATCCGTTTTGGTGACCTTGGCGTCCGCAAAACTACCAGCCTAAAGAACTGAAAAGTTGAGCGGAAAAATTTTAGGTCCCTGCCTGGTTGACTCTGAAGTGCCGTGTTTGACCAATGACGTGGGGAACGCCTGAAAAGCGGCTTTCCCGGATACAGATCGGCCCGTAAACCCATCTTCCCAGAGACAGTAGGATGAGCCGCTCTGCAGGTTGGTACGGAATAATCTTATCAATTCGTCCACCAATAGTGCTGAGCGTGCCCACCTGCTGGCTGTGGGTGAGTGGGAGTCGGGGCTCTGGCTTCAGGCACTCCCGTCACTCAACATGGGCACTACGCTGGGTGACACCACCTTCCGGCTCGCTACCTGTCTGCGTTTGGGCGCTCCTTGCGGGGCTCCGCATCGTTGCCAGTGCGGTGAAGCTGTCGGCTGCCTTGGACACCACGGTCTATCTTGCGCATGAAAGCACGGCACGCCAGCATTAATGACATCAACCTTCGTGCTCTTGTCACCGCCGGGGTGCCAGCTGTTTTAGAACCAAACGGCCTGGCATGCGACGTTGGGAAGAGACCAGACGGAATTACCATAATGCCCTGGAAGTTAAGCAGACCTTTCGTGTGGGATGCAACATGTGTCGACACCCTTGCACCATCCCATCTTCCTAGCATGGTGGGCTGTGCTGGGGTGGCTGCTGCAGGTGCAGAAAACCTCAAATGGCAAAAATATTCCAACCTGATTGCGAGTTATAATGTTCGAGTGTTTGGCGTTGAAACACTAGTGCCCACTTGGATTTTCGATATATCGCCAAGCGGTTAGTTGACTCTTCACGTGACCAGAGGGCTAGCCTATTTCTTGGCCAAAGAATTAGCATCGCCATACAACGCGGTGATGCTGCCAGCCATTTGGCTACTGTTCCTGCTGACAGCGATGCGGACGATTTTTCGATGGCCTATGATTCTTTTGCTTATTTTTTCATATACATTTACATATTATTATTTTAAATTTTAGCTTATAATATGTAAATATTATCTTGATTTCTATAATATTAAGGATTTTTTTAACATAAATTATTACGTTTGTAAATTCAAATTTGTTTATTCGTTGAAGTTTGAAAGCTCTAATTTGTAACCAATACATGTATGATCTCATATGGTTTAATAACATCTATGTATACTAAATATGTTTTACGCAAATAAATTATCGTATCTTATCTTACAAACCCACGCTAACCGACAGTAGACGAAGGATCGCGAGTCCGCACGCTCACAATCCGCTCATATAAGTTTTTTTTACCTTACCTGTTTGTGCCTCTTTATAATTGTGTTTTACATTTATAATAGTTATATTTTACTGCTAAACGAACCTACCCTGAGAATGTATTCCTTACACACATAATTATGTTCGTTTCTTGTATGTCAAGAAATGTAAAATGTAAAGTAAAATGTAAAATTTAAATTTAAAATGTACAGCAATCTGTTTATTTTTTTCATTAGATTTTCAACTTTATCGCTAAAGCATTATGTTCAAAGTTGATTGGGAAAATTTGACAGTTTCGGGTAGCTTGTTGGTTTTATTCTTAAGTATCCACCAAGAATTTAAAAAAAATGTTGTATAAAAGATACAGCCCTGTGATAGACGGACGGACAGCAGAGCCTTAGTAATAGGGTTCCGTTCGCGCCCTTTGGGTACGGAACCCTAAAAAAACACGCAAAGGCTTTAACATTTTAAAAGCTACATGCTTATTTACTTTATTCCGAAAATCCGTCATGAGATAGTTGAGTTTATTTAGTTGATTCATTTCCAACCAATATTACTAAGTAATAACAGCCGCAAGGGTCGATCGATCAGGTTAAGCTATGATTGTCACGGTTGATCCATGGATGGGTGACCATCTTCACATAACAAGACCCTTCTGTGCCTCGGAAAGTACGTTAAGCCGTTGTTTGGTCCCGGCTGTCATTCGTCGTTACCGGCCGCCAGACGCCTGAAAGTCTGACAACCAGTCTTACCAAGGGCATCGTATTTCCCAGTAACTGGGTTGTGGAGGTCAGATAGGCAGTCGCTCCATGTAAAATACTGGTATTCAGCTGTATCTGGTTAGACTGGAAGCCGACCCCAACATAGTTGAGAAAAGGTTAGGCAGATGATGAATTACGCGTGATAAGTTTTTTTACCATTTCGTTTCAATGAAATAATAACCAAATGATCAAATCCCAAATGAATGAGTATTTTCATTACGTGTTTTTACTAATCCTAGAATTCAGTACAACGCGTTATTTTAAGAGCTTTGAGAGCAAATAAGATTTACATGTACTCCGAAATAATCTCTCAATGCATTTTCAATATTTACGTTTGGGATTGCGAATAAACTCAGCATACTGTCTTTGAAATCTTTGATCCGCTTTCATCTGTGAGAATATTTTTTTCAGTATTTAAATTATATATGTAGGTACAGTCGACCTCATAATTACTCTATCACTTTTGACAACAATCCTTACTAAATTGATATTTTACCATATTTTACTATAAAGCTTAAAGTCAATTCCCGTACAATACCACCAGGTTTTTTCGCGCGTGGCCAAAATCTGAAGCAACACCGCCATCTTGTTTCGCCAACACACAATGACAGTTAAAATTTCAGAAACTTTTGGCGCCCGAATGACATTGACAGTGGGGCGCTGTCAATGTCATTCAAACGCCAAAAGATCTGGCTAAAGAAATTTATTTCTCGATAAGAAATTACAAAGATTTCACTTACTTGAGAACATTTTTTAAGAAAAAACTTACTTATATATTATAAAGATCGATAAAGAATTGGCCTTAAATTATATTTATCTATGTGACAGTATTATTTTAACAGTAGTACTATTTAAAATCGTTCAAAATCTAGTTACAATCTCAACTCAGCAACAATCTATAAATAATAAACTAAACAAATAAGGGCTGATTTTTCCATAGCCGGATAACTTTTATTCGAGGAATAAAATTGACGTTTGACAGTTTTTGTATGAAATAACTGTCAAAACTTCAAAATTATTCTTTGATTAAAGTTATCAGATGATTGAAAAGTAAGCCCTAAGCAAACTAAAGGAAAAATTACCTTTTTGTATTGACAGATTTAGACTGAAAGTAGAATGCGACCGTTCTTAAAATACGAGAATTGCTTAACTTGTCGTTGTTTGACGTGCAAGTGAATCTCTGATCACAAATAGAGGTTTGTCAACGTGAGATAAAATGTTGCTTAAGGCGAAAGCATCACGAAATTTAAATTCTCTTAGGTTTTTTTGCAATTTGCAGGTCAATATTAGGATTTAAGTTGATCTTAACACTTTGACACCCCCCTTAACACTTAACGTAATAACAATAAAACTTCTATTGTGTCTCGTTCACTGTCCTCCAATGTGTTAATATGATTAGCAACTGTTTCAAATATTTATTTTACAAGCTTTTATTTAACTTGCAATGGTGGTATGTATGTAATGTACATATATGTTTGTATGTTAGGGTCAAATCTTGTAAGCTGAATTCAAACCACTTCCTCTTATCCCATACAGTTGAAATTTTACATGTTGATTCTGTTTCAAAGAAAAAGCATTTTTATGATGCATGACCTGATTCTATACCCAGGATTGGCTTCATACGAAGGAACTCCTTAACGGTCAACAGTACGGACATGGAATTTAATACATCCATTTACTAAACTCCACCATGCAGCTAAGATTGTCTCCAGTCGAGGGAGCTCCTTAACGGTCAATAATACAGACAAGATATTTGATATAAGCATTTAATTATGATAGTCGGTGCTAACGTCCACCATGACTTGGCTGCTGCAACCAGTATTGTCTCCAGTCAAGGGAGCTCCTCAACGGTCAACAGTACAAACGAGATATTTTATAAATACGTTCAATTATAATAACCCGTTCCGAAGTCCACCATGACATAAATGCTGCACTCATATACCATGACTTGTCTGCTGACCCAGAATTGGCTCCATAAGAGATATCTCCTCAGCGGCCAACAGCACAGGCACGAAATTTTCTATATGCATTCAATTATGATAGCTCGTTCTAAAGTATGGCATAACTTGGATAGTGCAACTCTGTAGACTTGTATAAATGCGTGTTTGGGCTCGTTGGATTTGTCTTGACAAATACCTTTCAAGTGAAAGTGATAGAATAGATATTTAAAAAAAATCTGATGCTAAAAAGTACAAAATAAAATTTAACAAAAAACCTTTTTTAAAAACAAGCTTTTAATTACTTAACTAAAAAGTACAAAATAAAACTTACGATACCATTGAATTTTGATATTTCATTAAAAGCTTGAGGCCTGAATTTCCTTCTTACACTTTAAGATATGCTTCAAGCTTTTAAGAAAATATTAAAGTTCAATGTTATCGTGAGTTTTATTGTGCTTTTTAGTTAGTTAAAAGCTTGTTTTTAAAAGGTTTTTCTAGAATTACAATCATACGGCTTATTTAAAAAGCAGCAATACAGAGATGTATACAAACTCTTCAGCTTTATTATTTCTATAGATACAATTGGAAACTAGGTACCAAATTATTTAATTAAAATGATTATCAAATGTACCTACATTAGATTTCAATCAAAAGTTTTGGTACTGATTAGTGCACGCACGCGACCGCAGCTGCGTTGCGTGCACAGTTAGTTTAATACAAGGTGATCATGAATTCAGCCGGTTGATTCTGGAAAAATCTCACCGTGATAACTAAGGTGAAGTGAGCTTAGAGTGAGCTGTGGGTCATACTGATGCTAGGGATTGACATTATTGACGACTCACTCCACGCTCACTTCACCCAAGTTTTCACGGTGAGATGGTTACAGTATCGCACGGCAGTACATGATTATAGACCTAGCGTAGACATTTTTCATCGGTTATTAAAAACAAAATTTGCTATTCCATACATTTTGAAAATGTAGGTATTGCACGTTTCTATGAAACAGCACATTTTTTTTTTTGATAACCGATTAAAAAATTCCGTGTATGCCAGTTCGTCCCATTGATCGTCGTCCCACTGGCCGTCGTCCCAGTGGTCGTCCGATCGGGAATTTAATAAATAATATTAAATTTATTCCCGTTTGTCACAACCCCGGTCATGGTCTACTCATGTGCCAAATTTCATCTAAATCATTTTAGGTGGTTTAGTGTCAAAACGTGACAAGTAAACAGACAAACTCACTTTCGCATTTATAATATTACTAGCGGCCCGCCCCAGCGTGGTACGGGTGCAATATATTTTTTTTTTCTGAAATTTTCTTTCATACAAACGTTGTCCTGGCAATACCAATCATCTGTCTAGCCTTTTCCCAACTATGTTGGTGTCGGCTTCCAGTCTAACCGGATGCAGCTGAATTCCAGTATTTTACATGGAGCGACTGCCTATCTGACCTCCACAACCCAGTTACTGGGTAATACGGTAACCCTTGGTAAGACTGGTTGTCAGACTTTCGGGCTCCTGACTACCCGTAACAACTATCAAAGATCCACCAATGACAGCCGGGACCAAGGGCTTAACGTGCTTTCCGAGGCACGGAGGAGTCCCGGAATGTAAAGATGGTCACCCATCCACAGACCAACCACGGCAAGCGTAGCTTAACCTGATCGATCGACCTGTGCGGCTGTTATTATTTAGCCACGGGCCCACCAAACGCAACAAAAAAAAAATCCAATTTGGTGCAGTCATTCGGAAGTTATGCGCGTGCATAACTTCCGAATGACTGCAGACAGAGACATTTCGGCAACTTTGTTTTATACCATGTAAGGACTTTGTTTTAAACTATGTAACTAATAAGTTACGACAACTAAGAGTTTTTTCACCATAGATCAACCAGATTCAAATTATTTAGTGCTCTACTCTAGAACCATGAGCTGAATTCTTGGTTACAGTATTCGCGTCAATGTCCGCCACGCGGTGTAAAATAGACGAGGCATTCGACTAAAAGTTTTTATAAACTGATTATGGAACTACTTACAAAAGAAAACTTTTTAACTTAACCAATTTCTTTTGATTCAGAAAAGTTGTAATTTTAAAAGCTTCTTTATTATTTGCAGAAAGATTTTACTTCACTGCCATTACCTACGCAAAAAATCACAGAGGTCAAAGTTTGGCGTTTGACTTTTTGACTTTGACTTTTCATGGGAGAGACAACTCAGCGTTTAATCTGTGTAGCTTTAATTAAGTATTTTGACAGCAGTACAAAAAAAAAAAAAAAAATTATAATCATTAAGATTGAATGGCTTTAACCCATTGTGATAGAGTGAACTGGCAAACGTGAGGTCGTGACTTCGATCTTTACTTGTTGACTGGAACTAATAACTAATAACAATTCTTATATTGTATAGTCATTTCCTAGCTATCTATCCCGTATGTAGCACCTACCATATTTTGTCTCTGCATCACCCTAAGGTTCACTAGTAGAAAATGCCTCAGGCATTAAATCCGCCTTTATACAGTACTTGTTTACTTGTGCATAAAGTTAAAAAAAAAAAAAAAATAAATAACGAGCATTAGATAAGATAAGATAAGATAAGTCTTTATTTGCCTTAAACATGGTATAAAGGTGTTACAGTTTGGTGATATAATATAGTCCACATGTTTAGCTATACAACATCGTGTATCAATTGCATGCAAAATACTTAGAATCAATTAGTAAGTAGAAATAAAATGTCAAAGCTATAAAACATTTTCCTCAATACAATCATCATAACATAATAATATTTAATGTCAGAAATAAATCTCCACGAACAAAATTAAAAAGTCATAAATGTAAACAGTTCTATAACATTACATAATATAACTTAAAGTAAAAAAGGGAAATCAATAAAATCAATAATTATAAAATTAAAATGACAAAATTATAAACATTATCGACGATCCAGTATGTCATTATTTGTGAATTATAATTTAATGTCAAAAACATTATAAAAATTATGTTCATTCAGCCATTTATAGAGTCTGTTTTTAAAAGAATTAATATTAAATAGCAATTTCATTTCTTTTGGAATTTTATTATAAATGCGTACACACATCACCAGAACACTTTTAGAGTACTTGGCTGATTTAGGAGTATCCTGCAATACAAGTCTACATGATTATAGCGAAAGTTTTGAATTCCTAAGAAAGTGGCGAACGTTCATACAAAATCGGTTGTCCACCATTGGCTTAGCTAGGGATTTTGTCTGAGGGGGCAACCTTCCAACTGGACTAGTTTTAGAACCCTACAAAATAGTAAATTTTTTACAGTTAAAATACTAGCTTTGAAATTATATAAGATTATCAACAAAATTAGCACCAAGAATATTATTAAAATCTCGATTATGATTGTAAAAGTATGCTTGGTCAATTCGTAGTATCAGGTGGGATGACACTGACAGCTCAGTCCACGCTCAAATCGCCTAAGTTTTCACGGTGAGATGGTTACAGAATCGCACTGCAGCTATTAAAAAAAAAATGCGGACGAAGTTGGGGGCAGAAGCTAGTTAATAAAAAAAATATATAATAATACCAGCCTGTTATTATTCCACTGCAGGGCAAAGATCTCTTCTCTTACAGAGAAGGCATGAGCAAATCTTAACCAGACTTGCAAAACTCGGGTTGGATTTCAGAATTATAATCGTATTAACTCCAGCCGTGCGATTCTATAACCATCTCACCGTGAAAGCTTGGGTGCAGTGAGCGTGGAGTGAGCTGTCATTCGCTAGGGATTAACGCTATTAAGTGCTCACTTCACTTATGATTTCACGGTGAGATTTTTACAGAATCGACCGGCAGGTTCCCTCACTGTTTTCCTTTACCGATATCAGTAAATTCCAAGATAAACTTAGAAAGCACATCATCTGCCTAGCCTTTTCACAATTATGTTGGGTTCGGCTTCCAGTCTAACCGGATAAAACTGAAAGTATTTTACATGGAGCGACTGCTTACCTGACCTCTACAACCCAGTTACTGGGCAACACGATGCCCCTTGGTAAGACTGATTGTCAGACTTTCAGGCTTCTGGCGGCCCGTAAGGACTGTTAAAGATCCACGAATGACAGCCGGGACCAAACAACAGCTTAACGTGCTTTCCGAGTCACGGAGGGGCTTGGTATATAAAAATGGTCACCCATCCACGGACCAACGGTGGCAAGCGTAGCCTATCCTGATCATCGACCCATGCAGCTGTTACTACTTAGTCACGAGCCTAATTTAGATAACACATAGGTATAAGTTGAAAAAGTCACATTGGTACTTGCCTCACAACCGTGTACACGAGAGGCGAAGCCTTCAGCACTAAGAAAGAAAGAAAGAAAGAAAGAAAAACGCGTTTATTGGCATAACATCAAAATATATACACATTAAGACTATAAAAAGAGAAAACAAAGACTATAATGCCATAAGGGCCTCAGCTCAGCATAACGTCATCACAACATTTTGGCAACGATAATATGACAGCTAATATAATTACCAAGAGACCAAAACACATATTAGGTCACTGAGCCAAGTAATTACAGCATACGCAGTCACAACAATATTGCTATCGTTTATTATTATCATTATTCGGAGAAAACTCTTCGTTAAGTAACAGTCGCTTGGGTCGATCAGTTTGCAAGGTGAGATTGTCAATAGAATCTCCTAGCAAAACTTATCTACCGATAAAGATGTCTATATACAGACGCCAGCACATCAAGCTACCCGAAACTGTCAAATTTTCCCAATCAACTTGGAACCTAATCCTTTAGCGATAAAGTTGAAAATCTATGAAATTTGACAGATTGTAGTAGCCTGATGTGCTGGCCTCTCTACCTATACAAAATATGACTGAATACTACTAATTTAGTATATGAACGCTCATATTGTGCGAGGGACACAAACTACTAATCAGCCGTGCGATTCTGTAACCATCTCACCGTGAAAGCTTGGGTGAAGTGAGCGTGGAGTAAGCTGTCATTCGCTAGGGATTAACACTATTAAGTGCTCACTTCACTTATGATGTCACGGTGAGATTTTTACAGAATCGACCGGCGAATCGATTGTTCCTTTCTAGACCATTCCTTTCGTACGTCTATTGGTAAATAATCTAAAATCATTTAAGTTGATGTTTAATGTTTTTAGTTCAGTACCAACCCTTCTACAATACCTACTTAATTCATCAGGTGTTTTCTTTACTGTAGCCTATTTTGAATAATGTTCATTTCTTGTTGAATCATTCACAGAACATTTAGTCTTCCAATCAATCGCAAACAAAACACCAACCGGTCGATTCTCACTGCTGGAACACAGGCCTCCACTCTGTGAGAGGGAATGGGCCGTAATCCACCACGCGGGCCCTGTGCGGGTTGGTAGAAGTCAAATGTCTTCGAATTTTTGGTTCAATAGAACATGCCGGTTTCCTCACGATGTTTTCCTTCACCGTTTTGAGAGCTGAGTGGTGGTAAAATAATTTATGCAAAGTAAAGTGCCTGACTTGGCTCGAACCTCCGACCTACAACTTATAAGTCGCGGCCGTTACCACTGAGCTACCGCAGCCAAATAGATAATAGTTATAAATACACTCAGAAGAAGCATATGGCATATACAACGTATAACGTTAAATGCGCAAAACCTCAGACACCCCAACTGATTTTTAAAACAATTAACCTATTCCAGAGAGAAAATAAGTCATTTAAAAAATTGTAAAGGTTTTATGTGCTGTTTTAGTTTTACTGGCCATTCTGATCGTTTCTTGCGTCTGCGACGACACTTTACCGAGGGAGGAGTCGTCACCGGGCCGCTGCGCTGCGCTGACATTGGCTTGCTTGACCTATTAATAAATAGACACGGCAACGTTTTTAATGAAGATTTTTTGAAAAATGTGACTTATATTAAAAAGTAGTTCAATTAATTCTGCTCGTTCTTCTGATCAAACTATTTTCAGGTTTTGCGCATTTAACGTATTTATAATATAACAAAAGGCTTTTTTTTATTTCAATTAACCTAAAAGGTTTTTACGAAACTGAGACTTATACAAAATAATGTGGTCTAATCTTTTTTTTTTTAATTTACCATCGGTTAGGTTATATTATAGGTTGAAAATCAAACGAAACGCTTTCAATAAAAAATATCAGTATAAAAGCGATGTTAACAAACTCTGTTAAAACTAATACCTACTGTTGCGAATTTTAATTTAAAATAAGGGTAATTGCGTATCAAACTAACAGTAGCAATGGTTTTCATTAATAACCGACTTCAAAAAAAGGAGGAGGTTATCAATTCGGATGTTTATATATATTTTTTTTATGTATGTTCGGGCATTCCGAAATGGTCCCATTTAAAGGAGGATGGCGAGGTTGCATGTACAATGGGACCCACTATTAGGAGTATCGTGCATTATAGAAACTTATAACTAGTTGTAGAACTATATAA
The DNA here is from genome assembly GCA_949629135.1 of Eremobia ochroleuca. Taxonomy (NCBI): domain Eukaryota; kingdom Metazoa; phylum Arthropoda; class Insecta; order Lepidoptera; family Noctuidae; genus Eremobia; species Eremobia ochroleuca. Next base: position 17,352,697 of record OX451389.1, read on the forward strand.
AACTAGCAAAAAAGCAAATGGGCAGTAAGTCGTAGAGGCTGGGAGAAAAAAGATATGCAATGTAAAAGATTATAACCTAAAACGAATCTAATAGTGCTTATTTAAGAATATAATACAATATCTTGTTTATGTAGGTATTATGTAGTTTCACAAAGGTGATGAAATAGAATAGAAATATTTACCAACACTACCATCGTGTTTCTGTATCAGTCTCTCGGGCAAAATATAGGTACTTACCTAATCAAAATAAAAAATACGTCTGGGAGCTAGGAACTAGAAAATCGTGACGTGGTCAAAACGAGATATGAAAATGAAATTAATACTGTAAGCATAGACTAGATTGATATAGGATGAAACTATAATCACGGACTTCTACTCCTAATACGAAACACGGCGCGTTTAATTAGTGCATGATGACTTATTTTTATGTAAATAAAAATCTTTTCTAACTTTTAATTCCCATCATCTAGTGACTCAATATTTTTTATATAATCCTCTTACAAACTCTTAATTATAGTAAATATGAACTTACAAGTGAACGTCACTTGGTTAATTTATAAATAATGTGGGTCCAAACTCGCCATCCTCCTTTCGTAAAGATCTGGTGATGAGTTTCGGAGACAGACAACGGAACTCTTTAATAAATACCAGTAAAACAACCGCGATTGCTGCTATCGCATATGTATGCATTGTTTACGCAATCGCACAACATAACATCATGTCTTTACCCTATAAACGCAGATGCAACTTCCTGTCACTGATATTTACATAGCAAATAGTGTTATATATGAATTTATTTGGCGTAGGTATAGCTAAAAAGTGAAAAATAAAACGTTTAAAAAAAAAACAACCGAATTCCAAAAAACACAACAAAATTAAAAATAACTTTAATTTCGGAAGTCGGTGTCAAAAATGAAAATGCGGCACCAATGACACCGACTTTCAAAATTAAAGTTATTTTTCACTTTGTAGTGTTTTTTGGAAGTCGGTTGTTTTTTTTTTATAAAAAAGTTTTGACACTTCAACAACATTTATTGCGTTGTTTACGTTGTTGAGCAGACAAATTTTTCGAACATATGAAGCAATGGACTAGCAATATGTTTCAAAATTATCCAGGCTGTGATTAATAGTGTGTTACGCAATTAGGGTACTGGCTGTTCATTTATCACAATCAGAGACTACTACTTAATTATACAAAGGACTGTCAATTACTGAACTGAATATTAATTGCCCAGAGAACTAAATTAATGTTTTTGCAACGAATTAAACAATTATGATAGGGGGAATGAAACAATTATATTATAATAGGGGGGGCCCGTGGCTAAATAATAACAGCCGCACAAGTCGATCGATCAGGTTAAGCTACGCTTGCCGCGGTTGGTCTGTGGATGGGTGACCTTCTTTACACACCGAGACCCCTCCGTGCCTCGGAAAGCACGTTAAGCCGTTGGTCCCGGCTGTCATTCGTAGTTCTTTGACAGTCGTTACGGGTAGTCAGAAGCCCGAAAATCTTACAACCAGTCTTACCAAGGGGTATCGTATTACCCAGTAACTTAGCTGGGTTGTGGAGGTCAGATAGGCAGTCGGCTCCATGTAAAATACTGGTATTGAGCTGCATCCGGTCAGACTGGAAGCCGACCCCAACGTGGTTGGGAAAAGGCTAGGCAGATGATGAGATGAAACAATTATAATAGCTTAATGGGCCAAATCTGACTAAAATTATGTACGCACTTTAAAAGGGAGTCTGGACTGGGAGGGAAAAGGGACTTCAGCCGGTCGATTCTGGAAAAATTTCACCGTGATAACTAAAGTGAAGTGAGCTTAGAGTGAGCTGTGAGTCATGCTGATGTTAGAGATTGACATTATTGACGACTCACTCCACGCTCACTTCACCCAAGTTTTCACGGTGAGATGGTTACAGAATCGCACGGCTGGACTTTGAGTTTGTTTCGCCATTTCTCCACATGGGTATTCCTATTCATATAGGAAAAACTAATCCATCTAATTTTTTGAATATAATATGGTGTGTAAAAGTAATTTCGATATCCTATTTGCGGAATAAATAAATTCATTTCATTTCTTTTGAATGATAAATACAAAGTGTCGTCGTTAATGATTGCGGGTTTTATAGTACCACGCAGAGCTTCAAATTTAAATTGAGCAGAATATAATGAACGTACGTTTAATAAATCATGTCCTACTTAATAATATTCATCATCTGCCCAGCCTTTTCCATTTCAAACAGTTATATTTTACTCTCGGATCGTACTTTAGGTCACTTTAAAGCTGAAAACTGTGTGCAATATTATACAGGTTGAAATTGAAAACATGCGACGAATCGAAATGAGAGATTGTACTCATCATTGTGAACAACTTTTACTATGAGATATAACCTGAAATCGCGAAAAAAAAATCAGCTGTCTCCTACATTTATGTTCGCATAACTCGTCAAAATGTAGGGAACAGTTAATTTTTTTTTTGCAATTTCAGGTTTGGTCCCATGGTAAAAGTTGTTCATAATGATGAGTACAATCTCCCATTTCGATTTGTCGCATGTTTTCAATTTCACCCTGTATTTTACCTTTTTCGATAGACTACAATTTTAGCATTATACTATAGTACCGTTCGACCAACTACACAATAATTGGGGTAATTATTGCACATTGACTACATGTTTTTTTTTTTATATTTTTGATCTGGAATTTCATTTCCGAAATTACTGAATTCGATGAAAACAAAATACCCAATACTCGTTAAAGCAATTGGCGCCCAGCATGAAGCTGTCAAAAAGAGACGTCGAAACAAACAATCAAAAACCGAATGCAAGCAAAAGTTTGAATGAATTGAAAAAAAAAAACTGAAACAAAATAAACTGTCCCTTTTATATTTCTATGTGTCTATGTTAAAATTTATATTTGAAGCTCGCAATAAATATTAGCAATTCATTAAGAGTGTCGCTTCTCATGAATGGTTAACTCTCGCGTCAAATCAAGTGGAAGGGTCTCAAATTTCCACGTTTCCTTATTAAAAACGGACAATGACCTATTACACTGCAGAAGACGTAAATAAGGCAGTTCCACTTTATGGAACTTTACAGCCGAATAACATTTTCAGTTTCATTTCATTTGACAGCTTTGATGATCGTTTCTGAGAAAATTAGTCATAAAAGATTTAACAATTGTAATATAATAGAATAATTAAAGTAAGTGTTTGAAATATCTGGGATTTATAATAAATTATACAGCTGTTATTCTAAGTATTCAGTTCGGCTAACTAATAAAATGGATATAATATAATATGTATATATTAGGTTGGCAACTAATGAACCCACCATCTCACAACACAAGATTACTTTATTTTTTAGATAACTAAATACAATTATTTCTCAAATATGTAAGCACTGTCGTTTTCTATTACTTGTCGCCAACGCGTTGGTAAAGATAAAATACATTCTCTATAGAAGTCTCTTGTTTTTGATTGAAGAAGTTGGATAGGTCTGTTTTCAGTTGTTCCTCGTGCATGAATTTTTTGTCTTGTAAATAATGAGACAGAGAACGAAACAAGTGGAAATCAGAAGGCGCAAGGTCTGGTGAATACGGTGGGTGGGGAAGGACAGTCCATCCAAGTGAAATAATTTTTTCACGAGTCACTTTATCTGTATGGGGTCGGGCGTTGTCATGTAGGAAGTACACTTTACTTTGATTCTTCGGTAATCTAGCTGCAATACGATCCAGCTGTTTACAGTAAATCTCAGCCGTGATTGTACTATTAGTTGGCAAAAGCTCCCAGTAAATAATCCCATTTATTCCCCACCACACACTTAAGAGAACCTTTTTATTTGTGTCAGTCTTTAGTGTCGGTATGCCTGTTTTTCCAGCTCTCAGCCACTGGCGCTTATGGGAATGATTGACATACAAGACACACTTTTCATCTCCTGTGATAACATCACGCAGCCACTCATTAGTACGGTGAAAACTTAGCAACTCCATACATGTGTCGGCTCTTTTCTGAAGTTGAAATTTTGTTAATTCATGTGGTATCCAAATAGAATATTTCCAATTGAATCCCAAAGCATGGAGATGATTTTCTATTGCAATATGAGAGCAGTGAAGTTGTTCTGCCAAACAGCGCGAACTTAATCTAGGATCCATTTCTATAAGCCTTTCTAATTCTTTCACATTTACTGTAGGAGGTCGTCAAAGATGAGGTTCATCAGAAATATCGAAATTTCCATCCTTGAATCTCCTGAACCAATGTTTAGCGGTATCATACGAGAGCACACCTTCACCCATCGTTGTACATATATTGGAAGTTGCTTCGGTCGCTTTTCGACCTAAACGAAATTCTTGAAGTAAGAGCAGTCGAATTTCACTTCGAGAAATTTCCATATTTTTTGTGTACTTTACTGCTTGAAGTTAAGTTGTCCAATGATCGGGTGACCAATTTGCGCTCTATTTATATACTGCAGTGGATAATTCTAAAAGCTTCTATAACATTTTAGAAATCGATTGAAATAAGTGGCGGGTTTATAAGTTGCCAACCTAATATAATATAATTATCATGAAATTATTTTAAGAAATCCATAATACCTATTCAAATGTTTGACAATAACAAACTCGTATTCAAATAATTAAATTGCGTTTGAAATACAGAAAACTTAAAAGTAGCTTTGACATAATAAAAGTAAAAAAGGCTCAACAAACCAAACTGAAAATATTATTGTTCGCAAAAGCGATATTTTAACGTTCCATTTAAGCTAAAACCTCACAAGTACTAATTGGTTAGAAACAATCAATAGGTATACATTAGCAAAATTGAAGAAGCTTTCCGTGTGAAATGAATAGCGAAAACAATATCAATTCGGCCATAGGCTTGTTTGTTTTTTCAAATTAGGAACGGCAAAGGTTTGGCAGGAAAGGCTTGCTCTAGCCAGTCTATGCGTCGAGCATGGGAGGTACGGACGCGTCCGCGCGAGCCATCCCCAGACCACTTACGATAACTTTAACAATATTCGAACTGTATGAAAACTAGAGTTTATTCAAAAATATTAAATAGATGGTTTGTGCTTTAAGTGAAATTGGAATAACTGAAAAATATTTTGTTGATTGACTTACCTGAAGTTTTGTTTGAAAACAAAGTTTGGAATTTTTGGAAATAAAGTAAGTACATATTATTATTTTTGGATAAGTGTGATTAAGATAAGTTTAATAACAGGTTCGCCGATAAATATGAAGAGGTTTTAAATTAATTCGAAATAATTCAGGAAATTATTTTAGGGTAAAATATTTTCGACTGAAAACTCACCTCAACCACGAATATTAGAAAAATAAGTATTATGAACTGCTAGTTCTACTCGTACTATCTACAAAATTAAAAATCCAAATCAAAAATCAAAGTTGGAGGCACACAACTTTGATAAACTTATTATCATTCGAGAAACGCAGTAAAGTTGGAAGACTACTGTACAGATGGTACAGTAGTCTTCCAACTTTCCTGCACTTTTTTTTTTCTTTTACAGGATGTTTAATAACAATTTTACATAGGTATTTTTTTTTAAACAGATGCTCATTATATTAATAGAAAAACAAAAAGCCTTATGTCCACATTGACTCATTTTGGTAAATAGGTACAGATAAATAAACGAAATGCTGTAACTTTGGTGATAAACTAATTGGTGATTCGTCATTATGGAATAAAAATATGATATATGATTTTACTTATGTTAATTGTTTAGAAAACAACACTTTTACACGTCAAAAAGAAATGACAATACTATAAAACTAGATGAGGCCAGTGTTTCCTAACCGACTACTCTGAGAAGGAATACCGAAACAGTCTCAGAGGTCGCCGCCTCTTTTAAAGTCCGGATATTATCTCGGTCAGAATTTCCTTTGCAATTTTCTCTGTCTTAGGAAACTTAAAACACTTTTGTGAAAAATATTTCAATTCGAAATCAGTAGTGCTATTCTGTAAAAATCTCACCGTGATAACATAGCCTCTTTATAATATTAATGTAAATTATATTGATTGAAAGACTACTTATAATCATCATTGCATCCAACGTGGTAATGCTGCCAGCCTTTTGGGCACTTATCCCATTGACAGCGATGCGGAACAATTTCTTGATGCCCAATTAGCTCCTGACTTTTTTCTTTAATTTTGTGTTATATACTTGTATATTATATATATATATATATATATGTTTTAGTCATAGCTTGTATATTGAAATACTTGGAAGATTAATAAATCTTTTCACTATTTCTTTGGCTACATACAAAACACTACCATCACCATAATGGTTGGTTCCTTCCTGTTATATTTCTTTTCCGGTACTGGATTTGGATCAAAATACAATAAACTGGTGACAGTTTATTGTATTTTGATACAAACAATTTTGTTAGGGATTTTGTATTAGTTCAGCAACATATGTTTATTCCCAAGAAAAGTCGACATGATTGTATTGGCTACTTTGTTAGCTTACAGTACGAGTATACGCGCACTTTTTAATAATTTAACTGAGACTAGGTTAAGTGACGAAACAATATTTTCTAGTACTTCTAATAATACTGTGTGTGTAATTTAAAATTGAATATTTTACTATGTCACCAAAATATAAATCGCTTCTAATAGGTAAATATCATATGGGTATCTTATGTCATTTCTTTTTTCTGTTTTCCGTCTTAGTCATGATCTAGCAGTTTAAGTAAGTTACGCGGCCTACCCAAATGTCCTTTCATTGGTATTGTTCGTCGAATCGTGAGGCTCCTTTAGTTCTGAGTTGAGCTGCACGATATTTGACAATTGCGTGCACTGACTGGACATGTCCGCTCAATCTACGTGGTTTTTTCCTCAAAAGACCATTTCAGACACTAATCTACGTGGTATTCACATAATCTGACCAATATTATATCTGGATTTCAAAAGAGACTGACCTCTGAGTTTGTTACGGCCTTTCTTCTCAGAGTAGTCGGATAGGAAACGCCGATCTCATCTAGTTTAAAAAATATATGATTGACATGTAAAAATATTTGTATAAACCTACATACAGAAAATAAATCATTTATCATTTATGTTTTGGTGAAACCTGGTTAAAACCGGATATTCACCGGATGCCAGTGCGTACAACAGATCTTCAATGGGTGGTACTTTGATATCATGTAATAGTGGTTTTAGCTATTATATAGGTAAGGAAAGAATTATATCGTTTCTTGCTCTGTTGATCGCTTATGCGAGGTAGCATGTGTAGAGGTAGACCATAATTATTTTCTTATGTGTTTATAGACCACCAGCCTCAAACTTGTCATAATTTTTGATCATAATGGAAGAAATACTATGTAAAAAATTTAAAGTCAGTAAATTCGTCTTTGTTTGTGGTGACCTAAACATTGATTTATTGGTTAATTTACCGGAAAAATATAAACTAATCTCTTTGTTTAAATCATTTAAAATTTATATCTAATGAAGCGACTAGAATATCACCGACCTCAGCTTCATGCATCGACAATATAGTTACTAATTGTAAAATAAAAACTCGTCCTTAATTAATGGCGTCAGGTCTGACTATACTGGTGAACTTGTATCATTTGATTTAGGTAAACAGTTAGAGATAGATACGTCCATTCAATTAAGACATCTCACTAAAAATAAATTGAAAATGTTTAGTAATAATGTTCTTACCAATCTTTCAACAGCTGGTTTTGATTTACAAGTCCCTAACATAAACTATGGTACCTACATTCTTCTTCTTCTTTTTAAAAAACGTTGCCCCCACACTAGGAATTTTCTACAGTATTTAGTTATTTTCTACAGTATGCTAAGAATTCAATAAAGCATGTCCTGTAAAAAAAAGTTACTAATACCAAACCAAAATTTAGTGAATGGGCCACTGCTGGCATTAGAAAAAGCAGAGATATTCTATACAATTTGCATCACGAGAAGTCATTAACTTCTGATCAAGCCCTTCATAATTATGTAAGAAACTATTCTAAAATATTCAAAAGAGTCTGCGCAGAGGCTAAATCTAAATTAATATGTAACACGATTTGTATGTCTAATAATTAAATAAAAGCTGTGTGTCTGATAATTAACAATGAAACTCGAAACACAAAACAGCGAGTTCAGAATGAGTCCCTAAAAATTGATAATGAAACCATTTCAGAAAAAAAGCTGTTGAGACACTAGAAAATTTCATTACCAACATCCCAATAGAGGTTACAAAATCTCTCCCATCGTCATCTATGTATATGAGCTGAATCTCTTCTTAAAGAAAACTTCAATAAGAATATTCCAGGCTTTGAATTAAAGCCCGTTTCCATTGTCACAGTTAAAAAAACATTTAAAAGTCTTAACAAAAAAAAAAAAAAATCACTTAATACATGTTGAGATGTGCAGTGAGAAGTGGTATAAAGAACACAAACACAAAAAAAAATTAACAAAATATGCGTCACATCCACGCAAAACGCCCATCGCTCAGCATAATGCTTTGATCCTATGCGAGACCAACCCACAGGGCTGGCTTACAGCGGCAACCGGCAGGAACGATTAATTTAATTCATCTTTTGTCTGAAATCAGTTAATCCTACGTTAGGCCATTGAGCTCTCAACTTTGACAAGCCTATGCTAAGATAATCCTTAGAAATCCTTCGAGTTATCTTTTGTCTTGCGCGTGATCAATTGGATTCTAAGTTTATTTGTTTATGTCCATTGGCTTTGCAGCCTTTCTGGTAATTCATCTTCTCATGTCATAACCAGCTCGGGAGGAATATTACAAAAATGTAGATGCCTGATTTCCTCCTTGAAATTTAATGCTATTCGTTGGTTGGTATAAATAACTATTAATTGGTAAAGATAGTTCGTTTCCTCTTCTACTATAATAACAAAGCGATTTTTTTGCTATTTATTTATTTAGCAATAATCGTTCTCCTGATGCATGACTAGGCAAAAAATCATGAAGAGCTGATCTGAGACCTCTAATTTGTAGATTCTGTTGAATATAATCCATGAAAACATTTTTTTTTTGTTATATGCCTTATAAATAAAGAAAAAACGACTGCGCCTAATTCAATTTTCTACTGGAAACAAGTCTGAATATCTCCGAACATCTACATCGTTTTCACGTAGTATTTATACCAAAATAGTCTCCAATAATTGCTTAAACAATTAATTAAAAAAAAAAATATTGATACTTTGATTTTCTCAATAAGTAAGATATTATAAACGTACTATTTATTTCATTGCGCCAGCGATGCGCGCTCGCCCTGGCTGGGGGCCTTAATTTATTGATGCATCCACAGGCAAGCCCGGTTAAGCAGATGACAACCATAGGTAGAACTGCGAGATGCCATTTATACAAAAGAATAAAATAAAAATAAGATGTGCGCGCAGTACCGAAATGTAAGGGCTCTTAGAGTATTGTTTTTATATAGAACCATAAAGTATAACAATTATTCTCAATGTAAATTTAACAGATTCGACACCGATTTTGTAAATGAATACATAGTAAATTATAAACAAGTTTTTCGTCTTATAACGGGTGTAAAAATTCCCTTGACGAGGCCGAAAGTCGTGCCATTTCTATATTTTTTTCCCGTTTCCCGTTAATTTATATTGAAGGTCAAAATTCCATTTTTTTTGTTCTTTTTACGAAAACAAGTCTTAAATGTTACACATATACATAACTTTAAAAACTCCCACGATTACTGTAGCACTGAATGGATAGCGGATGCACCCAAAACAGAATGTTTTGCGTGCCTTACGTTGTGCACCACAGTAAAATGCAAATATTCACACTAAAAAATAAAAGTCGTCACCGTTATTTTTGCCCAAAGTTACTTAGTTAGATGTACAGAATACGTAGACGACGACTTCGTGAAGGATCTTGTTACAGTCTGTATATTTTAGGGCTTTTGACTACCCGTAACAGATGTCGAAGATGTACACGACAGCCAGGACTATCGGCTTACAGCACTTTCTAGACACGGTGAGGTCCCGATATGAAATGGACGGACACCCATCCACGGACCTACATCGGCAAGCGTAGCTTACCCTTGATCGATTGAACCATGCGGATGTTACTTTTCCACGAGCTCCTCTGAACCAGTACTTTTAAACTGGTGATTTGTAGGCCAACTAGGCCTATGACAGTTAATCTGGATACTTCACGGTTCTTGTTAATTAAGTGTTAAAAACTTTACTAGGAACCTACTCAGAAAGTTTTATGATAAAACTGTTTTACTGCCATCCCGGAGTAAAAAGTTAAGGAGGATCGTAAAGTTGTTTTACTAGTATTTTATGTAGAACAAATTGAACCATGCATGTTACATAATGTTAACATAGTTAAAACCACGGGTTAAAACTACATCTTAAATCTCCAAAACGAACCTTTTACAATCTCATTACCAACCGACTTCAAAATAGGAGGAAGCTCTCCATTCGTTTGAATTTTTTTTTTTTTTTTTGTAACCTCGGAACTCCGTAATTTATAAACAGATTTGAAAAAAGTCTTTCCTTCTATACAAATAAATATAAATATAAATTTGGATTACTTCTGATGAGTGATTTTAGAGTTACCTTCAATATTAATTATACACTAAGTGGAAAAAATACGTATATTTTTTCCACTTAGTGTATAATGTTGATGACGTTATAATCACTTGTTCACACACACCAGCCAGTCGATTCTGTAAAAATCTCACCGGGAAAACTTTTGTGGAGTGAGCTGTCAGTGTCATCCCACTGATGCTAGGGATTGACCAAGCAAACATGTACAATCATAATCGAGATTCTAATACTATTTTTTATGCTAATTCTTTTGATCATTTACTATAATTTCAAAGCTACTATTTTAGTTGTCAAAATATTACTATTTTGTGGGGTTTTCAAATAAAATAGTCAAACAGGAACTCAGTAAGGATCTAAATGTGGTTTTTTTTTTCTAGACTATTCGTTATATATCAGGAGCAGAGAAGGAGGATACAATTATTGTTCGTGCGTTAGGCGCTCGCACGAACAATAATTATATCACAACAATAATGAAAATAAAACATTCACAGCTACTAGACTGATAAAAATACGCATCGACATTGTTTGTTATTATTAAAATTTCGTTTATAATTGTAAATGTATGCTTGGTCAATATTATTATTATTCTTATCTTCTTGGGATGACACTGACAGCTCACTCTACGCTCACTTCACCTAAGCTTTCACGGTGAGATGGTTACAGAATCGCACTGCTGTTACTGTTATTTACGTAGCAAGTGCAGGTATGATTATTTCTTTGGGATCAGAACTAAAACGTGAAAAATAAAGATTAAAAAAAAAAAAGAATAACAATCGACTTCCAATACAAACAGTGAAAAATAACTTTGATTTCGGAAGTCAGTGTCTTTGGTTTGGTGTATTTTCGTTTTTTTTTTTTGTTGTAACCCCACAAAAATTCGTATAACTTCACTTGCTTTTTTTTGGACGTCGGTTGTTTTATTTATTTTTTTAAGAAAATTTCCAAGATGTTGGTATCACAGAGCTCGTAATCGCCGCGCTGGCACCGTCTAGACACGGCAGTACTAATGAAATTCGTGGTGTCAAAACGTTGAGCGCACAACTTCTGTCACGGACCGCCTTAAAACCTCCAGTTTCATTACAACAAAATATGAGTAAATGGTGACACGCTTGGTTTGTATGAAAAATGTTCAAAATGCCGCCTCTAGCAGCAGCTGCCGAGGCTCCTCCATGCTCTCTGGTAGTATCTCTACTCTACGAGGCATGTGCTTCGAAGGCATGTAATCCACGCATGGCTAAGGCATCTGACATAAACAAATGCATTTGCGACGGATGCCTCGCACTTTCTGTCCGTACATATGGCGACACATCAAGCTAACATTTCCAGTTTTAGCTGACCTCGTATGGGTATAGGTTTTTCGTACGTATGAGAAGTCAGCTTATATTGGAAATTTATAGCTTGATATGTCGTCATGCGTACCTTAATTATGTCTTTTTGTCACTTCACTGCCGGGAAAAAATTCAAAGACTGGTAGTTTTTACAAAGCGTTATAATGCATTTTTTTAAATAATGGGTTGTCAGGATGAAGCTTTTAGAGGGCTTCCTTCTTTTGGCCTTAAATCCGCGCTAAATTTATTTATTTAATGGCGTTTGAAAATTAGTCTTCCTTTCTCAGAGCGAGGTATTGCAGGAGGACTAATTTAACTACAGTATTTTATCTCACAAAGCGATTACTTGATTGATTTGCGATGCGCGATTTACTTGTAGTTACCAAGTGTACTGTGAAGCGCAGGAGCTCTCAGTACCGACCGAGACAATGCCGAAGTGTGTGTTTGTGTGTGTTATATGCTGACGCTACTCGTCTTCACGCACATATTTACAGCGTGCTTGTATACTTGGTTACCAAAAGTAAAGCGCGCATCACTTCGTAACATAAAAATACTACGAGTATACCAAAAAAAATTGCTACATTTTTGTCATGTTAAGCTCTGTAAGAGCTAGTTCAATTTCAGCAATAAATCCTTTACGGAAAGGCACTTTGCCTTTCCGTAAAGGATGGTATGTGCACTCAAGCATTTTTTGAAACTTTTCTCAACAAAATCTATTCTGTGCTTCGACCGATATCAGGAAATTCTATCGAATACGTCTTATCGTACGGCTTACCTACAGAATTTGGATATAGGTAGTCGATGTTTTATGGTAAAAAAGGTTTTTCCCAGAAAGAAAAACCTTTGACATGTATCGTTCGACCTCTGAAAATCTATTGAAATCCTTCGATTATTTGGCTCACAAACACAATTTGGTTGAATGCTATTTCTAGAGAAATATACTGTATGTTTATTGAAATATTATCATCACGTAAGACATGTAATCAGCTATAGAATTTGTCTATCTAGATTTTGGTTATAATACGCCATTAATTATCACTTGAATACATATAATCAACCTCATAATACCTAACTATTTGCACCAGAAACACTTCATTACCGTTTATATTCCCAAATGTAATAATTAAACATGAAAATGTGACATAAGCATAATTTATGACGTGTTTACATTCAAATTGATGGTTTATTTTATTATTAATTTCGTCTTGTGTTACCTCTGTTGAATAATTTTGCAGTACTGAAGATAAATTATACAGGGCGACTGTAATTTGACTTATTCCTTCCAGGACGTGATAGTGTGATCCATTTGCAACAATTAAGCACCCCATAAAGCACACGCAAAAATTAATGGGGTTCGACAAAACGCAATTTTTTTTTTTATTTCCAGAATTCGTCACTAAATATCACTTTTCTCTAAACTCTTAAACTGAATGGTCTTCATTGCCTTTCCATTGAAAACCCAATACTTTAATAAACCTTTCGAATTTTCCAGTAAAAGAAGGTCAATTCTTTTACTTGCAAGCGTTCAAATTTAGGTATTTTTGATAGGTGGAGACTGATTAAATAATAAAAATAAAAAAACTAAAATTTTAAAAACAAATTAATGAACGTTCTTAAAAACTGGGATTGCCCTTTAAACATTGTGTCTCAAACGTAGGTATTATTATTTGGTTACTTAAATAATGTTGCTTGTTATTGCTTTCCTATGAGGCAATAATGAGCAATCAAGACCATGAATGATCGAATAATGAAGTGAAAGAAGCAGGTGACCGTTCATTCTTATGTGAGTTTGTTGGTGTCGTGGGAACGTGGAATGAAACCAAAAAATAAACAGTCACTCTGAAGTGAACTGTTCACTCGTGTGAAGCTTCTGAAGTATTTTGAGAGTTCGACAACACTCATTGCGCTATTTATGATGTTGAGCAGACGATTTTCTAAACTTATGAAGTAATGGATTACCACTTTCTTTCAAAATCTTTCGGATTGTGATTAAAAAAGTATGTTAATCAATTGGGGTGCTGTTAAATGTAGGAATAGTAGAAGTTCCTCTGGGATACGTCCATAGCGCAGCGCAGCTGCCTCTATTTTATATAATATAGGTTTAAATAATTTATTCTCATAAAAGACAAGTAACCGACACCAAAGTATATGTACAGTATTATATACTCATTCAGTAGTTCAATTCTCAACCATTAAAGTACATTGAAGGACGTTAGTCAAGGCAGTTTTCAATTATGTGTTTGGATAGCCGAGATTTAAAACTGCTGAGAGAGCTAACACTTATTATATATGTGGGTAGATATTTGTAATTAAGAAGTAAAGAGAAACCTTCGAATAATTCAAAAGATTATCACGTACCTATGTATTCGACCCGTCTATACCTCGTAAGCGTAAATCTTAGTTTTGATTAGATTAACTGAAGCTCAAAGCCGCTTCTCTATTCCGTTAGCGAGAAATACATTTTGAAAATATTATTATTTATTTTTATTATTTTGGAAATATTATTATTTCCAGCTAGGCTAGAAATTGCCTCTTGGAATTAAGTAATTGGCTCTTCTTTAGTCTTTGTTGTTATTTACATAATATGACCATCCAGAGTGTAAATGACACGCTAGGACAAGTCGTTATTCAACTAATGCAATACTGCCGGTCGATTCTGTAAAAATCTCACCGTGAAATCATAAGTGAAGTGAGCACTTGATAGTGTTAATCCCTAGCGAATGACAGCTCACTCCACGCTCACTTCACCCAAGCTTTCACGGTGAGATGGTTACAGAATCGCACGGCTGCTCGTTATGCTCCCATAACCCAGGCGATCAATCTGCTGAACGCCCTGATTGCTCAGGAGCCTGAAGTTGACATATTTATGTGGAAATAAATCTATGTTTAATGTTTGTATGAAGTTTTTTAGTTAAATGTTATGTTGTTGGCTTGCTGCGCGCTTTGGTGTTTACTGTAAGTGCAGCAAGTAATTGATATAGAAATAAATAAATAAATTCATGATTCATTCATTCAGCCTTACCTAGACGAGATTGATGTGGATGCTGCCAACGAACTGAGTATACGTCAATTACAATAAATCTCTATAGATAAATGAACTTGCTTTATTCGTTAATTAATCAATAATTTAACAATCATCATCTGCCTAGCCTTTTCCCAACTATGTTGGGGTCGGCTTCCAGTCTAACCAGATGCAGCTGAATACCAGTATTTTACGTCGAGCGACTGCCTATGTGACCTCCACAACCCAGCCATTGGGTGATACCCCTTGGCAAGACTGGTTGTCAGACTTTCGGGCTTCCTGACGACCCGTAACGAATATTAAAGATCCACGAATGACAGCCGGTACCAACGGCTTAAAGTGCTTTCCGAGGCACGGAGGGGTCTCGGTATGTAAATATGGTCAGTCACCTATCTACGGATCAACCGCGGCAAGCGTAGCTTAACGTGATAGATCGACCCGTGCGGCTGTCATAACTTAGCCACAAGCCAAAAAGCTCAAAATATTCCTATAACCTACTAAATTTTGATTTAATTTTATTGTTTTGTATATAGACAATGTTCAATGTTTTAATTACTTTAAAATAATAATACTTATTCGTGTGCTTCTCGACTGTAACAAACTATTAGTATTAATATAATGCGCTCTTCATCATATGGTATTACCATGTATTCCACGAGACGGGCTCGAACTAGTGTGGAGTTCTCAAGCAAAATGCTTCCTTTGTGTATTATTTTGTTTGTTTTATTTTTTTATGAAGTTTAAACTTTAAGGAAATGTAAAAAACTTTTTTTTGGCAAATAAACATTATCTTATCTTATCACCGCCATTAAGTGCAGAAACCCAACCACAGTTAACTAGCCAATTAAAGTTATCGCAAAACAAACTTCAGGGCCTGAAACTATTCTATAGCCCATTCAGGATATAACAATACTGAATTCTCACTTGAACCCTCTAGCATTTTATCAACACAGGGACGCTCGTTAGTTGTGGACCTGATTTTACAAAGCAGCGGTTTTTAAAGCCCTAGAAGAATTTCAAATGTCGACCACAAGTGGTACCCGAGATACCTAATGGTAGATTATGGCCTATTATTACTGTACAATTGAAGGGTTATCCAAACAAAGGGTAAACGTAGCTGGTTTTCAGATAACCATTAATGAATAGATCAGAATGAGGAGAATTCTAGATAGGAATAGAATGAAATCAATAAAAAAATGCTGTGTTCCATACCTTCTTTCAGTGGTCAGTATCTTAGTGCTCATACACACGAGCGACACGCATCGACGGTAGACGCAACTGTATTCATCGACACGCGTCAAAGACAGCCGAAGACACCCGTCGACGCCCGCCGTTTAGCCCGTCGACGCGTCGGCGGCTGCCGTCGACGACGTGTCGCTCGTGTATTTGAGTACGGTGCTCAAATACACGAGCGGCATGTTGTCGTCGGCTACAGTTGCCTCTGTCATCGAGCGCGTGTCGCTCGTGTGTATTGCACACTCAGTTGAAATGAAATTACGTCAACAGAAAATTTAATTGAAATTTGGGTTAGTACGCGGTTTTTCTGGGTTACTCGCAATGCGATGTGGTTGTATTTTTTAAAGATTCACGGATACGAAAACGAGGTGGAGACTTTTCCTTGGGAGTCAGTGAGGGTTTTCGTGTCTTACAGTTGTATCGTTATATATTGGATTTTATGGGTTTTATTTTATATTTGTAAAACAAAAAAAAAAAATACCCCAAGTTACTCCTTATGACATCAGCTATCTGACAGTGAAAGTGCCTGTCAAAATCGGTTCAGCCGTTTCGGAGATTAGCCAGAACAAACTGTTAGACGACAATAATGTAAAAATAATGTTCATTTTGTTATAAGTACCATTTATACATTTAGTAAACAGCCGTTATTTTGACTTTAACTTAAAAGACACTTAAATTGTATTTTTTTGTACATATTTATATGTCATAGATAACATTACAATAAAATAAGATTAGAAGAACATCACAAAAGTCATAAAATTCTTTTCACGAAAAGACTTAGCTAAAGTTATTTCCTAAGTCCAAAGTTTATTTTATTGTTTTTCCACTGGTTCTTAGTACTTACGCAATGTCAAGGGCCTAATTGCTTAAATAATTAAAAATCTTAAACTAAGCTAAACTTAACTAAAACTAAGCTGAACTTAGATAAAAACAAGTCTCTCAAAGGAATATTGTCAACAGAGTTCTAAAGGAAAAGTTGTGAAGTTTTAGTTGGTGTTGATGATACTAACTAATCAAACTATGTAATTTTTGGGAATAGTGTAAGTTAAGTTAGGGTGATTTTTAGAACGCCAGATAATTTTATTTGAGGAATAATTTTGAATTTTTGACAGTTCTTCCATACAAAATCTGTCAGAAGTCAATTTTATTCCACGAATAAAAGTTATCTGTCGATTGAAAAATTTGCTCTTAGTATAATTTGACGTCGTTTTGTAGTAGAGGTTATTATCTCAATAGGCCATTACGACTGCATATTCATCAGTAAAAATACTGATCTAAGCAATCGCAGCTCAAACTCGTTCACAGATTTTAGCTTAGCTTAAGAATAAAAAATATTTAATAATTAATGAAAAAAATGTATTAATTATAAAACATTTTTTTTTTAAATATTTAGTATAGCTAAATCAAAACAAAATTATGAAGACTAAAACTTACTTTTCCCACTTGAATAAATTAAATCGTCACAAAACATTTTAGGCGTAAAACTCGTGTTTATTTATTTTATTTTTACAATTTTAAGAAAGCTTACAGACTAATTACACGTAAATGGTAACTAAAAAGTAAACAACTGACAATTTCTAATTACAAGTTTCCACATAATATAGTTGCTATCTCTACTCACTTCTCGCTAATGGGACACTTGGGAACTGTCATTGTGTTTAAATATAGAGTGTTCTTTTATATCGCGTTGTACTACTTAGGCATACGTTTATTTAATCAACCTTTAACCGATTGAATGCCGTAATTACAGAAACAATTGAAAAACAATTATGTCTCGCGTGGATTCCCGTTCACATACGAAGGGTTAAGGTGCCACCTTAACCCTTCGTATGTGTCTACCTAGTCGATATTTTTTCCATACAAATTTTAGATCTTTAAAACTATGCAACGGATTTTGATGCGGTTTTTTTTAATAGATAGAGTAATTCAAGAGGAAGGTTTATATGTATAATACATGCATAATATAGTAGAAAAACACTGATCATTTTAGAGGTTTCTAATGTTATGTCGTAAATAAACACATTTTTTTGCGCTTACATTGTAAACGCTGGCTGAACCCGTCGAGATAGATCAAAATAATGTACTACAGTATTGTACACCTTAAAAAGGTCTACAAAAAAGTCCGCAATGGTATATGTCTATCTTTTAGGGATAACCCACAATAACCATTTTTATCCTATACTTTTTACGAAAAAAATTATCAGTGTTTCTCCATTGCACCCGTGCGAAGCCGGGGCGGGTCTCTAGTCTGAAATAAATTATTATTATTATTATTCCACTGCTTGACATTTTGCATCCAAAGTCACGCATGATATAATTTTGTCTCATTATTAATTTTGTCTGTACGGAAACTTTAGGTGTAAATAAGTAACAAAAGAACTGGAAAATCTTCAAAACAAAATCGGTACCGACAAAGCTTAGTTATCGAAGAGTTCAAAAAACTTTATTTGTAATTGATTTATGGAGCGGTTTTTTCATAAAACTCGATTTTCCAAAGGACTTCAAATTTTTTTTTGAGAACTATACGTTGTGCGTGTAGACTAGCGTCTAACTGCTCGTCACTGATACTATCTCTGTCGTACATGATGCCAGATGAGACAGCGTGCTTTTTGGCCAAGCCCACCAGTGAGTTCGAGCTCGCGACTAGTTCCATCTTAAGTTACTGACAACCCCACAAACCATAAACATAATCTACACATAAGTCGACTGCCGCAACAAACACTATCGAAACTGCAAATCACGCACTTCAAAGGAGAGCAATTCAAAGTTGTAATTCGATGCAAAATATCAGATAAAAATAGATAGAAATAGAATATAATATACTTCAGTAAAATTATATATTATATAATTTTACTGAAGTTAATAATACAAAATATTTTGCATCGAATTACAACTTTGAATTGCTCTCCTTTGAAGTACGTGATTTGCAGTTCCGATAGTGTTTGTTGCGGCAGTCGAAGTATGTATGTCGCTATCTCTGTAAAGACGCTAGCACATCAAACTACTACAATCTATCAAATTTCTTTAATAGATTTTCAACTTTAAAACTAAAGCATAAGGTTCACTTTGAACCTTATGCTTTAGCATTCGGGAAAATTTGACAGTTTCGGGTGCCTTGATGTGCTGGCGTCTGTACTCAATCGAGTCTTCTTGCTCAATATGACTTACGAAACATTTAAAGCACGCTTACGCGACGTGCGGCGGAGAATTTGGCAAATTTATCAAACTTTCAACAAAAAACGAGCAGAAAAATGGGCCATTATTTAAATATCGAGATTTATTATTCGTATACCGAAATTATCATAAATAGCAGTTTTTATTAGACCCCTAAACTCGCGTGTTTCACGGTATTTAACCTCCTAAACTGATATACAACGGGATTAAAATTTACAATCAGTTCTATTTTATAAGAGGATTTACGATTTCCTGGCCAAGGGCACCCCTTAATCCCAAATCCCGACAGTTAAAGGGATAGCTGCATTTTCAGGGGTCATTAATTTTTATAAGAATAAACAGGTACGAGGAATGACTGACTAAAGTCTTTCTGAAGGTACTTAATCTACTGTCTGTTTTAGTACTTTCTTTAGATAAGGAAGATATGAAATGAGTTTGTCATCTTTATGTTGAAGGTCCTGCTAACAAACAGGCGGAACCGGAACGGGGATTGTTCTCAATCTGGCGTTAATGAGCTTTCTTTCTTTGCAAAGGTTGCAGATCATCGTCTGCCTAGCCTTTTCCCAAGTATGTTGGGGTCGGCTTCCAGTCTAGCCGGATGCAGCTGAATACCAGTATTTTACATGGATTGACTGCTTATCTGACTTCCAAAATCCAGTTTCTGTTTAAAACGATACCCCTTGTTATGACTGGTTGTCAGACTTTCGGGCTACTGACGACCCGTAACGATTATCAAAGATCCACGAATGACAGCCGGGACCAGCGACTTAACATGCTTTCCGAGACACGGAGGGGTCTTGGTATGTGAAGATGGTCACCCATCCACGGACCAACCGCGGCAATTAGCTTAACCTGATCGATCGACCCGTGCGGCTGTTATTAATTAGCCACAAGCCAAAGCTTACAGAAATGAAGCTGAAATAATTTGAAAGCCAAATAAAGTAAGTAAGTACTGAGTAAATACGTTAAGCAGAGTTGTTCCTATAGTGACATCCACATTTGCCAATAATGTTTAAGTCTCATGGAATAGGGGGCGAGCCATCAACCGGGCAGAAATCCAGACTCTAGGCTGCTACCGAGAAAATCCAGATAGAAAACCCAATAACACTGCACGAACCATAATCACTCTGATCCCTCATTAATACCCAAACACACATAGACACATACGGGTATGAGATATATCTCACTCATAGACAAATATATATCTCATATATTGTATATCTGACGTAGATATATCTCACAGGTAATAATGAGGAATCAGAGTGATTATTTTCAATGGTAGGTAACCTTTTTTAAATATTTTTGGGACAAAATATAACATGGTGTAAAAATTATTGGAATCGATTCAGTTACTTATACTAAAAATAATGTCGTATATAGCTGTTGTAGAACTTGTGATGCTGGCAGCGAAGGGGTGGACTCGTTGAATGAAATTAGGGCCTTTTCAATAAGACTCCCAAGTATAATGTTGAAGGTATATGTATAATGAACCTTTTACAAAATTAAATTGAGTTTTAAAGTATCGACACACAACTGTAACGACCGGTGTCGTCGACTAACTGGCTTGAACGGTGGGGCGCACCCGGCCCCGCGCGCGCCTCTGCTACCGCTGCGCGTCACCTCCCGCGCCGTGCCGTATGCGTGTGTGTGGAGTCCTTGTGCACGCACACATGCAAGGCGTCAACAGCTGTAATACACAGTGGGTATATTTAGAAAAAAAAAATAAACAGAAATATCTTTACTGTAAATTAAAAAATATACCACTCACTACATTTGCATAAGATTACTGCTTTAAATGGAAAAAGCAATTAGCAAACGTAAACGACAGTCTTGGCCAGAATTAATGAAAAAAAGAAATACAAGGAAGAAATTAAGAACAAAAAACAAAAACAGTCTGTGTGGGATGTTCCTACAGGTCTATGATAATAATAAATTGCGTACAGCCTACGGAGTCTACTGTTGCTCCTTCAGAATTTTAATTATATCACTTTTTTAATGAGTAAACTAAAGTGTGTTTTCCATTGTTCCAGGTATACTCGGTTCAAACTGTCAGTGAAAATGTGGTCCTTTAACGAATCTATAACACGTGCTGCAGAACTTGTGAACCATGCCTTATTTTGTAGTTAAAAAGTGATTTGAACTATGGAGAGTGTTAAAATAGTGCATAATGGATATTATGTATAACATCAGTTTGGAAAGGCAAAAGTTCTACGCGACACACATTTTCAACAAATATCCCGAATCTATAGACGTGGACGTAAGTTTGACATTTAAATCAGATATTTTTGCTTTATTCTTTTGAACACAGATTTCTTTTGGCAGCGCTATCCTTAATCTAAATTACGTGGGAGTAAGTTTCATAATTATATAAAGGGTGGAAAAAAATTATGGGCCCTGGAGGGGAACTACCTTAAATCCTTTAGTTAGCTCATTTTACTAAAAGGAAGAAACATTCCTTCATTCTTTAAAATAAATAAAACCGCATTCAAAGATCTATATAAAAGATATTCTAAAATTCGCTTGTCTTACCCAGGAATCGAACCAACTAAAAATCAAAAAAATAAACCCTCGCTATTTTACCATACGAATTGGTAGGATTACTTACTTTATGTTGTTGTAAATGGCCGCCGATCAAGCAAAATATTAGGTTGTCTCATAAGTTCTTGCCATATTTTATTTTTCTCGAATTTTCGCGTATTTAAACTAAAGTGAATTCAAGAAAGTTCTCGATCTTTCTAGTAAGGATGAGTATCTTTTATGGTGAGGGTATAAATAGGCGCGGACGCAACGCAATAATTAGTTTTTAGTGAAAATAGATCAGCGTCAACTGCGAGCTATTATGCTATATGAGCATCGACTTAAAGTCTCTTCAACAGAAACGGCTAAAAAGATTAACACTGCATTTGGACCGGGTACTACTAGGACTGTTCGTTTCTGGTACAAGCGTTTTGACACCGGTGATATAAGCTGCGAAGATCAACCTCGCCCAGGCCGACCAACCAGCTTCGATGAAGACGCTTTGCGTCACGAACTTGAGCTACATCCAGACTATAGTACGCGCGATTTAGAGAAGGCGCTTGGACAATCCAACGCGACGTCGCGACCATCTCAAATCGATGGGATATCGCAAAGTGATGTCACGTTGGGTACCTCATGCGTTAACGGACCATGACCGGGCCGTTCGTGTGGCCATTTGTCAAAGTTTGTTACTTCGTCCGCAGAGACGAGACTTTCTCAAGGACATTATTACATGTGACGAGAGCTGGATACATTATGAAACTAACACGCGTCATGCCTATTGGATTCCTCGCAGGGAAAACCCACCAGCCCAGCCTAAATTTAATGAACACGGTCGTAAGATTATGTTGTCTGTTTTCTGGGATTGGCAAGGAATGATTTTCTGGGAACTCCTCGAATCTCATCAGACTATTAACGCCAGTCTGTATACGCAGCAGCTTCGCAAACTAGCAGAGATGTTAAAAATTAAGCGGCCAAAACGACTTGGAGTCCAACTTTTGCATGACAACGCACAACCTCATTGCGCCAAGTTAACACATAAACAGCTGGAGGAGCTAGGATGGCTGACTGTTCCACATCCACCGTATAGCCCGGATCTTGCGCCTTCAGACTTTCATTTATTTCGAGCTCTTAAATTTCATTTACTAGGAAAAAAATTCAAAAATTTTGGAAGTATTAAAATTGAACTTGAAAATTTTTTGGAGTCCCAGCCTGCCTCATTTTGGGAGAAGGGTATTCAAATTTTGCCCAGTAGATGGCTGACTGTTGTAGATAACGAGGGGGCCTATATAATTGATTAAATGTGTTTTTTATCAATAAAAAAATATTAATAATAATTTGTTTTTAATTGGCAATAATTTTTGAGACAACCTAATATATCTGAACTGACGACATTCCCATTTCCCTTAAAAATATATAATATAAAATGTTTCGAAGAAATTCGCCTCCATACTATGTTGCAACGCCTACGACGAATCGATACGCTAGGTCTAATAATAGTTTTACCTTTATCGGATAGTCGAAAGCAATGTAATATAGAATGAACAACGTTGCTCATAACTACCCACGTAGAAAAACTTCAGTTTTTTAGGCGCCCAACGTGGTTATGGTAATAGTTATTCGTTATAATTCTGTTCACCATTATTCAAGGCAGATCTCACACAACAACGCGCCACGCAACGGGACGCGGGGAACAGACCCAATTGACCCGCACAAAAGCGACATTGTATTGAATTTGTATGTAAAATCACGCGTGGCGGCGCGTGTCCCGCGCACCGGAGCGTGGCGGGTGGTAGTTCACACTGCAGAAAATATCCCACAATCCGCGATAGGCTAAGCAAAATAAAACAAACTACAACATAAAATATTCCTTTTTTAATATTTTTTTTTTTTACACTTATAAATATACTAGCTAAACCTCTGTTACCATTAATTGACCACCATCCGACCAAACCGACACTTAAAACACGTACACTGACAATATAATTTTCCCTCATCAATTTACCTAGATTAATAAGGCAGGTGTACAAAAACAGCACCCTTATTGCGTAACATATTGCTAATGTATTGCTTTGTATGTTCGAAAAATTAGTCTTCTCAACAATGTAAATAACTCAATGAATGTTGTTGTTAATCAAAATGAAAGCCATTGCTACTGACAGTGTGTTACGCAATTACCCCGTTGCGCTGGTTATTATGTGAGCTATAAATCGGGTAATTATATTATATTTAGTATTATTTAAAGCTTAAAACAAGGTTTTTATTAAGAAGTACTATTCCTAGGTAATGGTTGACATTCACCTTAATAGTTTTCTGTCTTTTAGTAGATCTTCATAGTTATTTTTATGCTAATGAAGGCTGATTTTCTCAAGGTCAGATAACTTTTATCCGTGGAATAAAATTGACGTGTGTTTGTAGATAAATATACCTGGCATACGGTTGACTTATCAGCCCTAAGTCTAACAAACCGCCTCGGAAGACCTGTCCTCCTGATGAACTGTCTTGAGACATTTGACCTACCTTTTAAGTTACCCTACGACTACCTACTCAAAATGGAGGCAGGGAGCAACACCAAAATACACTTACGTACAGCTCTATCAACCCACGCGTTTCGTCATCGAAGGTCAACATTTGTCGGCTTCCAGTCGAACCATATCAAGCTGAATACCAGTATTTTACATGGAGCGACTGCCTATCTGACCGCCACAATCCAGTTAATACGATACCCAAATGATGTCCTACTGTTAGAATAATTTCGGTGATAATTAACTACGGTTACCAATTAGGTAATTCCTTTGTATTATGTATGTTGTAATAAGGATAATACCGTAAAATAATAAGCACCATGTTTCTCAAAATTAATAATGCGTTGCAAACTCCCCACTGGAACAGGCTTTTTAATTTGTTTTGTTTTAATAACATCGGTCTATTGTTTATAATATCTGAAACGTGCCTATCACATTCATATTATAAAGGCGAAAGTTTGTGTGTGTGTGTATGTTTGTTACTTCTTCACGCTCAAACGGCTGAACCAATTTTGATGAAATTTTGCACACAGATAGTTTATAACTAGGATTAACACATAGAATACTTTTTATCCCGATATTCTTATGGGATCGAGGCTTATGCGGGTGAAACCGCGGGGCGCAGCTAGTTGTTCTATAAAATCCTGGTGTTCCTAATTTTTGGCACATCCGTTGAGACATTATTTCATACGAACCTATATATTTCGGAAGCCACGCGTTTAGCTTGATTGTGAGTGAAAAAATAAAATAAAAATGCTTAAACCACCTACCTAATCATTTTTTTGCACCTACCTACCTACCTTAGAATTTCAGAGCTGTGGTGTCTTTAAAGTGTCGTTTTTATAAAGAACCGGAAAATATAATATTCGCAAGGTACAGACGCCAGCACATCAAGCTACCCGAAACTATCAGATTTTCCCAATCAACTTTGAACCTTATGCTTAAGCGATAAAGTTGAAAATCTATTAAAGAAATCTGACAGATTGTAGTAGCTTGATGTGCTGGCGTCTGTACATTGAAAAGAGAGGAATGGTGGCCCAGTGGCCGCAAGCCCCAACTAACGAGTCCGGTCGTAAGTTCGAACACAAGCAGACACTTTACTTTGTGTATTTAATTTCATCACCAAAACGGTTTGACAGCACTCAAAACGATGAAGAAGAACATCGTGATTAAACCGGCATGTCTTTTTTTTATTTTTGGGTGGGAAATTATCAAATAACTTCTCCCGCTCTGGGCGGAGCCACCCGTGTTCCTTTAGTTGCCTGTGCCAAGGGCCACGCTAACTCTTTCGAACAACTCGCGACCCTGGCAGGAAACCGGCATGAATTAGAACCAAAAATGCCACTTGTGATATGTGAATCTACCAACCCGCACTGGGCCCGCGTGGTGGATTATGGCCCACTCCCTCTCACAGAGAGAAGGCCTGTTTACCAGCAGTGATGACATCATAGGCTCATTATGCCTTAGAATTTATGAAATGAATTTAGCACGACATCCTTTTTAGCGATATTTTCATATTTATGACAATTTAAAACATAAAGCCAAAGCTCATAATTTACGTGGATTTTGAGATAGGCCGCGTGCAAATACCGGAAAATGATCCTGTTCAAACTTAAATTGTACGACATAAATTAAATTCCGAATGGTTGAAAAAACTTTTAATAGCTGAATGTTCCGCATGCAGTGCTGTGCAGCCCACATTAAAAGTTATGCAACAACTGTAAACTTGACATCCCTAACGATATACGACCCGCGTAACTATGGAAATTGAGAAAATAAAACAAGCATTAAAGAGTTGCAATTGGTGCAGCACTTTTAAATTTTGACATAATGAACACGTTCAGTTATTTTACGACAGTGATCTTTATTCTCGTTACTTTATAGTAACGAGAATAAAGATCACTGTTGTTGACATTGATTTTGACAGACTTGTCAGTTGCAGCAACCCAACAACACCTTTATAGGTGTTGTTGGGTTGCTGCAACTGACAAGTCTGTCAAAATCAATGTGATCTTTATTCTCGTTACAGTAAGGGTGCTGTTAGGTTGTAGCTGTCAGTAAAATAACTGTGAACGTACTGTCGGATTAAAATATCATCCATCAAATAATAGATCTAAAAGCGACCATTTATCAGCGATAACCATGATGGAAAGATCAAAAATGATTGACATAAGCTACCGAAAAACGTATGTCAATCTTGTTGAAAGTCGTTGTAGAAATACGAAACGCTTTGAAAGCGATTGCTACTTGTTTTGGTCTTCTGGTAGGTATTATCCCTTTATCATCATCTAAAACAGATAGATACATGAGTAGAATGAATAGATAAATACGTGAACATATCCGTCAGTAGTTGGCCGTAACATCCCAGCGCTGATTTGCTGGATTCGTTTTCTCCTCTACCGAACATTTTTTTCTCCTGTCAGTTCAGTTTGTTTATATGAATGTATATATGTATCTAACTATGTACCATCTCCCATGGGATAAACATAGTTTTTAAGTTTACTAACACAGTGAGTCCTAGTTACTTGAATAAATACATTTATTATTATTATTTCTTGTATTTTATAGTCATTTCCTAGCTATTTAACTCGTATGTTGCACCTGCCATATTTTGTCTCTGCCTCACCCTAAGGTTGACTGGTAGAAAATGCCTCAGGCATTAAGTCCGCCTTGGTACAGTATTTTTTTTTACTTGTGCATAAAGTTTTAATAAATAAATACACTGCCGTCGAAAAGTTTCCGGACAAAGTTATAATTGATTTTTGTAATTAAGAAAGATACTAAAAACTATAAGGTAACTATGAGTACACACAATATATCAAAACACGGAGCGAGTGTGATCGTTTTGTCTACTACTCGTTGTTTCCCGTTGTTTATTTGTTGCGCAATAATCAGTAACGCTCGGCACACGACGACGACCGGCACGCTCACGACGAGTAAAAAGTGTATCATAGTCAACGATTTGAAGCGAATGTGAATTTTTTGCTTTTCAATTAATGTAAATGTCAATTAATTTATTGATTGCTACTTGATTGTGTATTTTTATGCGTATTTCATTTACTACTTTTTTGTAGATAAGCTAAAAAGTATTTTTTTTTAACATTTTAATTTTTCATTCTTTTCATTTAGGATAATGGGTAGGGGCACTACTTTAAGCTTAGAAAAACGTGCATCAATCATCGCGCTTCACAATGAAGGCTTTACATTACAGTATATTGCTAATAAGTTAAAAATACCTCGTTCTACTGTTGGAGATACTATTACCCGATTCCGGAAGACGGGTTCTAATAAAGACCGTAAACGGACAGGGAGGCCGAGAGTCACTTCTAAATTGGAGGACAGAACACTAGTTATTATGTCAAAAATGGATAGGAAGCTTACAGCACCGGAAATCCAAATGCGGTTTAATAATAGCCATAACAAACAAATTTCAGTAAGCACTGTTAAGGACCGCTTAAGCAAGGTGGGCTTAAACGGCAGAGTTGCCATTAAAAAACCACTTTTGCGACGTGGTAACAGAAAGAAAAGACTAGAGTGGGCTCGAAAACATAAACATTGGACCATTGAAAATTGGAAACAAGTGTTATGGACTGATGAGTCTAAATTCGAACTATTTGGACGAAGGCGTAGAATTTATGTTCGCCGTGCTAAGTGGGAAAAAATGCACCCTGACTGCATTACACCAACTCTTAAATATGCCGGTGGATCAGTTATGGTATGGGGATGCTTTTCTTTTGCCGGGGTTGGAAATCTTCATAGAATCAATGGAATCCTAGATCAATATAAGTACCATTCTATACTAAAAACACACGCTATTCCTTCAGGCAAGCGATTAATTGGTCAAGGATTTGTCCTCCAACAGGACAACGACCCAAAACATACTTCAAAGCTTTGTTTGAACTATTTAAAGAGAAAAGAAGAAAAGAAAGAGCTGCAGTTAATGACATGGCCGCCTCAATCTCCTGATTGTAATCCTATCGAGTTATTATGGGATGAATTAGATCGGCGAGTAAGGAATATAAATCCAACTTCACCAGAACAACTCTGGGAGAGTCTTCAAACATCTTGGAATGAAATACCAAATACTTATTTAGCAAAACTTGTTGAAAGAATGCCCCGTGTAGTAAATAAAATTTTATCTGAGAAAGGTGGCTTTTTCGACGAAAAGAAAATATGATTAGTAATGCCTTGTAAACATACGAACATATTATGTGAGTTTATTTCAAGATCTTAAATGATACTTTCTTCAATAAAATAATATAATATTCATTGAATGAAGGATTTAATTTAACTCTTTATACTTTTATTATTTAATAATGTCAGTGTCCGGAAACTTTTCGACGGCAGTGTATATACATGCTAAAATAAAAATACGATACGATACGTTCTTGATGAACTAAAAGCAAAATATTGATGGCAATAAAGTCCATCTTTCTTTGCTGTACGACGAACACACTAGGTCAAGCTGATACCGTAGGAAAAAGGATTAACTATTCAGTGAGGGTCGTACAGGAGCCGTCTTCACAGCCAAGATAGGTTACAGTATAGTAGTCCGGACTTAAACCAGGTTGAGCATATCTGGGACATGGTCAAAAGAAAGATAAAGTCCACCTTCGACCCGCCAGAAACTCTTAACCAACTTCGAAATGCAGCACTGACTGCTTGGGAAAGCACGGTATGCTTTCCCTTTTTTCTCCCTTTTTCTGCAAATTGATGTCAGAAACATCATTCAAAGCATGCCAGATAGAATGCAGGCTGTCATTAGGGCTAGAGGAGGAAAAACCCGATACTAAAACGTAAAGACAATAAACCAATTTAGTGTTTTAAAATTGATAGTGTGAAATTCTTTGTTGCTGCAAAAGTGCCCAATTTAATAAATAAACTTATTGAAGTAGTGACGTATTCAATTCCAAGTTCTAAAAGCATAAGAAACACTTACTGAGTGCATCCATTTCAGTGTAAAAAATACATTTTACATATGGCCAAGTTTCCGTGCCGGTGAGTGTATAGGAGATGACAAGTCACAGACTCAGGACTCAGGTGCCTGAATAAATAATTAATTCTCAAAGTTTTTTACATTTTAAACATGGTGTAAATATAGGTGTTATAAATATAAAAGGTGCAGAGACCTCTATGCTTCGGCATACAAATATCAAAAAGAGAAAGTTTGATAACTTTTGGCACCAGCAACACAAATCAAACCTCGCTTTACAAAGTTTTTGAGAGCTGCTAGACGTAAGTTTTTAATGAGCGGAACAATATTTATAAACTTCACTAGCATTGGCAACATGCCACGCGGTTCCCACGATAATTAATAAAGTATATTTTCTATTTCATTTGTATTTTAAGTCATGTAGTCTCTCTAAAATCAATAGTCAGGATGGGTGAATTCATATTTATATTCCTAGATTATAGTCTGTTATGCATAGTCAAGTATTTATGCTGAGCTGCGGCAGTGTGTTTTTGTCACGACGTTTGTGTGGATGTCACGAGAATATTTCCTCTATCTTTATTATGTATTTCTTTTTGCACTTTTTTTAAAAGTTTATAAAGAAAATAAATAATTTTTATTTTCACCTTAAATGGCGAATTTAAGGTGAAAATAAAAATTATTTATTTTCTTTCTTTCAAGATAGAAGTAAGGACATAATTTATTAACTTCTTTAGATCCAACAAAATTGAGAAGTCCCGTGCGTCTCCAGAATGTGACCAAAACAAGTAACTCTTATCTGGGATTTTCAGCTTATCTAAGAGTACTGGATTAATTTTATTAAGACTAGATAATTCGCTGAATTAATAGATAGGTACCCCAGTTTGTAAACTTAATTTATTCTGCTAACAAACTTTCTAACAAAGGGATCTTTAAATTATTTCTAAGAATGGAGTTTAAAGTAATGTAGATAGATATTTCAATAACGGAGGTTTGTTAATATTATTTCAATGATTAACGTTCTTACTAAAAAGTAGTTTAATCTTCCAAAAACTTAGCAATTCTAGAGCTATTGAGATAATAGTTTTAGGAATGTAGGCAAACGTCTCATCCGTTTTATTTCGCACGTTTAAACGAAAACTCTGACATTAACAAAACACAACAAAAAAAGAATTATCCAATTTGGTGCAGTTATTTGGAAGTTATACGCGTACAGACATTTCGTCGACTTTGTTTTATAACTATGTAAGGGTAATTAGATATGTCGCGGGTTGTTCGAAATAGTTACCGTGACCCTTAGCACAGGCAACTGAAGGAACATGAGTGGGTTTTAGTCAGTAAAAGTCTGACACACCCTCCCGCTCCGCCCAGAGAGGGAGAAGTTATTTGATAGTTTCTCACCCAAAAAAAAGGTTAATTAGATTTATCAAATATTTGATTCAAATTATCACAAAAGGTTTCCAATAAATTTGCACCTTTCAACCTGCACCTTCATTTGTTTCGTAAACTTTGCCGTGAGGCCACGAAAGATATCGCCGAATATTAAACGAAGATCGTTGCATATATTGACATCATTCGTTTTGTTCATTCCAATTTAGTGTTCGCTGCCAATTTTGAGGTTTTGCGGATTTTGCACGAAGAATATTCTTTTGAATTTTTGCTACTCCAAACATGAAAGATTGAAATGGAATTTCAATCTTTCATGTTTGGAGTAGCAAAAATAATTGCTAAAGAATCACAGATTTTAATGGGGAATTCAAATTTTTACTTTACCTACTTTTTGTTAATTAAGATGTTGTTCTGGGTTGCAGTTAATATCATCGTGTACTTTCGGTGCAATAAAAATAGGAAAATTGCCTTCGTGATATATTCCGTATTTTTTAAATAACTCATGCTGCCGGGAAGCGCTTCGTCGAGCGTAAATACCGACCATCAGATGTTTCTGTCACCATATTATCAGTTGCAACCCTCAGACTGTGCTGTGTGTGTTATTTTTATATTGTTAATTTGTATTTTGTGTTTCACGAACTGTGTCCAAATAAACTTTCTTCTTTCTTTTCTTTTTTTTTCTGTCTGGTAAATGCCAACAGGTCGACCCGAATTACACTGACTGCACGCCTGTATAGATGGCATTTTCATATCATTTAATGGAGTTTACATACAGTGTAATATAGCCCGGTGTGTGTACCTATAGCCCGGAGTTTGGAAGTTAGTGTGAAACCCCCGTGCCTCGGAAATAACGTTAAGTCGTTGGTCCTGCGCCTGATTTCTCTACGGTCGTGTCGGATTGCCATCCCAGCGGACTACGAGAGTGGGGAGTATCCGAGGGAGTGTATCTGTGTCTGGCAATACACTTGTGCACTATAATCTCGTATCTGGCACGCCAAAGGCTAGTCTCCATTGCGATTGACCGCCATGGCCTAAAAAAACTATCTGGAGGACTATTATTAATATAGGTAATTTTTTTATGACACTGAGTACCAAAATACATCATGTTCAAGCTAAAGTAATTACGAACAAGCTAATTAACTTGATCAGTAAAACTGATGAAGCAATTTTCATAAGGAAAGGATTAAAAACTATTCAACCGAAAACGAATCCGCGGAACAAATATAAAAGAAAATGTTCTTTCATTTGTACTTTTTAGTGACACTTGTTGATTCCCAGGAAAACCTTTCATTATTCATGCTACATCGTAGGTACGTCGGTAGTTGAATATTTATACAAGTAGTTGGTTCCCATGCAACAATTATTGTAGTATTATATTTGTTTCGATAGTTTGTGTGTTACCAAAATATTTCAAAGAAGTCAAGGTCATTACTTGAATACAGCTGGTCTATTTTGTAAACATCCCTAAGATCGACTTCGTATTTGCTTCATCAATTGTAAGAATAATTCCCAGTCAGTGGAACTTCACTAAGGCTCAAACTATCTAACTGTCAGATAGACAAATAGACCTTGTCGTTTTATGACGTGCAAGTGACGTTCAACCTTATATTATAGGTAAAGGAATTACGAGGTCGAATATAGATATACAACGTGTAACGTTAAATGCGCAAAACCTCAGACTCCCCAACTGATTTTTAATTCAATTGACCGATTTCAGAAAGGAAATAAGTCATTTAAAAAAATGTAAAGGTTTTATGTGCTGTTTTAGTTTAACTGGCCATTCTGATCGTTTCTTGCGTCTGTGACGACGCTCTATCGAGGGAGAAGTCGTCACCGGGCCGCTGCGCTGCGGTGACATTGGCTTGCTTGACCTATCAATAAATAGACACGGCAACGATTTTAATGAAGATTTTTTGAAAAATGTGACCTATATTAAAAAGTGGTTAAAATCAATTCTGCTCGTTATTCTGATCAAACTATTTTCAGGTTTTGCGCATTTAACGTTAGACGTTGTATATATTATAATTTTGAATCCAAATCGTTTAATGCTTATCTAATATTGTGATAATCCCAGGAGACGAATTTGTCAGAAACAAACGTGAAGATCTAAGGCGATTATTATCTACACGTACATTAATACTCTGGCATTAGTCTGGCTAAGAGCCAGTTTAACAAAATGTGTCGTTAAGCGAATAATCAGTTTGATGAGCTTACTCCAAACTTTTTATCATGATAATTTTATAATTTGGTAGCTGTATTTCATCGAAATGTGTTACGGCCCTAGAACAATTATTTTATAAATGTGGGGGCTTGCGCGCTCCGAACTCAGGGCCTGTGCCGGTAGAGTTTACCTTGCCGGAACAGGTCTAGGATGAGGAGCCAGACCAAGAGAGATACAGAAACCCGCAGGGCAGCGTGTGGCGAGCTGTTGGGCAGTAGCGACCCCACGGACCTATTTATTGTCATAAAAACAGGTTACAGAAAAAATTGAGAGCCCGGCTCCAGAGCTAGGTTAGAGTACCTGTATTTCAGGGGCCAAAATAATATTGTGTTAATGGCACCCGGCGTGGTACGGGATGGCACTCACAGGCAGTCTACTTGTCTACACATCCTACTCTATCTTTTTACAGCGACATGATATATTCGAGTGAAAAAGAAACCCATAGGGCTAGGACGTATAAGATGGTAAGCATAAGGTCATAAATTCACAACGGATTTTCTTGTGCAAAGATGTCACTCAATATTAAGGTGGTAATCTGCTCATAGAAACAGTACACAGGAGCATTCGAGGAATACGCTCGAGTAAGATTTGGAATAATGCAAAATTTCGAGGCGAAGAAAACAACGGTACCAGTCTTGCGAAATCCTTCCGTATTATCTTATGCAGATTATACCGGTTATATTTTACATTATATATTTTGCTCAGCTTAATGATAAAATACCTATCTTCATAGTTTTTTTTTATTGTTTTATAAACGTTACATAGATAAGGTGACAAGAAGGCCACGGGGAAACGTGAAGAGTTAACGATCTGTACTGAAAGGACGAAGTTTTCTGAGGCCCGTTTGCACTATAAATCACTAAAGGAGTTAATTCACTGTCCATACATTTTTGGGCTAAATGTGAAAGAAGCCTAACAAAACAAAAGTTAGACTAAGTTTTTCTTTTCATTTTTTACCTAACCTCTTAGGACAATCTTCGTCAAGTTCTCGTGTAGTTCTAAAAATTAAAAGAAATAAAGAAAGCATACCGTTTATTTGGAAGTAGATCTTGAAACACAAAATCACTTATTCATACTTATTTGATACTGTTATAAGAGGGATCTAATGAATTTAATCGATTTGTATTCAGAGCTATATACGAGCTATATACACGTGCTTTTGCTGGTACAGACGCCAGCACATCAAGCTACCCGAAACTGTCAAATATTCCCAATCAACTTTGAACCTTATGCTTTAGCGATAAAGTTGAAAATCTATTAAAGAATCTGACAGATTGTAGTAGCTTGATATGCTGGCGTCTGTACATTGAAATAGCCGAACTATTGGAATATAATTATTCTAAAGGAATATAACTTTTTTATTTTATTTGGCCTTTGATTTGACTTTCATAATCTAGCCCAAAATAAATTATCTCCTTCATTAAGCATTAAACGTATATAGTATTTTGTCGTGTAAGTGGGGCTAAGCGTAAGTAGTAGAACAGGAGGTATATGACGCCCGAAGTCAATAATAATTCAAAAACCCAATTCCACTCAAGGGATGGAAATGTCACCGACTCACAAAAAGTCGAAACATCCTTTGATATCCGGGTGGGTATCAAAGCATGTTTCGAATTTTTGTGAGTCGGTGACACAAAGTTACAAAATAACGTGTCTACATTTCACATGCTCTGGCATTCCAAGTTGTGTAGACACTGTCCACTTCGGTTATTCGTGAGATATTAGTTTCGGGTATTCACGTCAACGTCCATTTTCCTTTCGTGTTGATATCGTCCCATTTTTGGGACTTATTCAGGTAACATTTACAAGTTTAGTTTTAATATACTGGGCAATCCTACTTCCTACTACTACTTTTCTTCTACGGTTCTACCTATAATATGATATATAATCACACTAATATTATAAAAGCGAAAGTTTGTGAGTGTGTGTGTGTGTGTGTTTGTGTGTTTGTTACTTCTTCACGCTCAAACAGCTGGGCCAATTTTGATGAAATTTGGTACACACATAGTTTATAACCAGGATTAACACATATAATACTTTTCAACACGATATTTCCACGGGATCGAGACATGCGGGTGAAACCTTGGGGCACCGCTATTAATACATATTATAGCAACCTGTCACACACGGAGACGGTGATATAATATATTGTATATTTTGCCTTCATTTCATTTATGGACGGTCATACCATAATTTGCAATAACTTAAGTTACAGTTTAGGATGGTGACGTCATAGAAATATATATTATGGCTGCGTGTGCTGTCACTTAAAGATAGTATTAAAATATATCGCAATATGCCTAGCTATGATTTATATTAATTATCTAGGCTTTACCGCCCATTTCGTATTCATAATATTAATATTTACAGGGTGTCCCTGGAAGTATGGATCAAATCGAATAGGGGCGTGGGTAAGGTCATTTCCAAACTTTTTAACCCCGAGAAAATCGGTGAATTTTTTTACGATTCAAAAACTATTATCAATTTTTGTTTTTTTTCAATCACTTCGCACAGTGATCAAAGAAAAAAATCATAAAAAAAACTACCAGGGCTATCAATTCAATTTTTTTTAAAACTTTGTAGGAGAGTGGACCTTTCCTGTGGTAATACTTTTACGCAGCTAGAAAACATGTGTTCAATAAAAAAAAAAACATTTACTGCAAAGGCTACGTACTGGCAAAAAAATTATTCAATTTTCGAGCTACAATTTTATCAATTGCACCGACTTTCTCAGGGTTAAAACGTTTGGAAATGACATTGCCCACGCCCCTGTTCGATTTGATCCATACTTCCAGGGACACCCTCAATCACTTCAGCCTATGGCAGTCCACTGCTGGACAGAGGCCTCTCCCAGACTGCGCCACAACATCCTGTCCTCCGCCTTCCGCATCCAGTCTACCCCAGCCATCTTCTTTAGGTCGTCCGTCCATCTAGCTGGGGGGCGTCCCACACTACGCTTGCCGATACGCGGTCTCCACTCCAGGACTCGTCTGCTCCACCGGCCATCGGCCCTTCGACAGACATGGCTAGCCCACTGCCTCTTCAGTTTGCTTACTCTGCAAGCTACCACGGTAACTCCGGTTCTTTTCCAGATAATTTCATTCGTGATTTTATCCTTCAAAGAAACTCCGAGTATAGCCATAGGGACACCCTATATAGTAAGGAAGTAAGGATTTAATCAAATCCTGCTTCTTTTACTTAATGAAGCATTAAGGCGACGGAAGACAGATGGGATCTTACGTTAGGTAGACCGGTAGTGTTGCACGGTAATGTTCAAATCGGATTAGTTCAGCTTCCTCTCGGCACCTGAGACCTATTTTCCCAATAAATTAATAGCTTACTGGGTATTGAAAAGTGGTTTAATGTACATTTTCAAGAGTAGTATTGGAATCCTACTAATATTATAATGTGAAAGTTTGTGAAGACGTTTGGATGTTTGTTACTCAATCACATGCAAGCCATCGAACTGATTCGGATGAAAATTGGCACATAGATAGGCCATTTCCTGGATTAACACATAAGATACTTTTATTCCGGTAATGTGTTCTCTTGTGATAATAGTTGAAGGTTTCTTTTTACGCGGGCGAAGCCGCGGGCAGAAGCTAGTATGAACATAAACCTAACCTCGTTATTTCTGAACGATTCGCGCGTGCGCTTTAATATTGTGTTTCAAAACGAGAGACAAGATTGTTTCTGTCAGCGATTAACCACGCGTCATTTGTTTTTTATTAATTTCCATTGTTGAAATCGTTTTTGATAAACAAGTTGTGAAGACTTTCTAAATTGACCCAATGGAAGGAAGAGGAGTAAATTCACACTGTTGCGAATTTTTCACCTTTTGAATTTACACCTAATCAGCCATAAATTCATTGTCAGCCAGGGTACATTTCGTTGATTCTAGATATCACAGGGTAATTGTGACCTGTTCTATTATGTTCAAATATTTATTTTGCTGATGACTATTAGCGTGGAGAATTCTTAAGTGAAAACCGCGAATCGGCAAACGTAAGGTAGGTCACCCTGATAGGTGGAGACGCGGTTTGAATTTTGTTTTTTTTTTTTGTGCCCTGTCCATTGAAAGACTACCGTACCCTCTGTCCTTACTGAAAGCGATCGGCCGCTTGAATACGAGATCGTCACGCTCATTATGTCCCTCTTGTTCGGAAAACTGGAAGGCGCTTTTTGCTGGCGTGACGACGCGTTCAGATGCGCCGAAAAAAAATTAGCGTGGAAGAAAGAAAGAACGAAAAATGCGTTTATTGGCGTTAAAGCAAAATAAATGCACATTAAAACTATAAAAACAGAAAACAAAGATTATAATCACAAAAGGGCCTCAGCTCAGCATAATGTCAAATGACAACACAGGGTGTACGTAATGGTGAAGATGTGTGAAGGTGAAGGTCACGTGTTTGCGCGACTATCATCTTGCTTGAGATCATGATGCATTTTTCTAATAGCTACGTTTCCCTACAGGTGGTGTATACATGGAACATGGACTTCAACCGCAGTATACTGAACGCGGCCACCATCTTGGTCCCAAAAACCACGGCCACACCATCGTCCAGCACCATGCCAACATGGGCACACAACTCCTGGGTGTGTCTATTCACGGCTATGCTGGCGGTCGCTATTGGAGGAAATGTCATCGTCATTTGGATAGTTACAGGTAAGAAGCCGTGTTGTTCTTGGATAACGATCTATTTTTTACACAAAATACACTTCTACACGGTCAAATTAAATTGGCCATCGAAACTTCGCAGACGTAACGATATTCTAATTATGATAAAACAAAAGAGAACCGATTTTCTCACCTCAAACTTCAAGTAACAAAACTACCAGGTGGTTTACCCCTAAAAAAACAACATCTTTTTTTTTTATCTATCCTGTTTAGATATCAATTCCCACTACGTCTGCAGAGTTTGCTAGCTTATTTATATTGTTCATTATATCGAACTTATTGAATTTGCTAGTACTTACTCTGAATGGAGACTGCTTCTTATTCTAGTGATTGCAAGCGTTACTGATTGCATGAGCTCGTGGTTTCAATTCCCACTGTCTGAATTTATACCCGGATGGGTTTTACATGGGACACAAACGTAGCTGGTGAAAAGTGGGTGTACTATAAGTACACATTTATGACTCTGAATCTGAACGGCCATAGCCATCATATCAAGAAAACGGGGTCAGTCGGTTAGCACCTGCGAAAATTCTGCTGTTTTATAACACGTGTAAATAAACAAGGCACTTACTTAGCCACTACTCTATTTTTAGTCAACTGCCCCAAACAAAGGGTTTGTACTTTCATATGTAACTTATTTGGAGCTGTCAACTACACAATAGTGAAATTCTGAAAAGGGTAGTTATGATGATTCGTAGTTTGTTTGCTTTTTAGTATAGGCGGAAACGGCAAGGTAACCCACGAAATTTAAATTTTCATTGGTTTTTTTTGCAATTTGCAGGTCATTATCAGGGCTCCAATTCTGTATTATTTATTTGCAAACCACGTCAATATTGTGTCTTGTTAACGGCACGGAATCGAAATGCCAAACGTACGGACAACATGCGTTTTGACAGTTCAAACCACGCCATTTTGTCATAGAGAATACGTTAATAGCAGTCGTGTCGTAACTAAGGAATTGACCTGGTTTCGAAGTAAGGAATCGTTACGTGATCAACTGATCATAGTGAATTAGGGCCCCATATGTCCTCCAAGACTGTGATTATGTCCAATCGGGACGATATCACAAAAGGGATATCCTTATAGTATACTAGCTCTCCTTCATGTTAGCGCCTCTCCTCGCTTTATTTGACATGCGTTTAAGATTCTATTGTGTGTGTATGTCTAACTTTGTTATTGATTGTTTTTTTATTGGATTTTAATTTTATATTATGGATGGACTATGTCTGAAATAAATGAATTAATAATAATAATTAAATAACACTGGTCTACAATGGAAAAGTATTCGAAATAATTTTAACTAACTTCTACTTATCTACTCATGCTAAATACAAGTTGATAAGTAAAAGTCATTTATTAGTTTAAGTTTTTACGATACTTGACATTTTCCGAATTTAATGATTCTACCCTCCTTGAACTTGATAATGTTGACATAATATATTAACTTAGTTGGCATCGAAGGTTAAAATTATTGTGTTTTAGTGCACTGTTCTTTATTATTAAGTGATAAAAGTGTTAAATGTGAAAAAAAATATTGTCCAAAAAAATATCTCGAAAATTTGTGAATAATCCCGACAATTTTTGTTACATTTGTGGTGAAGTGATATTTATTGCTGGACTTTTTTTCGAGATGTTACAGAAGCAGAATACACGAGGGCCGCGAAAAAACCAAGTCGCAATTCTACTGATGATAGAAAAAACATAATAATTTCTGTTAATTTTTGCAAAAATAGTTTTTTTTTTTTTTTAAAGTAAAACTAATTTTAATATACATTAATTATTTTTATATTCAGTACGTGAAAATAAATGAAAAGCTACTATAAATTAATAAAACACAACAACATAATAGAACATCGCGCCTATCACTATTGGCGCGATGCTCTATTATGTTGTTGTGTTTGGCCTAAGGGTAAGGCAGAGGTGTACCCCAGATATACAACGTGTAACGTTAAATGCGCAAAACATCAGACACCCCAACTGATTTTTAATTCAATTGACCTATTTCAGAGAGAAAATAAGTCATTAAAAAAATTGTAAAGGTTTTATGTGCTGTTTTAGTTTTACTGGCCATTCTGATCGTTTCTTGCGTCTGCGACGACGCTTTATCGAGGGAGGAGTCGTCACCGGGCCGCTGCGCCGCGCTGACAGACACACACACGCTGACAGCGCGCTGGTGCTTGACTTATTAATAAATAGACACGGCAACATTTTTAATGAAGATTTTTTTAAAAATGTGACCTATATTAAAAAGTGGTTCAATTAATTCTGTTCGTTATTCTGATCAAACTATTTTCAGGTTTTGCGCATTTAACGTTACACGTTGTATGTTTAAGTCCCATGTGATAGGGGCGGACGTAAATTTAGACTCAATAACACTCTGCCCGACCTGGGACACAAACCTAGCTTAGTAGTAAGTACTTAATTAAAGTTCTCCAAGAATATTTTCAAATATCCATCATAATATGAATTAAAAAAAAACCTTGAACCTTTGATTCCAGCAAGTTATTTGACCGCAGCCCTTACTATTGTTCCTCAAACCCGCAAAATAACTGCCACATGGCTAAATTAAAACAATAAACTAAACAGACAAAACTTAGGGAAGCAGCTGGAATTCAGCTTCCCTCGCAGAAAACCCTGTTCATAAACTTGCTTGTAATAGCGGACGATAGAAGTAATAAAGTTAATTCTCAAGGCTGATTCCGAGAATAGAAAAAAACTTTTACGCTGCAGGGACGTACTTAAAGATCAAAAGACAATAAAATTATAAGGTACGTCATTTAGGACCAACATTAAATAAATTAAAGTAACACACGTAAAACAAATTGTACCTACCTAGAATACTACTTAGGTGGGTTATATTAAATGTTATAATACTGTGTACAGGTAGGCACTCTGTGTATTTTATTTCATCACCACTGCTCTCAAAGAGGTTAAGGAAAGCATCGTGAGGAAACCGGCATGTCCTAGAACCAATAATTCGAAGAGATTTGACATCCAACCCGCACGAGGCTCGCGTGGTGTATTATGGTCCACTCCCTCTCACAGAGAGTAGGCCTATGTCCAAGTCGTGGGAATGTCATAGCCTGATTATGATTCTGCTAAACAACATAGCAAAATTTTGAGAGTACCTTCGTTAAGGACGAACACTAAACAAATCAAAATATAGATGATTAAAATGTACACATACATATATACAGCTCTAATATTTTCTCATTGTTTGTCTTATTTCTTTCTAGTATATTCATGTATTTATGTATATTTATTTGTGCTTATATTTATACATATGTAATTAGGTATATATATTATATTTATATGTCGTCGCAAGCTATATCAAGACGACAAAATAATCAAAATACTCAAACCGGAACTTAATTCTCATTGGTTGATCGGTTAGTACAGTGAACGCCGTGAGGTGGCGCTATAACTTCGCACCATTTTCTACACGTGGACAGTGCCGATTGGAGAGCGGCCGGCATTCGACTTGCAGAGCGCACGCCGGACGGTTGAGAGCATACCATCGGAACTGTCATGTTCACCTGCGCGGAGAGGTGACAGGGGAAGCGGGAGAGGCGCCGCATTCAAGCGAGGTGCACAGATATTGTGACCGGGTTGTACTCATAAAGTGATTGTAAATTACCGAATAAACGTGACTGTGATTTGTGCTTCAAACTACGTTTTACTGGTTTGCCCGAGTACCCACCTTCCTCATGGAACCCGTACCAAGAAACTATGATGATGGCCCTATTATCGCTACGCCCACGCTCGCGCCGACATATATTTATAATATTTATTCCTCAATTTTCATGATTGCACCTACTACTGTTTGACTCTGCATCACCCAAAGGTTGGCTGGTAGAAAATGCATAAGGCATTAAGTCCGCCTCTGTACATTTATGTGCTTGAAGTATTAAATAAATAAATATTTATTTTAATAAGAACAACATAAACAGCGCAACGTGCTCACAATCCCCGAAGGATTACGCAGCTATGCTTATGATATTAATTTATAACAACACTGTTTTAGTTATTAAAATAAACAGAAACTGCGCACTCGCACTCCCAGACGAACAAGGCTGTATTCCACATACATTTGCCAATAACGCTATTGATCGCTAAATTTAAATAGGTGAAAAATTTATTCTGAGGTTTGGTTTAATTTAAAACGCTGTGAATTATAACTTATGTAGGAATAGTTTAATTTTATATCTATAAGAGTTCTTTGAGCAGACGCTCCATGAAAATATTATTAAGAGTCCGATTCTAACCATAATAAAATAAAATAAAATACAGAACATTACAACTTTATTTTACATATTTAACGAATCATCTAGAAGGAAATATTTTTCTTTGACCTACATACAATGATAAAAACATAATGTTAAAGTCAGCTTTATCTTTCCATAACAATATCTTAGTTTTGGTCCTGTTTATTTTATAACCTAATAAAAGACTGAAAATAGTCAAGCAATCCCAAAACCAGCACGCAAGTACCTACACCATAAAAAATGATAAAAGTAATAATATGTTTACGCAATACCTATATGTATGTACAGACGCCAGCACATGAAGCTACCCGAAACTGTCAGTTTTTCCCAATCATCTTTGAACCTTATGCTTTAGCGATAAAGTTGAAAATCAATTAAAGAAATCTGACATATTGTAGTAGCTTGATGTGCTGGCGTCTGTACCTATTTTACTATAATTTACCAATAAACTATCTTGTGTTGCGTGATAATAGACTTTGTACGGTTCTTCTTCGAGGATTCAGTACTAGTTTTTATTCGTTTACCGAAATAGCAGATATCGTTAGTATAACAACACTCAAGCACGCAAATGCCAGCTAGACTAAAATGTGGTCCTTCTACTAACTCAGTGATAAATTAGTTCAATCTATCGACTTGCAAAAATAATGTGAAAATCAAAACGACTTTTATGTCGAGACTAGCAAATGAGCCTACAATATTTTGGTAACAGTTAACAGAAAAAGTGAAAAAGGTTTTTCATTATTGCCTCAAAGTCCTAATTAATACCTATGTAATACGAAAAAATGGTGTCTTTTATTAATTACTTCAGTATATTAGCGTATAATGTTCCCGCTGCTAGGAAACCGGCCTCCTCGCTTCGAGTAAATGGGCTGTAATCTAACACGTGAGCCCATTGTGGATGGTAGATGTCACATGTCTTAGAAACCCTACCCTTCCCCGGAGGAGCACCACCAATATAGTGGTGATGCTCCTCCAGATTTTTTTAAGCTATTGCATAGCTTTTATCTTGGGCTTTGAGCGCGGCGACCGAATCAAGAAATTCCGTAACGAAAAAAAACCTAACACCCCCCCCTCCGACCGGCACAGCGGTGCGGCGTTGAAAGCCGTGCATCGTCTAACGTCGTTTCAGTTCGGCAGACTTCGGCACGGTGTTTGTGTGCGTGCGACTAGACGTATGCGTGTAGACATAGTTTAAACAATATGAACTCCTCATTTATTCAATAAAAGAAAAAAAAAATGCTTTCTTATCGCTCACCACGCTCAAAAATATTGCATAAATATTATAAGTGCATAAGCTATGCAATAGCTTTACCGCGGCAGTCTCCGAGTGCCACACGTATTTTTTATTATTTTTATTTTAAATTTTTATATTTCACTGTACCCCAGGACACTCTGGGGTCCAGTTAAATATAAAATTTCTAAAAATATGGACCATAATATGCTATGCTGGGATCCACCCCCAACAAAGCATATTACTGTTTATATTTTTAATTGCGATGTTAATCACCCTTTCAAACACATAAAACACATATCCTTTCTTTGTTAGGTATTCTCGCTGTAAATACGTCTGTTCTTCTTTTTTCCTTGCGCACGACCGACCGATATCCAGCCACTGTCAATTTCTGAGATTACCTGAAGTAGCGCAAATGTGCGTTTCTGTGTTGAGAAGTTGTTTACTAAAATGCTATTTACAAATCGCTCAGAACTCCAGGGTAGATTTTAAGGGTTAAGCATACTAAATAATAGGCACCAAGTTTTTGTCGTGTAGTAAATATCTTACTTAGTATTTTGTGGCGACTGCTCCGTTAGTCTCATGGTCGCAAGCGTGACTGCTGAGCGTGGAGTCCTGGGTTCGATTCCCGAGCCTGGCAAAATTGGGATTTTCCATTATGAATTAATCGTGCTTCGCAAAACACGTTAAGTCGTTGATCGTGCGCCTGATCTCCGGTCGTGTCGGATTGCCGTCCCATCGAATATGAGAGTGAGGGAAGAGAGGGTACACCTGTGTCTGCGCATGCACTCGTGCACTATAATATCTCGCGCCGGAGGCTGGTCTCCGCTAAGATTGGTCGCCAAAACCAAAATTCGGTCAGGGGGACTATAGATTAAGGGGGGAGGAGGGAGGAATCTTTTTGTGGTAACAGCCATTAAATATATATATATAAAAATAAATATATATATACCACACACACATACATATACACAGGTCATGTTTAATGCCGTGAGGATATCGAATGACTCAAAATAAGTTTTTGATGGAGACACTCATACTTGATCTAGGTGATAAAATCATTACATACCTATATACATCTACCCACGAAAGCAACTATAATTAAAAAACAAAAAAGACAACATACTAAAAAGATTCTGAGCGAAAGCTAAAGTCTGTAACTATTTTATCATAAAAAAAAGAACACGGAAATATCTACACGTTCACCTCAAGGATCTATTCGGGGCCCGTTCTTGTTACC
This sequence comes from Eremobia ochroleuca, assembly GCA_949629135.1. Classification (NCBI taxonomy): domain Eukaryota; kingdom Metazoa; phylum Arthropoda; class Insecta; order Lepidoptera; family Noctuidae; genus Eremobia; species Eremobia ochroleuca. Next base: position 17,397,013 of record OX451389.1, read on the forward strand.
TATCATAACATGGGCTATTTTGTATTTCTACAATATTATTTTTGTGTATCAATACGCAAGCAATATCTCTCAGATATGCCATGTTATGGATTTACTTACATAGGATCGGATGTTGGATTTCCTGTTATCCGCTTTGTTGAGAATATTACATTCGTGTAATATTCGCGATGTGGGAAGGAAAACGTGACACGGATAATTGAGCACACGTTTATAATAATAAAAAAAAGAAATAACAGAAAAAGAAAGCTCGAATATTTTAACTAATGGTCTTTACTTTTTTCGGTTAAAAGCGGTAAACGGCTATTCCAAATGATGCTAATAATAACATCAAAGAGTTCTGGATGAAACTTGAGGTTCGAACCATGGATATTACGTATTGTTACGCAATTATCCTTATCCTTTGTACAAAACTAATTTTTAGTACAAAGAATACCCTCGTTAATACTTTTTATTGTTTACAGCTCATCGACGCATGAGGACTGTCACCAACTACTTCCTGGTGAACCTCTCCTTCGCTGACCTGATGATGGCATCCCTTAACTGTCTCTTCAACTTCATTTACATGTTACACAGGTAAGTAATCTTTTTATATATTGGTCTGGTGTTGCAAGCATTTGTCTAACATATACTCTGCACAAACGTGACGTTAACATCGCATCAACAGGACATAGGTATTCGTGACCCTCACGCAACGTAACCTCATGTCAACGCCAACCCTAGACATACCACCTACGCTCTATATGAAGACACTCTGATTAAGATATTATTCTCATTTTTTTGCCAAGGAATAATACCATTCTAATTTTATTCTACTGATGAGTTTGTCAATTAGTTACATATAAAGTGTTACTTATCTAGAGGACATAGTGTACTTTCATAGCGCCAAAAGAAAAAAATCTTGTCAAAAGTATGATATAATGAATTTTCGGTAGTCACTAGTATTCGTATTCGAAATTTAGATATACATCTAAATTGCCAGATTTAATATAAAGAATTTGACTAACGAGAATACTAACGATAAGGTGTTGGTTGCGTAATAATATCCAGTGTCAGAAGAACGCTTACGTCATTAATTTGGGATCACATTTATCTTCTCAGAAATCGTATTCAAGACATACCTAGTGATTAAGTACGTTTAGTAATACGGCTTACTTTTATTGTTAAAAGGAAACACAAAGAGAAAACTAATACTTGGATAAACTCTATTAATGATCTTAATTTGGGGAGCAGACAGTGGAAATACCCGAGTGGCACTTTCCGTATCTTTAAGAACGTTCCATTCTAATCTCAGTCTTATTGAAGATTTTAAAAACTTGCTTTACATAAAGCAAAAATTTTTTTTTTTTTTTAATTTTTTTTTTTTTTTTTTTCACAATACTAGGAGATTTAATTTATATAAATTGAATCTCCTACTATTTTATAATTGCAAAGTACATTGTGTGAGTGAAGAGAATGCTTATTTAAATTTAATTTAATATTCGAATTCCTTTTTTAAATCTTTTTTTTTACGTATCGTTCTCACATGCATAATTTTAACATAAATGATGTATCCATAACCAATATTTTGTAACCATATTATTTTGATCTAAAAGAGTGTCCGTGGAGTTTCTTGCGTTCTTCTCCATAGGTACCTACTGCGTTTGGAATGGGTAACTAGCTTCATATTTCTGACTGACCGTCCCATTGACAATTCATAAGTGCCTGTAATTGGTTTATTTTAAATAAAGGCTTTGAGTTTGAGTTTGACTTATGCTCGGCTCCTATAAACAGAAACGAATCGTTTCACTTCTAATGCTACCGAATAAATTCGTAACTTACATTTTTGACACTGATGTGCTGAGATGAGATTACGACTCGAATTTGAACGTTTTTTTAAGAATGGTATTATTGGTCAACAAGTGGTACTTTTCATGGTAAATACAATCTTATAAGTGATGTCCTTTGCAATGATCAAGCAGCAGTGCGATTCTGTAACCATCTCACCGTGAAAACTTAGGTGAAGTGAGCTGTCAGTGTCATCCCACCTGATATTAGGGATTGGCAAAACAAAAACTTAGTCACAATCTCAATGTTGTTTATTTTTTTTTTCTTTTTTTTCCTAGACTAAGCGATGTTTTGGCAACTAAAATGCTAGCTTTCAAATGATTTAAAAAGAACAATAGAATTAGCATAAAAAAGATTACTAAAATCTTGATTATGATTGTAAATGTTTGCTTGGTCAATCCCTAGCATCAGTGGGATGACACTGACAGCGCACTCCACGCAGTTTTCACGGTGAGATTTGTAGAGAATTGACATGCAGTAGCTAGTAAGGCGTAAGCTTATTTAAGCTGCGTAAAGCAATTTGATTTTGATTAATCACATTGTCGATCCCAGACGGACAATGCCTCAGAACAACACACATTACGCCCTCAGCGCATCGTCCAATTACGACAGCAAACGTTTTTATATTAAACCTCTATTGTATTGGCAATATGTGTAACATATAGGTACATACATGTTTCAACGTAATTAGTCGAGTAGATTAATAGTTTCTCGGAATTGAACAGCCTCTGTGTTCGCGCAGTTATTTATTTATTTATTTTTATAGCAATTGCTTGCTGCACTTACAGTAAACACCAAAGCGCGCAGCAAGCCAACGACATAAAATTGAAGTAAAAAACTTCATACAAACGTTGAACATAGATTTACTTTTAAACATAAATATGTCAACTTCAGGCTCCTGAGCAATCAGGGCGTTCGGAAGCATAACGGTGCCTGTTCGCGGTTCCGCCAATGCATACCCAGCATTGGCGGAACCGCGAACAGGCACCGTGAGGCACAGGCGCGCGACCGCCGCAGCAGGTCCGGAGCAAACAACGAACAGCGAGCTAATGCCTGCTAGGGTCGCGGATTGTTCGAAAGAGTTACCGTGGCTCTTGGCACAGGCAACTGAAGGAGCACGGGTGGGTTTTAGTCAGTAAAAGTCTGACACACCCTCCCGCTCCGCCCAGAGCGGGAGAAGTTATTTGATAACTTCCCACCCCCAAAAAAAAGCTAGTGTAGTCGCGTCATTGATCTTGTTATTAAGCAATAAGTAGTAGTGCATCAACAGCGCACATTTACGTCTCACTTCCCACGTGTTTAGTCCCACCGGATAGATACAAGCTATTTAACATACGGTAGGGTAGGGTACTCTTAGGAGCTGAGCGAAGAGAGAAAAGTCAGAAAGAATGCTAAGCGTAAACAAAGTAGTAACGCGAACGGGCGATGCAAAGCGATGGGGTGGGATGGGGGAAGAGGAAAGGATCATGGTCATTTTGGACTATGAAAAAACAGAATTTCGTCCCAAGATGAGACTGCCACCAAAATGTAGTACATTGCTAATGTAATTATTAGATATCATCAGTTTATTTTTAAAAGCTGGGGAAGTATAGATATTTATATCTTTATAAATAACTTTGCTTTATCAGAACGCAGTATAAAATATTGATTTTGAACGCCTCTGTAATTCTTAACGTTACTAGAGAAGTCCATACTTTAAGTTGGATCTAAATCGATTTTATTTTTTTGAAGATTATTACTAGTCTACTTTGGTCTACGTCAAAAACCTCCAAATTCAAAGAGCTACAGATTAATAATATACCACCTAACCTCAAAAAATATATTTCTTAATTACTTGACTCTCCCATATTTTAAAAATATATTAAAGGCCGTACTTAGTTACATATATATAGACAAATGAAACAACGTTTGTTTCATCAAGGGACGTTTTGATACATGTTACTAGTCCAAGCATGTTAGGAGCGTGGCCTTGATTCTTTCAAGTGGAAAAAGTCGCAAGCAGAAGTTAGTTAGAAACTAATAGATTTTGATTATTATAAAAGAAAGCTACAAAACTATATGTGAGTGGTTGACCAAAAAGGGACCTGGAGGGATTGGAAACCGTTATTTATTTTTTTTGACTTTTTGCATCTTTTGAGCTTTGTTTTGGTCTAACCAGAATATTTTTAGGTGCCGTAGTTTTTTTTATGATTTTTTTTGTGAGCCGAGGCAGTTTTGGAAACTTGTTTTTTCACGAAACATCAAACGCGATTTACCCAAAATCAATTTATTTTCCCTTGAGGTCCCTTTTTGGTCAACCACGCACATATTACAAGATTTTTTTTTTTTTCAAGTTGAAACATCAGGAAAATTATCCATTTGTTTTTGTCGTGCTAATATTTATACCAAAATTCAGAAAAAAATGGTCTGTGTAAAAGTTCAAGTCTCCTTAAGTCAGCGCTTGAGAGTCCTGTTGAGTTAGATCTTTAATATTTTAGAATTCGCCAAAAGAAAGATCATTTATATATTACTAAAAGCTTTAAACCTCACTAAGTACCTTGCATACGGCCTGACATGGCGTGAAATTACAGACATATGAGGTTTTTCAACTTTGTTTTTCACAGTGAGGTGCGATGAATGTATTCGTTAATGTTACTTGCGAACCTACGAAGTGAAATGTTATTAACTTAGATATTGAGTAAATGATTTTGTTGTAAAGAAAAACAATAGCTGTTTTTTAGTTTGTGTGTCAAAGTTCTTATAATATTAGTAAGTTTTAAAATGTTCTCAAGTAAGTGAAATCTTTGTAATTTCTTATTGAGAAATAAATTTCTTCTTTAACCAGATACTATAGATAATATCTCAAAGAGCACGTTCTAAGTTAACGTGATTGATGTAAGTACGAAATTAAAATAAAGTAAAAATAAATGTTAACTTGTTATGTTGTTTGTTAAATGCTTGATCACGAGGCTCTTGACAACGTTGTATGTGCATATTTTATGTATTTTTTTTTGTAACGTGCAGAAAACAAAATGTTCTTTCTTTCTTTTCTTTTTTAACATATTTTCACAGAAAAGTACATAACTATTAATATTAGTTATGCTTAGTACTAGAAAGTAGTGCTGGCCCAGTGGTAACGACCCCGACTTACGAGTTGTCGTGGATTGGTGGGTACTTTGTGTAAACAATTTCATCACCACTGCTCTAAACATAGTGAAGCATAACATCGTAGGGAAGCCAGCATGAACTAGAACCAGAACTTCGAAGATATATGACAGCTTCCAACCCTCACTTGGCCCGCGTGGCAGATTAGTCCACTCCCTCTCGAAGAGGAGGTTTGTGTCCCAACAGTGGGAACATTATAGGCAGATTATACTACATATGCTTGGTATGAAATGAATAAATGCTTTTTGTTTGAAACTTTATAGTGGTTTCAGACGAAAACTCGTCCAAAAGACGTGCATTTGCTGCGTAGAGCTTAAATATTTTTTGGAAAAAAATCTTGGAATATTCACGTGCAAGTTTTATTTTGGATTTGATTGAGTTCTATCCCATTTACTTTTTCTTTGAGTATTCTAAGACACTTTTACGCACTAAACTGCTTTTCTATTGCTAAAGCTGATAGCTTTGGCTTTAAGTCTATTACTTTTAGAAATCATTTTTATAAGTCTTTTGACAGTTAGTTATATATTTGAAATATAAATAACATCAATGAACTACCTAATAGAATTAATGCTTAAGAATAGGAAAATATTTTAATGCTTGGTCAATCCCTAGTATCAGGTGGAATGACACTGACAGCTCACTCCACGCTAACTTCACCTAAGTGTTAACGGTGAGATGGTTACAGAATCGCAGTGAGAAAATAATCTATATAATATCAATAAAATAATATCAATCTCAGATTACCTATCAGGAAAATTTCGTATGCCAAATATCATTTCTCGGGGTCTACTCCCTAAGCATGGTATTCGTACTTTTGGCCAAAGTTACGGGCGCTTGCTACTATGTATGACTTACGGACATATGATTAGTTCCGGGCCCAAACTAAGAATTAATGTCAACACGATTTGACAGATGGTCCCTACTCCCACTAAGAATTTTCCCGTCCGAAAAATTGAATTTCAGTCTTGTTTTGACGGACTATGTTCTTTCCGACGGGCCCGTATATTCGACTTAGAGAGAAGACTCACTGTGGTCTAGGAGTGAAAAAGTAACATGCAGACAGGCAGACAGACAAACTTACTTCTGCATTTATAATATCAAAGTATAATGTATAGATTTCATAACAAGTTGAGAAAATGCCTAAATGAGTATTTATTTTGTTACATTTTGCTTAGAACATAACAAATACCTTAAATATTAAATTTTACCGTATCCACAATTTAAGTACCTTTTCTATTAAATTCAACGTTATTTACCAAACATAAAAGTCATCCAACGATTTACTTTACCACAGACAAGCGGTTTAGTAGGCTCATGTTTATAGGCGATTTATTTAGGTACTCCCATTCGTCTAGCTTTATTAGGCGTAAAATTAAGTGGAAGAGTTTGTTGCCTAGATCTTATTTAGGAAAACGATCTAATTAAGGGTAGGTATTTGTTTGGTAGGGTTGAAAGGTTTTTTAACAAGTTTTTTTTAACAAGGGCAAATTTACAGACAGTGCCATCCACGAAGACGCCCCCTACTCTTTTTTTTTCGTTTGTTCTCACTAGTTTGATTCATTAGTTCGATCGTCGAACTAGTGAGATTTTTTTCTTCTCAATTTTTCGACTTTCGAACTACTGAGATTTTCTTTTCTCATTTGTTCGACCGTCGAATTTATTTTAATCATAAACAGACAAAAAAAATGCTTATAATTTGTCAACGATCAAATTGGAAATGAAGAAAATTACAATTATACATAATTGGAATCTTAAAAAAACAATCTTGTACGTAACTTTGATGAAATATACATGTTCAAATATATTTTTCTTATCTAAATAAACAAAGAGAGAAAAAAACTATGAATATAATATGTATTCAATCAAACACTTAAACTAAACAGGCACCACTGAATAAAACATAACGTTGAACATGCATAACAACGATAAAGTTGAAAGTCTATTAATAAAATTTGACAGATTGTAGTAGCTTGATGTGCTGGCGTCTGTACATATCTAGGTGCTATAGATATAAATGGATAAAAGGAAATATACAGTCGACGAATTCCGGGTGATATGACGACGATTTGTGTAATCTTTTCATTTTGTTTATTTACTATTACAGTACAATCTCACTAATGCGGCACTTCAATAAACCGATACGTCCAATAATCCGGCACAGTACAATCTCACAAATCCGGCGCTTCAGTAGACCGATACGTGCAATAATCTTCTAGTTTTTAATACTGCCGGATTTGACTTTTTTATGAAGCCAGCTCCTAATTTATATATATATTTTTTTTATAACAAAATTCAGAAACTAAAGGGAAATGCCCATTTGATAAAGTGGTTTTGGGCCAAGTGACGCCCACGAAAGAAACCACTTATAGGCATTAGGGCTGACATCATAGATAAAGACACTATTTTTTACATAGAACTCTGTTGGACTTTTATAAAACATATATAAAAATTAAAGGTTAAAAGAAGACATACTTATATTATACATATCTGTTTTTTTATTCGTTTTCATTTAAATAAATGACAAGCACGTCATCTAGGAATTGTCCTGGGGTATTTATATTTGATGGAAACCTTGCACAGCCCAAGAACCACACAATTATCCACATGGTCGTAACACGCTACTGTCCCCCGACCAGATATACAATTGCAACAATATTGTCGTATTGCTTCGAATCCTGTTTCGTCATTCTTAAAAATTATTTTATTTTATTTATTATTGGGACCAAAACGGAAATCGCGAAAAAATCTACTGTTCCCTACATTTTGAGGAGTTATGCGAAAATGTGGGGAATAGCAGATTTTTTTTCGCAATTACATATAGACCGAACTTCCACATTGCTCAAGCTAAATCTCTTAAGTCTTAGTGTATCCACGCCGCAGTTGACACAGAGATAGCTTCGTGGTAAGCTGGTAAGTTCGTATAAATCAGGTTCCATATTCGTGTCAGGTTCTTCGTGAGAAACCGGTATGGTATCCATTGGAAGCCGGTGTTGTCGTGGGAGGCGGGTACAGGGTCCATAATCGGAACCAAAATCGTCGGAATAGAAAAACTCAGTAGAAAAGAAAATCACAAGCCGCAAGGAAACAGCACCAAGAAAATGTGAAATGTCAATGTCAACCTGTTGTCAATTACGATTATTATTGACGTAGGGATGACGTTATAAGATCGATTTATCGAAAAATTTATATTAAGAAAAAACTGGAAACACGGAATCGGTTAAATGGACTGCATTTAGAAGCCCGAATGTGAATAAATATTGTTGTGTCTCTAAAGAAAGTAGTAACAAAGGCGAAACAATACGTAGGTAATAAAAATTGATTTTTGGTACCTTTGGTCTTACCGCTCAGTTCAATAAAATTTTCCAGGGTATTGAGTTCTTTGCTGTTTCGGCTGGGAAATTTCGAAGTATTGCTCTTAAAACCATAGCAGAATTAAGTACATAACCATTTAAAATCATAGTTTACTATTCTTTCTCTTTTTACTTTTTTTTTTTGTGTGTATAACTTTCAGTTTAGTTTTACTATTATTAGAGGTTAACATTTATCCATTATCTATGTACTTTTACATCGCACGATGTTCATTTTAGTTTAACTTTTTTATATTATGTGGAAAATGTTGTTGGTTGTACATTTATAATAACATTTTATAAATAAATAAATAAGTCCCTGGACATTTCACACAGCACCATTTGTCCCAAGCTAAGCAACCTAATGCTTGTGTTATGGTAACAAGATGGCTGATAAACTACTTATATACAATTTTTTTTTTTTTTTTTTTTGTAAATACATACATATTATAGATAGAAAAACACCCAGACTCGGAACAAATACATGTAGGTCATACAAATATTTGTTCCGTGCGGGAATCGAACCCGCGACACGCAGCGCAGCAGTCAATCGCTTAACCACTGCGCCAACCGTGCCGTCGCGTATTTTAGTTTTAAGTTCTTAGCGATATTGTAATGTGTAACCGTTTATTTTCCCAAATAAAATAAAATAAAAATAAAATAAGAAGTGCGTTGAAAATCCAGTGAGCGAAAAAGTGTTATTGGGATTTTCCATTAAGAATTTCTCAAAAGCAGGTACTCTGAATTTATCGGCTCGCCCCCTTAGGTATAACATTTAAAATGGAACTTAAATAGGTAAAACTTGCGAAATGTGGGCTGACAATATATATTGCATTTCTATGGGGCTGACACTACGTCTCTGTCTAATCTTTCGGGTATTAAAGGGTAGATATATCAGAATGATGACATAAACAGTCTTATTTATAAACTCCTCTGAAAAATGAATCAATTGCTAAGCAAAATTCTTATTCATTAACGCTATTTAGCGCTATTTAACGCTATTTAGCAATTGATTAGTAGCTGTCAAAATTAAACACAATCGGACCACTGTTGGCTTCGTTCACACGGCATTGTCCTGCGCGTTTTATTGTAATCGTTTTTTTAACATATAGTCAACCGGGTGTTCATATGGTAAATTTTCATTCGTGTAAAAACGAATAGCCGCAGTTTCCACACAGTTGTCACGGTGAGTAGACGGATCCACGCGTTGTACTTTTATATTGGTAAAAGATACATACCTATGGCTTGTCTTGTTTTTTCTTCCTTCGTTTTAAAATTAGGATCAATTATTACCATGATTCCCTTCCAAGCCGCTTGAATTGCGACGCGATTTTTATAAAGTTCAAAAGTTTTATCCCATAAAACGCGATTTTGTTCCACTAAAGAAATTAATAGTTCGTTATCTATAGAAGATTCCTCAAGCATTTTGAATATCAAACCAAATCAAACATAAAATACGCTTCTTCAGTTGCTATTCGATAAAAAACGTATGACATCGTGTCGTGTGAAGGAGACAAAGCTATACCATATGCCACTGCGAACCGAATACGTCAAAGTTCATTCGATTTGCTTGACAAGTCCGTTGAGTATGCGTTTAAACGTATAAGCGGTATACTTTTTTTTGCAGTACAATCGACGTTTTAATGGATCTATGTACGTTGTATGGTCACTATTTATACGTTCAGACGTATACTGCAAAAGAATGTGCAGGACAATGCCGTGTGAACGAAGCCTTAAGAGGATGCTAAGAGACAAGATGGGGGATTTTATTTGAATCAGCTGATTGATTCAATAGGATCATTGTGCTTCGGGGTTATTTTGTTCATAATATCGAGTTGTGCCTTAGTGAATATGGATTTTATGGATTTCGATAATCTTTTACGGGATTTCACAGCGATATAGAATTAAAAAAATAAAAAAAACGCCGCGGGAAGTAGACGGAGGAAGACCTATAAAGCTCGTTTTAATCCGTTACAAGAATGATTACCTATTACATATTCATCATTCGGAGTACACATGATGAAAGGTTTTTTTATGGCAGGCTAATTAGGTATTAAGGAGGCTTTGCTGAGAATGAGTTAGTGAAGAAACTGATCACAAACAGTGATTATTCAATGTGTTATCCCAAGTGCCCATGTGTTATCTTATGACGCCAATTCCAAGCCCTAGAACTAAAGAAAAGCCATATTGTGGCAGTTACACACAAATAATAAGAGAAATTTTGTTGAAACAATTTATTTTGATACGTAATAAAGGTACATTTTTGTTATAAATTCATTATTTTTGTTTTCCAATATTCATCTTCCAAAGTCATAGGCGCCATTCTTTTCTCGTGCCCCTCTCTTTCCTCATTTTTTTCACGTAACATGGTCTTCTCCCTCGCCGTCTTTGTGAGGTTGACTAGTATTGGTGCCAATAATGGCTTTCATAGCAGCATTCAAGCTTGCACCTGTAAACAGGTATAAAAATTCTTATTATAAAACAACGAGACCCCGTTGCAAAGGCAAGTACCTACATACATTTCTAAAACAGCAAACTCGTGTTAACAAGTCTATATGGCATGAAAATACATAGCTACTATCGGCTACTGCTTTAGAATTCATTTGGTCAGTTTATATTAGTAAGTAGATATAAATTCAGAGACAAATACGTTTTCCTGTTTACTCCAATTATTGGAGCTTATTATTTTCATCGCAAACACAATGAAATAAACTTATTAAATTATTTTATTCATATTCCAATTTAAAAAAAAAACGCAGTTTTGACAAGTTTATTCTAAAAATTCCGTTTTTAGTGAACTATTTTGATTATAATCTGTTCCGAACGCATAATTTCACCACTATTTCGTCGTGCTACTAATGACCTGCTAACTAGTGTTTATAAATAAAGAAAAGTTAAGGATTGATTAAGAGCTAACTAAATCAGTAAGCGA